>VZZY01004628.1:381064-400350 GCA_013400335.1 Eurystomus gularis | reverse complement strand
TTTGAAGGCTTCAAAGATATTTCTTGATAGCAGGATCAAAAATGTAAGGGGGCCTCATAACTCCACACAGGAACCTGAAAGTGGACACCTTCAGCTCATAATTCTAGTTTTACTAGCTGCAGCTCACAAAGCGACAGCTGCATCTACATTGCAAAATACCTCCCACACATACATACACACACAGTGTTTGCACACAATACTTTTTTTTTTTCCTTTAATGTGTGGGAATAAATTAGATTCTAAGATCTTACTGTAGAGAAAGTGTGTACTGTTTAGTTTAAAGGGGTAAAGATGATGCAGCTCCCACAGTTTGATCATGCATGTTGCAAATGGAAGAGGGAATCCTGCAAAAAGAACCATTCCAGCAAATCCAGGTAGAGTTTTACAGATACCATTGGGTCTACATGATTCTCTTCATAAGATTATCTTCTTCCTATGTTGCCTAGTGGTACACATTAATCAGGAAAGAGGCTGCATAAGCGTAATTGGATGCTATGAGTGAGTACAAATGCTTATATACTGTCACAAAAAAATGGTACGCAAAAACGTAGGATATGAAAATACTTGTAGCTAAGCCTTGTTATGAACTTAGAAGCATGGGGTCTTGCTTGCTGTCTTTGCTGTCTGAGGAACTGGTCTAGAAATTTCTACAGGGAATAGGATTTATTAATAGTACTTGATTCTTTAATCTGGAAATACTTTGAAAATTTATGTTGATATTTTCTCATCAAAGTCATTAGTCAAGTATTTTTCCAGTAATGGCTCCAGCCTAATTCACTTTAATTTAATTAGTTCATCCATTGCTGCTGTCTAAGCAGGTAATGACTCTAGAGGATGTTTGGATTTTTCACTATTTCTAGCTATGGTACTTATTGCTGTAGTATTCTTACAAATCCCATGCAAAATTGTGTCTCACAGACTACTGTGCTTTTATTTCAACTAAAGGAATTGTTCTCTCCCTTAAATCTGGCAGGTTCTTTCTCTTTACAATTAGCAGCAATGGCACAAAGTACATGCGTTCTCCAAAGCTTGCTGGAGAACTCTGTTAATAATATTTTATTAAAACAGTTTTGCTGCTAGTAGGATGTTGCCTAAAGATCCTCCACTATGAAATTTCTGAAGAAGTAAATAAGTCCTTTAGAATGAGTGGCAGGTAGTGCTCCTTGAGGTGCCAGGGAAAACACCTCCTTCTTGTTTTTGTTAATGTTGCATGGCTGTTTTAAGTAGCCTCTAAACAATGTCCGTTGTGGTTAGACTAAGTACAGCTTTATGAACTCACCCAGTTCAAAATAGCAGATCAGAGAAGGTTACCATTGATTTGCCAGATCCTGGCAAGCATAAATGATTCATGTTCTGTGATACTTGTCTCACTATAGATTGAACAAACAGAATGAAATGCACACCTTTTTAATGTTATAAGTTATATTTCTGGCAGCCCACTACGTCAATCAATGTGACTGGCAACCTTGAATATAAATTAAAGGTACTTGGCTCTTGTCTGTTGGAAGAAAATTTGTCACCTTCATTGTTTGTGACAGAGTGAAGAGACAGGGTACTCGGACACAGGAATGGAAAGTCAGGTACTGCAGTTTTACCACATCTCTAAGTGATACAGACAGACTTAGTAATGAGGTAGACATAGCTCTGTAGAAACAACAAAAGTTCCTGCTCTTTTAGGAGAAAGAACACGGAACAAGGTGGAATAATTTGGGAACACATGCATTATGCATTATTCAAGTGAGGACAGAGACACCTTTTCCATTGGAAATCAACCAGAGAACTAGAAACAAATTCCTCTGAAAAGGATCTGTGTTATATATCACCACATTCTTAAATGGAAGGGGCATTGGAGAATTTATTTTGTTTCCTAATATCTCAGATTATAACACTTGTACAGCTGAGAGCAATTCTGTTTTGCCAGCTCAGCCTTAGCTGTGCTGAAGTTGACTGCCATTAACTGTGCAGGAGTGTGTCTATGCAAAGACAGAGCATCAGTACTGCCCTTCATGATGACCTCAGCTGTCTATGCCATTAGTAGGTACTCAACAATTTTTTGGCCATTAATAAGTGCTGGACATTTTTTGGCTACAAGCTTGGAGGTCTTCACTACATCATAGAATCACTTAGGTTGGAAAGACGTTTAAGATCATCGAGTCCAACCATTAACCTAATAATGCCAAGTCTACCACTAAACCACATCCTTAAGTGCCAGAAATACAATTAAAAAAGAAAAAAAAAAAAGAAAAAGAAAAGAAAAGAAAAGAAAAGAAAAGAAAAGAAAAGAAAAGAAAAGAAAAGAAAAGAAAAGAAAAGAAAAAAGAAAAGAAAAGAAAAGAAAAGAAAGGATTAACAACAAGAAAAAAATATATTTAATTATCCTGCTTTTCTCCCATTTATCCACTGAGATTCTAATGCACTGTTTCAGGAGAACAGTCAGGCTATAACTAAAAGCCACTTAATCATTTCAAATTAGAAAGAATGATAATGTAACAATCCTTGCTTAATTTAAGACTGAAACAGCATGTGAAGCGAAACACAGTAGCATGAAGTTTTTTAAGAATCTCTTTGTTCAATGTAGTTTTGCGTCTCCGTCATTTAGAAATGATCTGTCATTGAATGAGGCAGCAAAGATGACAGCAAGAACATGAAGCTGAAATGTCAACTTCTTGAAGTATACAGAGGTTTTGCACTCATATTTCAAACTGAAATGGCATTGATTGCATTAGCAGGTAAGCTTCTCCTAGCAATGATGAAAACTAAGTCTCATTTCCTAAATAATTTGACAGAAGCTCTAAATGTTTTTTATTATGGGCAGTTTCCATATAGAGAAGGAATGTTTCTTTTCACCAAAAGACCTTTAGACAGTCACAGGGCAATTTTTTCTTCTGTGAGGGACAAAATATTGTAAGTAATTCAGGGTCCATCTTGTCATTGTTTCTGTTCAGCATGTGTTGGGATTCTTATAGGGGCTGTTTAAGAAGGTAGTCCAAAGTGCATAGTGTGAGTAATAACCAGCACTGTATTTCATATTTTGTCTTTTTATCCAGTTTACATCCTGATTGTCTAGCATAGTGCTTAAGGTCTTCATGGGAACTAGTTGACTGAAGCATAGCTCAACGAGGCTGAAGTGATGTTGGTGCGGTATATGAGGGACAGATGCAGGTGATAAGGTGAATCTAACATCTTCTGACTCAGGAAGTACATGTAGTTGTTCCATGTTTACAAATCAGGGATTTTGCGTTCTCCCTTACTGATGGGAGTTGAAGGAAATCTTTTGCCATCTGTGTATGACTAGATATTTATGATTTCTCCCGCAATGAGAGACTGATATTTTGCCACTCCACGGCTATACTCTAAGGGCAATTTCAATAGTGAAAGTAGTGTAGAAGGGTATGAACTTAAGCTTTGCCATAAATTTGCTTTCAAGTTGACATGACTTCAAATTATTTCAGCAAGATTGAATTCCTAGGTCTTCATTTTGATCTTTTTTAATCTAAACATATTGACTCCACTGTCTACAGAATTTAGACATGAACGCAATTCTAATTTACACTAAGGAATTATTTTCATTCTGAGATTTGTCTTTGAGTGTCTGAAGTTTATCTAATTTTTCTAGTGATTAAGGTGAAACTTTTGAAGTTCACAGAATCACACAGAATCACAGAATTGCTATGGCTGGAAAGGTCCTATAAGATCATTGAGTCCAACCATTATCTATCTTTACCAGGCCCACTTCTACACCATGTCCTTGACCATCCTATCTAGATGGCTTTTAAATACATCCACGGCTGGTGATTCAACCGCCTCCCTGGGCAGCCTGTTCCAGTTCTTGACAGCCTTTTTGGTGTAGAAGTTTTTCCTAATGTCTAACCTAAACCTCCTCTGGCATAACTTAACGCCAATTCCTCTTGTCCTGTCAGATGCAGCTTGTATGAAGAGACCAATGCCTGCCTCCCTACAACCTCCTTCTAGGTAGTTGTAGAGAGTGATAAGATCACCCCAGCCTCCTCTTCTTCAGGCTAAACAACCTGTTCCCTCAGTTGCTCCTCACAAGACTAATCCTCAAGACCCTTCACCAGCTTTTTTGCCCTTCTGTGTACCTTCTCCACCACCTCAACGTCTTTCTTGTATTGTGGTGCCCAAAACTGAACACAGTACTCAAGATGCAGCCTCACCAGTGCTGAATACAGTGGGACGATCACTTCTCTAGTCCTGCTGACTACACTGTTCCTCATACAAGCCAGGATGCCATTGGCCTTCTTGACCACCTGGGCACACTGCTGGCTCATGTTCAGCCAGCTGTCAATCAACACTCCCAGGTCCCTTTCTGCAGAGCAGCTTTCCAGCCACTCCTCCCCAGGTCTCTAGCTTTGCATGGGTTGTTGCGGCCCAAGTGCAGTACTCGGCACTTGGCCTTGTTAAAGCTCATACAATTTACCACAGCCCATAGGTCCAGGTCCCTCTGACCCTACCCTCAAGCAGAACAACACTCCCACCTAACTTGGTGTCATCTGCAAACTTAGGGTGCTCTCAATCTCCTCATCAAAATCATTTCTAAATATGTTAAACAGGAGCAGCCCCAGCACTGAGCCCTGGAGAGCAGCACTTGTGACCAGCCGCCAACTGGATTTAATTCCATTCACCACCACTGTCTGGGACCAGCTGTCCAGTCAGTGTGCAATCCAGTGGAGTGTACACCCGTCCAGGCCTAGGGCAGCCAGTTTCTTTGTGAGAATGCTGTGGGGAACAGTATCAAAGGCTTTACTGAAGTCCAGATAAATAACATCCACAGCCTTTCCCTCATCCACTAAGCGGGTCACCTTGTCATAGAAGAACATAAGTTTTGTTAAGCAAGACCTGCCCTTCATGAACCTGTGCTGACTGGGCCTGATGGCCTGGTTGCTCTGCAGATGTTGTGTTATGGCACTAATGCTGATCTGCTCCGTAACCTTCCCTAGCACCGAGGTCAGACTGACAGGTCTGTAGTTCCCTGGATCCTCCTTCCTACCCTTCTTGTGAATGGGTGTCATGTTAGCTAATGTTCAGTCCATTGAGACCTCCCCAGTTAGCCAGGACTTCTGGCAAATCATGAGGAGTGGCTTGGTAAGCACATCCACCAACTCCTTCAGCACCCTTGGATGTAACCCATCTGGCCACACAGACTTGTGTATGTCTAGGTGGTGCAGCAGGTCACTAACCATTTCCTCCTGTATTACGGAAGTTGCTTCCTGCCCCACCCCTGTCTTCCAGCTCAAGTGGTTGGCTACCCAGCAAGCAGCTAGTCCTGCTGTTAAAGACTGAGGCAAAGGCAGCATTCAGTACCTCAGCCTTTTCCTTGTCCTCAGTCACTAGTTAATTTTATTGCTTTTTTTTTTAATGGGGACAAACAATTCATACCATGTAGCACAAACATTCACAGAATCCCAGAATAGTAGGAGTTGGAAGGGACCTCTGGAGATCATCTAGTCCAATCCCCCTACCAAAGCAGGTTCACCTAGAGCAGGTTACACAGGAATGTGTTCAGATGAGTCTTGAAACTCTCCAGAGAAGGAGACTCCACAGCCTCTCTTGGCAGCCTGTTCCAGTTGTGTGCCCATTGCCCCTTGTCCCATCACTGGGCACCACTGAAAAGAGACTGGTTCCGTCTTGCTGACACCCACCCTTCAGATATTTATAAACATTGACCAGCCTTCTCCTCTCTAGGCTAAACAGCCCCAGAGCTCTCAGCCTTTCCTTGTAAGGGAGATATTCCAGTCCCTTGATCATCCTCACACACCTCAGTTGGATTGCTCCAGTATTTCCCTGTTCCTCTTGAACTGGGGAGCCCAGAACTGGACACAAACTCCAGATGTGGCCTTAACAGGGCACATCCACTGAATTTAAGGCATTGCACCATGAAGTTTATGGTTGAAATTGATGTTCAACAGCAGCTATGCTACATCTTCAGGTATATTGAAATTAGAATTTCATCACACTAATGAAACTACTTTAAATGGACAAAATTTTATATAACTAGTGGTCAAATTTCTTAAGATAAATTCTTCTGATTACAAAAGACAGAAAAATAAGGTCAAAAAAGAAAGTTAAAAGTTTGGGGTTTTTTCCTAAATAATCTTGAGGTAGTTTAGTTGAAGTACTTAGCACAGAAAAATAAAACACAAATTTTAGGTGTGTGTTTATGATAATTGAAATGTTCATCTCCATCACTTTTTAAGTTTCCCTGCAAAGTTACCTTTGCCTTTTGTTAATCTCTGTCCTGTTGCTTTTGAGGCCAGTATTTCTATGTCTGCACTAGAGAGTTCCTTAGGTTTATTGTTTCTTCACAGATTCATCACCTTCTGCTTTCCAACAACTACAGGTAACTGCCAATCATATATTCTGAGAAATGACGAGAGTTCTCTTTTCCAGTTCTTTTCTAAGAACTACCTCCTTTTTTATTTCCTTTCACATAGAATTTATGATGATTCTGCAGCAGCCTCAAATTTACCTACATTCCTGTTTCCCACTTTCTGTGTCAAATACTAACCCTATCTGCTTTGTTATAGACGCTATGTGTACTTGCTGCTGCCTTGGGTTTTTCTAATCTCCGTTAGATTGGTATTCTCAAATTCAGCCAATTTCAGCAGTTATTGTGTCTTAGCTTTTGACATGGCTCCTTCGATTTCTTTGGCAGCACTTCCCTTTCACACTAATTGTTCATGTTTCCTCCATATCTTCATTTCTTGTACTAATTTTTTTTTCATGATCTCAGTATTTTCTTCTTTCTCTTCCTTTCTGCATTCTGCATTCTATATCAGTAAGATGTCATGTCTGTGTATCTTGTACTGTAATAAGCTGATGTCGGATGTTTGAAGCAGAAGGTGGGGAGTTTCATCTGCTGTTCTTCCAGGTTCCTCCACATTTAGTATCACAGCAGAAAATTCCAAAAGCTTGGCTTACAGCAGCCTGTCTCTCAGCCTCAAGTAGTGCTAGGACTAGTGCCAGGAAAACACTTAGTTTCCGCATCCATATCTACTTTAGTGTAGCTTTCTTTAAAGTTGATGACAGAAACAGTTGATAATTACTCAGCCCAGTTTTTGTGCAACCAGAAAGAAATGGCATCAAGATTTGTACTTGCAGACAATTTCACCCTTTTTCCTGAGAACATGTGTTTCAGAGATGCCAATAATGTAAATGAAACATGGACTGCAGCAGAGAAAGTGCTTAAGAAGTTGCTTGTACCTTCTCACATCAAGCTTAGTGATTAACGCATTTCTCTCAAGGGACTCACAAATAGGCCGTATTCATCTGTCTTCTGTTCTATTGCAGCTGTGTGTTGACAGGAGGAGTGAAAGTTCTGTAAATAAACCGTTTTTATGGTGCACTTATATGGCTGATGCCAGAAATGTCATGTAAATCCAGAGACAAATACTGTTTACAGAAAATAATTTCAAGCCTATATAAATGAACTGCCATAGTAACTCCAAACAGTCAAAGCTAAAATAGTGACTTTCCAGAAAGACTTCTTTGCCTCAGAATCAAAAAAACCAACCTTTTGTTTGCAGTAGGCTTTGTTGACCATTACTGTATAAATGGATTTGGGTTCCAGTTCAGAAGAAATGATGGAGGGGGAGAGGAATGATAAGAGAGAAAGGGAAGGATTCAAAAGAGATTATTGAGAGAGAGAAGTTTCAAAAGGTAAGGAAATTAATTATTTTTCATAACATAGGAATTATGAGAACATCAGGCAGCCGAGTTAAGTGAAAGGGAAGTACTTTTACAAACAATGCATAATTAAATAGTGGAAATCATTTCCGCAGGATGTTGAGAAGGACAGAAGTACAAATAAGTTCAAAAAGGGATGAGGCAAATTCATGCTGAATAGACCTATTAAATGCTGCTAAACAAGATGGTCCAGCTGCAACCTGCTCAGGAAATTCCAGTACTACTGAATTCCAGAAATGGGACAGCTACTTGTTAGGAAGGTTTACTCTCCCTGTTTTGTTTCTTATGGCCTTTACCAAAGTATCTGTTGCTAGTCATTGTTAAAATAGGCTACAAAGCAGAAGGATCTCTAACCTGATTGCATTTGACTTTATTTTGGTTAATTGTGAAGATAATCTGATTCAGATGCTTCTATACCTTCAGATGCAGACACAAGTGGGAATGAACTGCCACGCAGAACAATTGCAAATTTCAGGGACCCTCAAACACATCTGTCCTATTACCTTTGTCCTAAATGCTCATGTGGAGCAGCCTTGATACCATCATGTGCTGCCCTTAGCTAAACCCAGTGTCTAAGAGAACATGTTGGGAATAGCTTTCCTTTCCTAAAGCCTTCCCTGGATTTAGTTTTTTTATAGAGGTAGCCCAGAGGAATATGTTAATATCTTATGATTATTCATATATCTGCTTGGATCAATACTTTATATACATGGCATTATTTTAAGAATCTTCCATAACGGGTTTTTTTTTTTTCCTTTTTTAACAAAAGACATTAAGAAAGTGGACAGAAGAAGAAAAAGGCAAAGGATCCTGACCATGGCCCATGCATAGCATAGCCACTGCTCAGTCTAGAAGCAGACCAACTGATTAGCTGCTAGTTTGCAGGACTTTATACAGTTATATGCTATAGCCAGTCACTAGATGTTCTAAATATTCTGTCACTAAATAGTTAATTTTATGTAACACAAAAAAAAGTTGTGAAGGAGCTCTCAATGGAAATATATCATTTTCTCACAGCACAACTGCTCACTGTGATATTTTGAAGAAAAGTTTTATTTGAAAGGGCTTGTTTTCTTTGACTGTTTTCTTCTTGAGAAAAACTGAAAACGAAACATTTTTTGTCGCCGGTGGGGACCAAACTAGTTTTGGCTCTTCTCAAAGAATGGTCAGAGGAGTGCTGTAATTCAACCATGCAGAGAGAGACATCAAGGCAAACTTCCATCTTTGTCTGAAGCCAGATTATTTTACTTAGTAGGAACTCTTCACATGCAGATATATTTAGATCTGGCGTAAGTGGTTGCAATTCCTTGGAACTCTATGGAGCTTCAGCTGCTTGGAGATTCTGAGCCTGAGCTCATCAGTGCCCCCCTGAATAGCCCACCCATGCCTTCCAAAAATTAATTAACTCTTTGGTCACCAGATATACAAAGAAGTGACCAGCTAAATAAAGTGTTCGCACAAAATAATGTACAGCTATTATTTCCAAAAAGAAAAGGAGACAACTATAAAGAGATGCTATTAAGAGTGGCGGATGCTTTCTAATATTTTTTTCAAAATCAAGATTTTGGTCAATGATGTTTTTTGCACAAGACATGTTCTAGAAAAAATGTTCTATTCTGTAAAAAAACATTGCCCATAAAGATGTGATAAAATTTTCAGGACTTTATTTCTCATCCTAATCTCTACCCTTTGCCACTTTGCCATCTGGAAATGGCAGGAGAAGACAACAAAGTGTGGTGATAAACCAAGAAAAAATATTGAAATAATGGTCTTGTGCACATGTTCAGAAGAAGATAGGAAAAAAATAGTTTTTCTGCTAGTTTAAATTTATGAAAGAAAAAGAGTGGCACTTCTTAAAAAAACTTTCTTTTTTTAAATTGAGAAAATATTTTAGTCCTTTCTCAATAAGTAACAAGTGACAAAACAGACATACAGATCAAAAAATGCAAAACACATTTTTATATGAAATTATTTTCTTCAAGAAAAGAAAAAAATTCAAAACTTTTGATTGGGGGAAGAAATAATTTAAACACATTTAAATTGTCTTCATCTTTATTTTGTTGGTGGAATAGATGGAAAAATCTTAATAGTTTGACAGGCTCTGGGTGTTAGGTTGCTAACACAGATTGTTTTTCTGTTTATAAATTAACTTTTAAATATTGCATGTTATTTAATAATTTTGAAATTTAACAGTTCAGCAAATTTGTAAAGTGATGAAACCAAGCCTAACACTTTGTGCTTCTGCAGCAGAACCAGAAAGTCAAAGATATTAAATAGAAACCAGTACCACTTTGTATACTGTTGTTTAAACATCAAACCTTAGTGTGGCACTTCCTGCTAAAATTTCCATAATACCAGAAAAATCCAGGAGGTTACAGTAATCTCAGTTATTTACATATTGAACTAAATAACAGCATTGATTGTGTTTTTATCTCAATTTTATCACATTAACAATTCTGTACTGTTTTTGTATTACTTTATAGATTTGCCATACATTGTCATATTCAAAACTCAAATGGGATATTGTGTATCTATAAAAAAAAGAAGATGTGTATGTGGAATACACATGGGCAAATATGGGCAAATACATATCTGATATGGTATGTAAATGTGATAATAAAATTAGATTTCTTTGTTTATAGGCCTGACTGGATAGCTGTCATCTGCATTGTGTTTCCACCCTTTTCTGGAGTGAAGTGGGGTCATTTTGCTATTTTCCCAATTAACAAAGGAATAGTGACACCAAAGAATACTGCTGTTTTTCACAAGAGCTCCAATTGTTTCCTCTTTTCATTCCACCCCCTGTCCCCCCCGCATTGTATTTTGTAGAATATATTTTGCATTGACTTTTCCGCCACTGACTCAGAGTTTATAAGTTCCAGTGTTTCTAATTAAAGTATTCCATCTATAGATACAGGCAGAAGAATTATTTTCACACAAATTCTTAAACAGCAAGTAGTTACATGAAAGCTCGTGAATCACTAGACCTGTTACAGTCTGGCTGCTTCTCCCTCATGCCTACCTAACGTGTCCTTGAATATCTGGTAACAGCACCTACAAATTCCTTGCTTGTGATTCTGTTCGACTGTCAGGTCTTCTGACTGCAGAGCACTTATCTCTGCTTTTCCTCTACTTTTTGCAGCTTCTGTAAGCAGTGGGTTTCTGCACGGAGCTAGTTTCACTTGACTTCAGGGATTTGACAGAGAGCTGGTGCTATGAAGTGTTTCCCTTACTGTGGTGCCATCACATAAAGTAAATAGTTAGATGAATGGAATAAGAACCATTTCATGTTTCTGATAAATAGCTATACTCGGCAGCTATACTTTAGTATACCCAAATAAGATTTTACTGTCATAGTGGGCAGGCACATATTTTTGGATACCTCAGTCTCTAAGAAATGTTTCAGATGACCTACCTCCATCCAGCATGAATGTGGTGGAATAGTGAGAAAAATGGACAGTCTGACTTGGCTGAAAAATGTTAACATCAGAAAAATACATATCTTTGTCAGAACATTCACCACAAAGAAGGAAAGTCTGCTACATCAGACATTTTAAATGGCACTGGAAAATGCACTGGAACATGTTCTGTAGCAAACAATCTAGCATTAAATGGAAAATTAGCAGGTTTTTACTAGTTCTCAATTTATATATTTCAAAATTAACTATATCATTCACTTCTTTTACTGTAGGTGTTATATTGCTTGAGAACTTCTGCTATATTTGACACTTGCCTATTAAGATGCTGAGTAACTTTTTTACTAAAATTTTATACTTAGTGGTTGTCTTCTGCACTCTTTGCATGAAGCTTTACAAATTTTGATTTAATCTAAGTACAATATGATTCTGCATCAATATTGTATTACTAAGACTGCACTTTACAGTAAACAATCAGTTCCTGTGTTTACTGTGTAAGTACTATACACTCCCCATGTTCTTTCATTAACAATGAAACATCAGCACTCTATCATACTATCGTGTCCTGTTTCTGCTATTAGAAGGAGGAAATAGTGTATGTCAAGGTTCATAGACAAGAAAAAATGACATATCAGATTTGAAATCATACACTATGATATGCTTCTGCTTGAAACTAGATGGAGTATGTCCAAACTGTACTACATTTAGGTGGGAAGTGGATACACTGAAATGTTGAATAATTTTTCTGGCAGGCTTTGTACTTTTGTCTACAAATATCTACTATAGAAACTTGTAAAAGCTGAAAAAGCAACAATGACCAATTTATAACAAACCAAAAGTCTTCCTCTGACGAGAAGAAAACACTAGAATTATAAACATGGTCAGCAGTCCGTGGGAGTAGTTCTTGTAAGGCAAGAGTGGGAGCAGTGCTTTTTGAAAGGTTAACAGAAACAACTTCCAAGCAAAATTCTTGTGAAAAGATGGTGTGGACAAAACTTACTCCTCTAGATCACCTTTCTGCCTCTGTCATATTTTAGCTATCAGAGATATTCATAGCAAAAAGAAGAAGAAGAATTTATTCTTTCACCCAGAGTGAAACTGTGACAAGTGATGGGGTTACCAGATACTGATAGACATAATATCCCACTTAAAAGTTTGCCCTATTTATTGTACTGTTAGGCTCTATAAACTTTTGAGATTATCTGAGTTTAGAATATTTAAAAACTGTTCTGCATACATCTATTCATATTTTAAATGTAAGTAAATGATGCAAGTTGTTTCTGTTAAGGTACAGTGTAGGAGAATGGATTAGTTTGCAAATGCCACGTGGATAAAATCTTGGTATGTTTATATACTGAATATTCAGGGGGAATGTTCTGAAAATTGGGTTGTCAGGTGTCACTGTTCTTTTCATTTGAAAGAAGAGGATTTTCTTTACATTTGGTTTTCAATCTCTCCATATACACCAAGCAAAGCAAGTTTTACTAGGGACAGTGGGGAAAGTATAATCACAGGACCACAAATCAAGATTAGGACTACTATTTTAAAGAGAAGATGTGGCAGATAAGGTATGCTGTGATAATTAAGTCCCCAGCCACATGCTGGGCAACATCCTGATGATTTCTTTTACAAAGCATCACTCTGGCAACTTGGCCAGCCAGATAAGGAAATCTCAGGTTCTCCTAGATGGGTAGGATATTGCAAGAAGTAATCTGGAGGCTCTGCTAGAGATAGAACACAAGTATCAGATGTACAGTGCTTGTTATTTTATCTTGTATAGCTTGTTTAAATATATGACAAGTGCTTTACTTCACTGTGATAAAGTAAATTAATTGTTTATTTTATAACTTTGACTAATTATCAGTATGGTCATGATCTGAAGCTCTTAGACCCACAGAGCAATTTGTTCTCACAAGTTATAAACAAGGCAGAGAAATACACAGCCCAGACATACTTTGAAGGGTTCTGGAGTAGTGTCATGGGCCTCATGCTGCAGTGTAAAACCTAGTTTGGAGATTGCTGATGACACTATCAGGTCGGTTTATTTTAGCAGATTATAACAAATACCTCACTGAGGTGCATTTTGGAGGACAGTGGTGAGTGGCCTGTAATTTACCAAAATCATGCCTTCTTTGGACAGAGTCTATCTCTCAAGGAAAAATTCTTCCTGATTAATTCAAATACCACAAGATCAATAGTAAACTAAAATGCAAACTAAAATATTTTCAGAAATCCAGGTGTGATTTCAATGAAAGTTAGCTCCTTTGCCACATCTTTTTTTTTTTAAGTTTCATTTTGATTTTGAATCTTTAAATTCATTTGTGCTTCTGTCCAGAAGAAAAGTGGATCTGAATAGAGACTCAATGTCTTCATCTGGTTTTTGCTTCATCTATACTTAAAAGACAGATATATGGTATATATATGGTAGAGGCTAGTCACTTCTTTAATCATGTGTACTGTCTTTTTTCTTTATCCAATATGGTGTGCATTTTTTCTATATACTGTTGCAGTAAACTATCAGTGATTAGAAGTCCTTGATTATGAAGAAAATAAGGCTTTTTAAATCTGTAGAGTAACTTTCATCTAAGATTTGTGGTGTCTGTATATCAATAATTAAGACTGAGAACATTTTTGGGAGAAGTAAGTTTGATCCCAAATGTGTAGACATGAGGATAGAATTTATAATTAACAGAGCATCCTACTCTTAGATGTAGAAGTATATACAGTACTCCCCTTGCTCTTACATGTTCTATCTGAAGAGCTGCAGCAACACAGCTCCAAATAGCATTGCCATCAACTGAGTCCAGAAGTAGCATACACATCTATACTTCCATATGTTTTTTACAATATTCCTGTTACTGTATTTTTAACTTCCATATCTCATTAGATATTTTTTAAATGAGGTTAATAAACATGTAAGTCAGAAAGGCACGGACTCAAACTTGGTGGCAATGACAAACTTGACAAGCTTGAAAGCAATGACATTTCCTTAAGAAAATAATAAGGTTTAAGGTTGCCTTAATGCCACTGGATCGTGGATATGTATTACACAGTCTTTAATGCCATTGTATACTTTTGGACATTACTTTAGCAAATATTTATTATATTCTTTTATCTCAGCTTTTATAGAAGAAACAAAAAATCCAACCCAAATTGGAATATGGTATGCTGGCATGGCTGGGACCTGTAATAAAGATAATGCTAGTGAACTTTTGTCATCTATGCAAAATAGTCAACAAAACTTGTACGAAATATTTTGCCAAGGGTTTTCACACAGCTCTTCTGCTTATATTCTGAGGATGCATAGCAAGTCAATGCTTAGAAGGGAATGTATTTTAAGGTGTACATGCTCTTGCTCTTCCAAGATTGCCTCTCAGTTCTTGAGCTGCATTTGTCCTTATTGTTCTGATTCTAAGCATCTGTGTTTTCACTCTGTCTTTCTTCCTCCTCTTTATAATTAGTTTATAATGAAGCAAATGAGATTGCTTGTTCCTTGTCCTCTACAATATGTTCAGTTCTACCTGGATGATTTCTTTATGGACATATATAAACACTTCACACTTGAGCAACTGAGATTTCTGTGGGGAAAAAGAAAGCCTTTATCTACTTTTTTAGTAAGCAGATAAAATTTACGTGTTCAAGAATGTCCTTGACATGAGCATCTTTTTCACAGCCTTTTTCTAAGAAAATAATGCATGGTGTTTGAAACCTTACCAGAAAGCCATAGCAAGAAACTTCCATCAGCAAGAATCTGATGAGGTGTGGGATTTCTGTTGAACTTTATGTTCTAATAAATAAATCTGTGGTGCCAATAGCCACAGGACAAGAGTTTTCTAAAAAACCATTATCATCAATGGCCCACGTAACTACTTTTCCATTGTTAAGCTTTCATGCCGAACCACGGATGAAATGAGTACAGAGTAAGTTTGCACCCAACTGAGAAACAATTTTAAAAGCTCCAATGATTTTCATAGAAAAATGAACAAGTGTTGAGCTGGAAGCACCAGTCCTAGCTAGGTCTTTTCTTGTAAAATCTGACCAAATGTAGCTTGTTTCTTCCACACAGCTTGCTTAGAACTCCACAGCCTTCACTTAACTGTTACTTATTTGCATTCATTTCTTTTGGTCAATAAATCAGGTCAACTGCTGTGGTAAGAATGAGCAAACACTACTACGGGAATGAAATTGTTAACTACAGTTGCAGGAAAATTACATAGCAGAAGCTTGCAAAGTCTTTGTGGTTTATCCCAACAACATAACTGCCTCATGGTTATTGGCATATCTCCCAACTTCCAAGATGTTGTTTGCGGCAAACAGAAGTACAGTAGAGCTTTATTTTGTGGAGCATCTGCCATGCAAACATATTATCACATGCTTTACCCAGTAACATATATGCAGTATGGGAAATACAAGTAAAATAATATTTTAGCAGTAACATTTTAGTTTCATTGAGGAGAGTTCCTCAAAGCAACTTTCCTGAGAAAGCAGTGTTGATTTGACCAACAGGATCAGCTGCTGAATACTTCAAAATATCAGCATTCGCCACTACTCTACATTTGGTTTTTGCAAAATTTATTTCATATGGATTGTGTTGCTTATAAGAACTGAGTGCCCATGTATTGTGCAACTGTTCTTTCCCATGATTAATAAACAAACAGTCAGGGCTTTTAAATTCTAGTGACCTCTTGTTTATTTCTCTCTAAATTATGTATCATCTGCCTCACCAAACTCTTCCTTAAACTATTTCCCCAAATGTGGCTCCTTAAAAGTTGCTAAGTAGCTCTTAAAATGCCTCTGCTGCTTTAATGACTACTTCTGCCTTCTCTTGATCCTATATAATAATTTTTCATCTGAATCTTCCCAGAGCATGGTCTTCTAGTGGAAAAATATCTGAAAGCATTTCAGTAAGGTAGGAAAAAGGGCGATTTGTCTTAAAAAAAAATTGGTTTGAGGCTTACATAAACTGAGCCAATTATTTAAACTGAGACAACAGCACTTCCAGACAGCAAATAGGATAAGCAACAATGAAAAGGTCTCTTAGACATCATCCTTTTCATAGGCTCATGTAGATACCTCTGACCAGGGTGCATAGTGCAACTCCTCTTACATGTTAGTTGATCCCGCCTGTGTTGAGAAACTGAATAACCATAGTTTTGTATAAGCAATGAAAGGCATTACAACAGCATCTCTGCTGTATTGTAACCAATGCTACATGATGTAATGCTAATGGCCTACTGCTAAGAGCAGTGATTTGGTGTATGACAGACTGCTATCTTCTACCTTCCCAACCACAAGAGCACACGCTGTTTGGAGTACAGACATGCTCCATATGACCTCTTGAAGTTGCTCTTCTTTCCCCAGTACCATTAAAATTGAATAGGCCAGGGCCAGGGGTGAGAGTGAGCATGGTTCTCTTTCTTTATGGTTTAGATGATGGTGTTAGGAAAGGCAAGGCTGAAGGATCTGTGGTCTCTGCTCTCTGGACTACCTGTGTTTACTGGTCAGTAACTGTTTAATCCAAAATACAGAACAGAGTCAGGAATCCAAACCCCAGCCTTTCTTTCCCAGGGGAGAGTACCACGAGTGGCAAATGTTGCTCACTTGCACTCTCCCTATTACAAACCAGTCCTTGACTCTTTATTTCACAATTACTTCAGCAGTTGAACTGTCTTTAATATCCTGAACTGGCCATTAACTGCAGTAGAAGAGGGGCACTCACATCTATTGGTCCCATTTTGTGACACACTAGACAGCCGCATTGGTTTTGGACAACATATGTAGGTATACTTAGACATGCTCTAAGCACAGACCTCTCAGGACCTTAAAGGCCCATTCCAGTTCTTAAATGAAGTATTTCCACATGTGGCAGGGAGGGCTTTTCTGGAGCTAACTCCATCTAGTTCAGCAAGACCAGCTGTTAAAATCACAGCCAGTTTGCAAGCAAACATAAAAAGTTACTGTCAGCAAGTTTTATACTTTGTCACCACTGTCATCTCTCAGGAATACTTCTATTCAAAGCTAGCTCAGCAGGTAACTTCTCTTGTCCTTTCTTTCCATGTTCAGACCTGGAAATCTCTTCTCTGAGGAAGATCCATGTTCATGCTAGGTTGATGTGCATTTGTCAGCACACCCTTGGAGACAGGCATCAAGCTGCTTAGCCATAATAACTATCTCCAGAAGTGCGTCTTTAAGTAGGGAAGGAGAGCTGTTGTCAAAAAATTATGGAGCAGGGGTTCATGGCACATTCAAATATCTGAATTTCAGCTGTTCTACCTTAGCACCTTCTATGGTCTTATGGTTTGCTGCAGTTTCTTTAAACTGTAAATTACAAGACATCAGGTTCTGGAGCAATTTGTGTTAATTTATATCCAAGGTGGTAAAAGATAAATAGGAGATTCAGGCAGTGGAGATACAAAGAAAAGCATATTAAGGAAAGGATGGAGAAAGACAGTATTAAGAGAAAGTATAGTAAACTACACACAGACAGAGATGGGAAATGACTGCAAAGCTGTAGAATAATAGGAGAAGAAATATGGCCCTGAACAGGCATGACTGTATAACATTATACTAAATAATAACAATATTTTTTAAAAAAAACCCAACACTAAATTTCTAGGTAAATTATTCTAGAAATTAAGGACCTGGTTTGCCTCTTCTGCATATTAAATTTATAGGGTCAATTTAACTGAACGTTTAAATCAGAAGTGAGCTTATGTAATAGCAAATTGGGTCTAAGCAATAAAGTAATGTTAGACACTACAACACAGAGGCCATGTTAAAAATGAGAATTTTTTGGGAAAAAAGTCCAGACATTTTCAAAATAAAGTGTTAAACTCCGCCAGATTATTTTCTAAGGTTTGTTATGGAAAAATGAAGAAACACTGAAAATAAATTCTTGGCAGCTGAAATATTTTATCTCACTGATTGTGAAAGCATTATGGAGCAATGTTTAAAATATTTCTTTTATACTTGAGCCCTACAAGACTGTTTCTATAAATTGCAAATAAATTCTTCAAATCAAGTGACTTACAGTATTGGATAAAATATTTTCTGTGTACTGGCAGCTAAATTTACTGTGATTCCTTCAAACTTAACTATGTTCTACTTCCTACAGCATCTTCAGATTTATCTTTTAGCTCTTTCCCCAGTTTTTCTTCAAGTGCTTATTTATATATTAATATACCAAACAAAATACCACCAGAGATTTTTCATAGAATCATAGAATTGCTTAGGTTGGAAAAGACCTTTAAGATCGTCATGTCCAACCATTAAGCTAACTCTACCAAGTCCACTGCTAAACCACACGGACTTCCCAGGACTTCTAAACATGTTCAGAGATGGTGATTCAACCACTTCCCTGGGCAGCCTGTTCCAGTGACTGATAAACCTTTCAGTGCAGTGATTTTTCCTACTAGCCTACCTAAACCTTCTCTTGGCGCAACCTGAGGCCACTTCCTCTTGTTCTATCCCTTGTTACTTGGAAGAACAGACCAGCACCCACATCTCTATGACCTCCTTTCTGATAGTTGATATTGATTCTAAAAGTACTGACTAGTGCAGCAACACTTAATTATGATTATTACCTTCTTCCAACATCAGCTGGATGTCCTCTGGTACAATGGGGATGGGATAATTTTTATTAAATTCTTCTTTCTCTAAAACTCCTAAATTCTATTGTTCTTCATTTTCTGTGCCACTAACTTGTGTTTCCTAATGCTGAGGGTTATTACCTTAGGTTAGGGTGACCACTGATCCCAGGCACTCCCCATCTCTCTGTAAGATATTAACAGTTTCTCCCGTTTTGGTCTCTTTTTCCATCTTGGAATTACTTGGTAGAAAAGTGAGTGAGTTACGGGGTTTTGCTTTTCTTTTTGGTCTTATCCGCTAAGACTTCATGAATAAAAATGAAAACTGGTGCTTTGTGATGAGCTTGGAAAGGTAAATGTATTTTTTTCACAAATCTCAAGTTCAGGATGCTATCATGATTCACTCCTCTCAAACAAATTGCACATATCAGTCTACAAGTCATAAAGCCCCATGTCTAAATCAAGTTTTTTTATTGGACAGATCTATGCAGGAATTAGGACCTGTCGCGGTCGGGCGCGCAGAGGTCCGACCACCTCCCAAAGGGAGAAGGGTTGAGGGTAAATTGGGACATCTCTCCAC
>VZZY01004628.1:346177-380798 GCA_013400335.1 Eurystomus gularis | reverse complement strand
GATATTTATGGCTGGCGTTATCTCGGTTCCGGTTTCC
Organism: Eurystomus gularis; assembly: GCA_013400335.1. Taxonomy (NCBI): domain Eukaryota; kingdom Metazoa; phylum Chordata; class Aves; order Coraciiformes; family Coraciidae; genus Eurystomus; species Eurystomus gularis. The sequence goes on along the minus strand of VZZY01004628.1, from coordinate 380,761 downwards.
TGGAGGATTTATGCCGAATAGATTTATGGGAAATCGAGTTCTTTTGCTCACTGTTTTAATAAGGCAGAAAAAATCATGTGGTCGGTTCACCACAGGACCACTCCCAGCAACAGCTTCTGCCATTCACTTTCTTCATAATTCATGGTATTTCCCAAAGCTTCGAACCCAGCTTCTGCCTACCCAAAGGTAAGAATGATGATTTAGGCCTGTCAGTGTATTCGGTTCACAAAAATGTACTTCCTTGGACTGAGTATCAAGATTTATGAAGCTTATACCACTACCTCAGTTCCAATCTCATACATTTCTGGACTTGTTCAGAGGTTGATACATACTTTCAAGAATGTTTCTGCCTGATCAGTAATAAAACCAGAAAACTGGATTCACTACCTGAATTTCTCTTCTCCATCTTCTCTCCATGATTTCTTGCTTGAACTTTGAGAAGAGGGCTCTCATTTACTCCACTTACAGAGTACCTGGCTATGAACTGCAGGAAGATTTTGTCAGTGTTCTTCCTTACTGATACCATGAGGTTTCTGTGGGATTTCATGTCTGTTCCTCCTGCCACAAAATTTCTCCTTTACAGAACTCAGGCAATATCCCCACCTATACAATGTCCAGTCATTCTCCTACTTCCTTCCAGTGAAGGTGTCCTTTCCAGTGGTTATCTTCTCATATAGGAAAGTTTGGGAAGTCCAGGCCTGTGTGGCTGACTCTATATATGCCACATTTTGTAGAAATGAGGCTATTCTCCTGTGTCATCCCCTTTTCCTCTTAAACTAGTGTCAAAATTTCATCTCATTGAGGATTTCAGATTGATGCTACCCTCATGTTTATAGATTGGATGCTGCATGTTAGGTCAGTCTTCCTTTTTAAAAAGGAAAAGCATTCAGGGAAATATCTTGGATTTGCCTCCAACTGGAAGCTGTAAGATAGTAGAAAGTTACTTCCTAGGTAACTCTGCATGAAGTCTGTTCTTACACTTCACTGGTGAAATGACAGAGCTTAAGTGGTGACCTCAGTTGTGCAATGTCCTCAACTCTGAGATGTGCAAAGCTGCTGCCTGGAGCACTGGTCACACCTTCACCAGCTTTCATGCCGCAGCTGAAGTCTCCAGACACTATGCTTCCTTTGGTCCTTTCCTCTTTATTCAGCCTGAGATGCCAAGCACTTTCTTCTACTAAAGTGATTAATGAAGAACACTGTCAGCATTCTCCAACAGTGAAAACTATACCTATAAAGTAAGAATTCAAAAGAGAAACTTTCTCGTCTTTTTAGCAATGTGTTGTCAATATGCATATTCACAATCCATTAACTTAGCCCCCTCTCTCTCCAATCCATACTATTTTCTGGAACTATCAGAGTTCAAAAAGAGCAAGAGATAGGGACAAAGACTGATGTATAGCATTATCTGCAAAGTAACTGCATATTTCTGTGTGGATATGGTGATTTTTTTGTGTGTTTGTGAGGAACTATTATAAACTATTCTTATAGAGAACATACCTCAAAGTAACCTTTCTCTCTTATTGTATTTTCAGTAATGGTGAGATATTGCCGTGATATACTATTTCTGATCCCTGCAGATACAAGTTTTCTTTGTTGCATACAAGCTGAGAATACTGAGATTTCTATTTTCAATAATTTAAATTTCCCCAAATTAAAAAGAAATCAACAGGCAAACATCTAAGGGCAGATCTATTTCTGAAATTATATATTTTGCTACTCAGAAGTAAAGATTTTGCTTTTTTCAATGGTCTATGCAACTTTTCTGTTATGCCAAAGATATTCTTCCTAATACTTTTCTGATCTTTAAAACAAACCTGAGTTTTGCAAATAGAAATTGCAAATTGTACCCTTTAAGAATGTATGCTTTCTAGATACAAACTATTTTTTCACACTTTCAAACCTTTCACAAATATTTTATCTTTATTTACAATCTTTATGCCTTCCTTACATCATGTTCATTCTATCACATTAATATCTATGCCTTCATGATGGACAGTACATTCTAACTGCAAATATGAAATAGTAACATGGACTTCTTTGCATATTCCAGTAATTACACAAATGTTTTTATGAACAGTCCACCTTCGTAACAACAGTGATACCTACAGCCAGCAAAAATAATGAGTATTCAAGCAACCTTGATGTTTTTTCAGGGTAGAATCAGGGTATACTGGTGAAATGGTTAACACTATAACCTAAGAACAGATAAGGACAACCTGGGTAAATGAAATCCTTTCTAGAGTTTGCATCAACTTTCACAGACACTATTCACAGAAAGTGTCAAGGGTTAGGGCTGAGCTGGCCTCTAGTCAAATGATAGACAATCTCCACCAACCCCTGTCCCCTCCCAGAAGGAGAAAAGAAAGGGTATAAGGGAGAGAGACTTATGGACTGGAAAAGAAAACTAAAAGCAGCTTTAATGAAAATAACAATAAAATGAAATATATACAAAACCAGTATCAAACCCAACCCCCCCGACAGCAACTACATCACTGTCACCACTGATGCTGTGGAGATGTACTTAGGCAGTCCCAGACTGGACTCAGTGGCAGACAGGAACCAGATTCAAGAGCTAGGTTCTGGATCTGGATTCAGGAACACATGTATTGGGGTTAAAGGCAGAACGGACAGAGTCCTCCTCGGATGCTGGCCATTGAAGAAGAGAGATTGATCCTCATGATCCCTCAAATTTGTACTGAATATGACATGTATGGGATGGAATATTTTGTTGGTCAGTTTAGGGTCACCTGTCCTGTCCACTCCTCCCCACAGGTTCAGACTTTTACTTTCTGCACCCCCAGCATGGTACACAAGATTTAGCAGTGGCCTTGGTCTCCATAGGAGCAAGTATAAGCAAGAGCCTTTCTGCATACCAATCCTTGGTGGTAACTGTAAACATCGAGTGTTATCACTGCTAGAAGCAGACACTGTCTGCAAAAACATGCCATTAACTTCAGAAAGTGCACCTACTTAGAAGAGACAGTTGAAAAGTAAAATTACTGAACAGAATTAGTTCCACTCTACCTCAAACCAGGATAGAAAACCAAACTAAATTCATATTGATGTAACTCTGTTGATTCTGTGAACTTAGCCTCTCTGTGAATTTAGCCTCTCTTTTGTGCCATATTAGCTACCATCCACAGGCACCATTTTGCTCTTCAGAATGACAGGCACCATCCTAAACTCTCAAAGGAGTCACAAATCCTTCTTCTTTGAAGCACTTGGCAATGCAGGTCTCTCCCTCTTGGCCCTTGCTGCAACCTGGAGTACAATTCTACACTGATTTCCACCTTGAAACTTGGCTATGAGGTACTTCTCTCCCACCAGCTAAAACCTCTTTGGCTTTCATGAGTCTCTGCCAATGGAAATGGTACAGTGGATATAAACAACAGGAGTCAGCCATCTCCTAGAGAGTCACCTAGCCATGCTTATTGTTTTTAAAGCACAGAAGTCGTATCATAACAACATGTATAACAAGAAGTAACAGAGAAGTCTGCCTAGTGTGAATATAAATGCAGTTAGGGAGGAGAGCTCACATCTTCTGAACTGCATACTTTCAAATTGGATTTGGACCAGCCTTATGTTCCTGTGCTGATAGCGTTTTGCAAGTGTTCAAATGCTAGCAACAGGCTACCTTATTCTGAGACTTATTGAGCCAAATGGCCTAAAATGGGAGATAACACAGAGATTACAACTATGTGTCTGCCTGCTTAGACTCTCAGGATTCAAAAGCCAGAGACCGGCTTCTCTGCAATTCCAGCTCTTTTAATGCATTTGAGCCAATATAAAGAAGGTAAAATGGAGTCTTAAATATGAGGATATTTTTGTTTTCTGGAGGGAATGGTTAAGGCAACTGAATTTTTGCCTCTTAGCTCTCACTGTTCCCCAGGGAGGAGCAGGGTTTGCCACTGCTTAATAGGCGTAGATTTTTCTTGCTGGCCTCTTTCAAAGCTGTCAGACAGAAGTGTGTGGTCAGTGGACCATGATGCCCCTCCATGACTTCCTCCCAGCTGTCTGTAACAGTAGCAATATTGTGCCCTGCTTAAACAGCCACCATTCATGCTAGATGCTCTGGCTTTCCCCAGTTGCTGTGAGCCCACAGTGAATTTCTCCACACGTGTGCATAAATATCACTATAGGAGTCACTGGTAAGAATTGTTACAAATCAGATAGTATTATTTCCCTTAACAGTGCTGTTTTCACACACATTTCCTAAGCAGTTTCTGTGGAAGCTAAAACTGTCCAGAGTCAGCACTGACTGGAAAATCCATGCCACTCTGTGTGTACAGATGCAGTAGTTATGCCTGGATGTAACGTACAGTGGAAAACACCAGCAACTTTTAAGCTATCTGTAAACAGTAGTCTCATACAAGGGCCCTCAATACAGCTTATACCAAGAAATTAATTAACTGCAAGGCTGAGCTATCTAAGTGTCTGCAGCCACTGTTCAAAAGCTGCCAGAGGAGTGAACAAAAACATAGGAATCCAGAGCTCAATCGCTTGTTCTGTCTTCACCTCAGTTCCTGGCTTGCCTTTCTACTTTTCATGTACCATACAGTGCTCTGCAAACATTACTTTGCAAACATTATGTAGGTGGGCCTCACAACATCTCAGTGAGGTAATTAAACACACAAACCTCACACTGCAAACAGAGAAAGGGAGGTTTAGAACTTAGTTTTCTTTACAGGCTTACAGGGAGAAGCAGTCTCACAGTATTTCAGACAATTTCAAGCATTATAGTTCTTTATTTTAGCAGTTTTGAGGACTGTGCCTATAGTGGGGTTTGATTTGATTCACAGCAGTATAATCTTTAGGTGGGCTTCGTCTCACTCATTTTGTCACTGTGGGCTGCTTTTAATCTGCAGAAACAGACACTTGCAGGGTGCTCCATTTCATCCCTAAATGGACTCCCGACGTATGCACTACAAACAAAATCACCACCGATTCTAATAAAGCAAGGCTGAAGTAACTACTCAGCTGCAGATACCCAAAACTGGTTGAGATAAACCCCACTCTCTGACTATGCCCCAGCTAATAAATAAAGTAGTGCAACAAAAAGTCCTGATATTTGTCAACTATGCGATCGAATAATTAGCAATAACTGTGTGCAATCTTGGTCAGAGCTGACTATGACTTTTCCAAATAATTCATGCTACAGTTTGAGGAATCCACACTGGCCAGGGACCTAGTAGCATTTTGGTTGCAGCCACTGTTTTGGAAACTAACAGAATTTAATATGATGAGCGTGAACTGCTCTGTGCGAGAGACACGTAGCAGATATCATGGGCAGAATAGTCCATGATATCTTTAATTTGCTAGTATAGATAAAGCCTTTGTGTCCAAACAGAAAGTTCAGAAAATAATTATATTTTACTAAAATTGGTGTGAAGAATGATTTTACAGATAATACTTCATCTCTGATGAAATCACTGATCAGCTCCTAGAAACTAATTAAAAAGACTATGTAGCAAAGAATTAAATTTTTGTGATTATGAGAGATTTGAAAGTACTTTTCATGAAAGCTTGAATTGAAATCCTTGTTTCAAGTCCTTGTACTTATTCTAAATTATGTCCAGAGACTGATCTGATTTGCCGTTCTCTACTTCTGCAGGGCTGGTGTTACTAATCACTTGTTTTGCTCTTCAGAATGACAGTTACACATTATGAACTGCAGAACTGAGGCTGTTGCTTGTTTGTATACTCACATTTAGTTTCACACTTGTTTATCTACATCCTGTATACTGGGCAAAACATTTTCATTTCATTTTAAATGAGGTATAATGAGGTTTAAAAAGATGTTAATACTTTCTGATTTGGAAGAAGGTCAACATATCTGGTAATTTAAGTGCTCTGGAAGCACAGTCCATTGATGTGGACTGGTCAATGAGAAGCATTTCCTAGAAGGTTTGCTGACCCTCTGTCTTCTCTGGGAGTAAAGCTGCTTTGTTGCGATGTTGCATGGGATGAAGAGTGATTCTGGCAGACTTTGAAAGTATCAGTGTTTTGGTATGAAGGCTATTGGTATTCTTTGTCAGTTTTCTCTGCAGGAGGTGAGGTAAGATATTTCATTTCTTTTTGCTGAGTGACAGATATCAGGTCCATCAGATGCAAGATATAGGTTGCCAGGATTCAAAGCTATGGTTAGACAGATTTTCGAAGATGATTAGAAAAAGCTTTAGGGAGATACTTTTGCAACTACTGCACTGTGCCTGGTCTAGGCAGAGAGAGCTGAAAACTTTCTAATAACCGCTCTTCTTTAAAAATGAAGTCTTGTGTTTTTGGTAAAGAATGTTGAAGAACCTTCTAACAGCTACTTTCCTCATTGTCTCTTCTTATGGGTTCTCAAGCAGTCCTTGCATATTCCTGATTTTCCCTTTAAAAATACCATATTAATCCTTTATGCAGCTGACTGATGGGTGGAGACACTCATGTCCTGGACACTTGTGGTGAAGGTCAACAGAGTAGACAAGGTTGTGTTATTTTGTGTTTGTTTTGTGAAAATGTTCAGGAACAAAATTGTAAAATATTTATTTTATGTATTGTTTCAAGTATTATGCAAAACCAATAAAAGTAAGTTTAAAGAAAACATCAGCATTTCTGATTTAGATATCAAAGGACAGGAAATTCTCCATCCTTGATTTCCCATTGGGATTATAGCAATTTACTGTTTTGAAATTCCCTGCTTTAGTGTGATATAACGTGTAAAGGATAAGCACGATGACATTGAGTTTCAGCTTTGTTTGGTTCCTTCATAGCTATCACACCATTGTAAGGTGACGTCCGTAAGCTTCCAAAGATATCACAGCCTAAACACTTTTTGATACTGGATTAACATCCTTTTCCATGGGAAAGACACATTTTAAACTTTTTCCAGGCTTCTGTGCTATTACAATAGGCTTTTTTAATCCCTTCTATATAGTCTCCAGATAAAAATAAATGTGCGATCAAGCAATGTCAAATCTCCATGTTGAGAAGAGAGGTGGACTTAGGACAGAGTTTTCTCTCATAAAGCAGTATAACTGTAGGAAAACCAAAATACTTCAAAATACTAACCAGGCTGTCATATTTAAAGATGTTGTCTTTAGTGAGCACCACCAGAGCAGTTCAACAGTGGCTAAACAGCTAGTGCCTAGTAAAGGCAGACAGCCTTGAATGAGAGGTTATGCCATCACAGTAATGACCAGAATGCCACAGATGCATGACGGCTTTGATTTTTGGTGGACGTTCAGTGATGAACAGGACCTGTTATTTAACTTCTATGTGGCTAAAACAATAGTAGAGGGTAGTTTTATTCAATTATGATGGTTTAGAAGATAGGCGTAGAGAGGAAAGCTGCTTTTCTGCTCTTCAGGAAGGCAGGGTTGAGTCTTGCTTGGTATCTGGGTTGACGGCTGCCACCTGCACATGGGGGATGCTGAGGGTTGTCCACATCAGTCCCCAGGGAAATCACTGTCTGTAGAAGCTGGAATTTTTAAGCAGAATTGGTCAATGTCAGTAGACCTCCTTGTTTGGCTGGAGCATGATTTCCAGTGGCTGATGAGGGTTGTCTGTCATCTGTAGATTAATTTAGCAATGGTTGGAAACTGAGCTACTCAAAAAGCCAACTTCTTATGTTACAGGAGTTAGATTTCTGGCAAACTGTTTTGTTGGGGTTTTTTTCTCATTTATAGAATCTAATACTGCAGTGGATGTTTCCCAGTGTATGGAGGAAGGGGGCCCCAGTCAGTTGTGAAATACCACACTGAACACAAGAAAAACATTGAAAAATTCACACAATAACTTTGTTATCCTTCTCTTGGATTACTGTACATCAAGATGGGAAGATTAATTTTACTCAGTGATTTTTTAACTTAAGGAGGTTTTGGTTAGTGATTTCAAAATCGGAAACTCTTTGGTTTCAGTTTTATTATTTTTTTTACCAAATCTGATTATTCTGAAACAGACATTTCCTTAGGATAAACCCTTCTACATTTCCCTTTGAAAGGAAGTTGTGAGAAGGCAGTTTTCATCTCTATCCTCATTCACATTTTTGTACAAATCCACTTAGCTTCATGCAAGACGAATGTGTCAATACTGAACACAGAACAGACCATCTGATATGCAGAGCTGGCAACGCTCACCCTCTCCTTTAGATGTCTCCTCTCAGTTCCTGTTGCTGCCAATGTGTGATGCCTGCTGATACTCCAGGGATTCATCCAGTGGCTTCCATATTGGGAGGGAGAGTTGGGGGTGATGGTGATCAGCTTTCACTACAGACTGACTGTTGTATCAGCCAGGATCTTTACTCCCACTGCAGAGCAGAGACAAACGGAGCTTCTCATATGCTCACCAACACATTACGTGTATGTGCTCGATTTGCTTATGTACGGGTTCATAATGAAAAAAGACATTATCGACAAGCATATGGCTAAATTAAAAACTGTGCTTTTATAGTCAATAAGGTGCTTTTCAGAAACAAAATTTGTACAGTGTTTCTGATCTAATGTGATACTTGTTTTCAAAATACCTCCCCTGAAAGCTGATTTTTCTGGCTTAAGTTGCTCAGTTGACTTTATAAGGTGAGAGCGCTCATCGGTCTGCACTATTAGTTCCTATATTTATTAATCCATTACACAACAAGATAAATGTAGTCATACTGTTAATGTAATAAATAGTACACAGAATTAGAGGCAACTGGAATGTTACTCCCATCTCTTTCAGTGGGTTGGCAACCTTTAGCAAGTTTGTGTAATCAGTCTTTTCGTCCAATTCCCATCTATACAGTATCTAACTGTAAGACTTAGCCTGCCTCAAGGGTAATATTAAATAATGTTGCAAAAAACAACTAACATAAAAATGGAAAGAACTAAAAAAAAAAAGCCTCAAAATCTCAGAGATACCACGTTTTCCACGTGCAGAGACCTGTTAAAAAATCATTACATTGTTTGTATCAGTCTCAGCATGAGATTTCTGCAGTCGCTTCAGTTAGTAGGTTAGCATTGCATTGCCAGCTTTCAAAAAGTAAAAATGCATCTGCATTCATAATACAGATGTGTCTGAGCAACAAGAGTTTAGATCCAAATGCAAATTTCATGTGTTTTCATATAAACAGGAGTACTTTCATACAAACAGATGAGTACTTCAAAACCTCTTTTAACTGGAACCCAGCACATTTCCACTGGAAAACTTGTTTGTACTGAACAACTTTTTCACCTGGGTTATTAAATAGGATCATGTAGCATAAAATGAACAGTACCTTTCAATTTTAAAATAAAGTCAATTAGGTATAAGTTCATTATTTATGTATTATATAAATTCTGTTTCAAATGAGTTCGAACGAAGTTCAAGTTTCTACTTGCTACTGTAAAAAACTTCATTGTTCTTTCTTTGTAAAATGATATGAGTGTACAACATGTAATATGTGCAGTTTTATCAGAGTCACATGTCTCAGGTATATTGCAAAATAGATGGGAAACCACGACTCATTTGTGAAAATGACAAGTGCCATAAGTAAATACTACAGACACCATCACAATGTGTTAATGTTTTTAAAAGAGAACTTTTAATAAGAGGTGCTTTCAGATTCTGACAAGGAAAGTGCTTCTGCACAACTGCTAAATGTACCACTGCTTCCCACAAAGTATAATTCACTTGGTGATCTTTACCCCCAATAAATTATAACTGTATTTTTATCCTGCATTATAAGCATTAGGAAAAATGGAAACTTTATTTTCCCTACTGCTTTATGATCTCTTTAAAGCTAAAATAAAATAACAGGATTTACCCCTGGCTTCAGAAAAGGTGTTCTGTTTACTGTGAAGAAAACGACATCTTTTCCTTTAGTTGTTTGTGACCATCACAGCCACATTGTGCTATTCACCTTGTACTCTTCCCAGGTGGCTAATTAGTCCTAATAACTATGACCAAAACGGTATTTAAAACATATTTTTAATTCCTTCACCAAAATGCAATTAATCTAGAGTTATTAAACAGTGCATGCTGGCCTCCCTCTATAATCAAACATTCTGCAAGGCCCTCATTTCTGCTTACCTGACAGCCACCTTGCTGTCATGTGGCAACAGGGAGAACATTTCTTCTGTTGTGTGAATCCAGTCTCTAACATTTAGGATTAACACTGATTTTAGGGCCCAAACATACAGCGGATGTTTATGCTTAGAGTCAGCTAAATCCTTCTAACTTTAACTGATGAGGAGTTGGGCATCCAGGCTTTCTCTGTAATCAGGTGGGCTATATCAATCTCTATAAATTTCCATCTCTCTTCCTTTATGCACTTAAAAATCCAGAAATCATTTCCCTCAAGTGAGATTCAAAAAAGTCCACCATAGTTTTAAATATGATGTAGATGTTAATTATTTGGGAGTTCTATAAAACAGGTATTCTACCAAAACAGAGACTTAACTTAAATAACTAGGTAAGACATTAAGTATCTTAGCAATTGTCTGAAAATACATAAGGAGAAATTATTTTTCTTGAAGCCTACCATGTAAAAATTGGGAAATCGAGAAAAAATTTATAACAATAGAACTTAGGAGTTGTTTTTAAATCCTGTCTTAAGCATAAATACATAAAAACAGTCACACTTAAATAGCACAAGGCAAAACCAAATATATCCAAAATAAAATTTTTTAAAATGAAAATGCTACATTGTACACCTAGTTTTCCCCTTAGTGGACAAGATAAAAACCAAACTATATATGGCAGATATTAGTCACATTACTTAATAAGCCTACTGCAGCAAATTCAGACATAGAGTGATAAGGTCGGTAACAGACACTGAATAGAAATGATGCCATGCATGTTAGTCAGAATCAAATTCTTCAACATGAGTATGGAATATATGATAGAAACTGCACCAATGTGTTGACTTGGGCAGCTAAGAGCTGAAGATATGAGCAAAACCAGGACAAAAGGCAATGTAAGATTATTCCCATGACAACAAGAGTTTAATATTTTTTTCTTCTACAGATGAAGTAAAGTTCTCAGTTTCCCCACAGAAAAGCAGTACCTATCTGAACAGGGAGTAACAGGACACAAAGCCTTGCCCTTTTTGCAAAATACTTGAGGTTTACTACATAGAACAGGATGACATGTCTCTTCAAGAGAATTTATCTTTTGAAGGTAAATCCACATGAAGGGAGGGAACCATGTCCAGCTAAATCCTTTTCTAAACTTCATTTAGCTCCCATAAACAGTACATCTTGTCTCTTCTTAGCAATGCCTGAAAAAATTGTAACTATTTCCTTTCTCTTGTTTCTATTACAAAGAAAGCTGGTTTAGTACAGAGGTGTTCTACGAAATTAATTTGTAGCCTGGTTTTTACTAAATACTACCATTCTTATATAATGTGCTTTACTATATGTCTTAGCTTTCTAAAGTGTGAGGTACACAAATTTTTTTCTTCTGCAAAAAATACAGTTCTTCATAATCAAGTCTAAAATACTTTCATGTTCCTTAGTGCTGAAAACTTATTAATAAAACAAAGTATGGCAGATAAAGTGTTTGCAGTAGAGCGACTTAAAAGGTCTTTTACCCTCCAATACACTCAGGATCTTATCTGGATTACACATGAAAGTGATCTCTACAGTATCACTCCAGACTTGTTTGAATACCTGTTTGTAAAACAGGATTATGACAGTTGCAGATAGCTATGCAAGTATGATGGCTTTATTTTCTCTAAGACTGGTGATTGACAGCTCAAGAAGACTTTAAGTGCAGACCTAAGGGACATTTTGTTCCCATGGAGTCTTTTTGATGTTTTTTATTCCAGTTGTTTCTGCAGTCTACAATAAGCCTCTTTAGAATTTAATGCTTTTACAGTTTTTGTATGGAGTACCAAGACACACATCACTTGGGAAGGCCTTGGGCCTGCAAGAGAAGAAGGACGTTACCTGGGCAATTTTTTATGTAAACTCCTATTGAGTTTTACCACAAGTAAAAGAAACATTTGAAGGAGCTTTGCCCTTTTCTTTTACCATCTCAAGGATAGGCACAGATGCAGTCTTGGCTAAGAGATTATAACAAGAATTCATTGGGAAGTAAGAGAAAATAGGAGCTTTGTGCAGTACTTGCCAACAATACACCTGTTTTGAACTGATGCTTTCACACATTAAAATTAAAGTCTCTGCTTCTGGGTACTATTTTCAGGGAGAAAATTAGTCTTTTTAGCATTGCTCCAAAAGACTGCAACCTTGGAGACTGTAACTAATATGTCAAAACCCATGGATTTCCTTGTATCTGAAATATGTTCATAATGATTCTTGCAGTAGCATCTAAATATTTCCTAACAATAATGGCATTTGCATGGCTCCAGATATGTTATTGATCCCACTTTGAAAGCTGCCAAAAAGACATGTTAGTATCACTGACACTCTTTTAATGCTGAAGATGCTCTTCCCCAATGTCTAATACGACAATTTTTGAAATGTGAATTTTTCCTGTCAAAACAACACTTGCTGGTTTTTAGCTCCATATGTTCTGCATGTAGAAATATGATGTATGCTGGCTGTACTTGAAGTTCTGACAGTCATTTTTGCAGTGCTAAGGTTACTTAGGTTTTTTTTATTTCCTTTTCTAAACTGCACTAATGTAAGGGTGCTTTTAATTGATAATTATGACTGTAGAAGCATGTGTTAACAGGCTAAAATACCACTATAGATGCTGATTTTTATAATATGTGTTTGGTAATATGCTGGGTAGACGTGCACAAAATTTTGTATCAGGCAATTGGTACAGAACAATTGAAGATGGTGCTTACATATTAAGATTGTTTATGGTGGCAAAAGAGTTCAAAAGTAAGTACAAGGCAGGACAGGTCAAAATGTTTGCGAAGGATAAGCACAATCAAATTTGTGAGTAAAGCTGTAAGTGGTTAGTGATAAGCTGAGGAGATACAGTCTGAAGTGAAGATCTCGTGCTGTGACACACTGCAATCGTCTACACAGCTAATGAAAACAAGGCCTGAGGCCACTCTTTGGTTGTGTTCTTATTGCGTAGCAGCTGAGCCCAGATGTCCTTAAGGCATCATCTGATGACATAGTGTTGCAGTAAAGGTTTTGTTCATACAGTGTTATTTGCAGAGTCCCTCATGAATGGCAGACATAAACCACAGTTACCTTAGGGAAAGAGCACAGAGGGAAAGAGAGTGAAAAAAGAGAAAGGGAAAAGCTCAGTTTTGATGAGATGACCAATTTTGCAGTCGTCATATAGCTATCCATATGACTCTACTACCTTCAGGCCAAAGGAGCATGTGGTTCACAAGTGAGGAACTAGGGAAAAGTAGTTTCCTGCCTTCTACCTCTAAGTGCTCTGTTTTCACTTTTGCTGAAGCTATCTGCTTGACCAGACTGACATGTATGATTTGAGGTCTGATGACTTCTAACTCTCTCCTACCTGGTTTATTGGTCCAGTACTATTTCTGTTAACCTAAGTCTGCATCTATGCCAGAAGGCGAGTGAAAGCAGCGGACTCATGAAAACATTACCTAGTTGTTTGTATGCTTTTGGCATGGGTTGTTCGCATCAACTCCTATTTGTTAAAAATGAAGTCAAGGAAAGAATGAAACAGAACTGCCTCAGTGCATGCCAGTGTTTTAGGGAACCAGGAACACACATGTCTTGAGAAGCAGGGGGCCATTGGCACTTAGTACTGCTCAGAAAGTGGTCAGGGAGACAGTCTCATTAGGCAGGAGTAACCCAAAACCTGTGTCAGCTTTCTGGCACTCAGTCTTCTTGTCCTTACTGACACTGGCCTTTTGTATGCAAAGTGTATGGTATGCAGTGGGCATACACAAATAAGCAGGTGCCAAAATTCATCCCATGTTATTCTGAACAGACTGAGGAGACTCTTTAGGAGATTCATTGTCCCACAGACCTTTGATTTGCTTCTTGGAAAGAGTGGTGTGTCAGTCAGTACTTATGACCCTTCTTTTGATCCTGTAGATCAGCAGGAAATATGTGAGAATTACATGTGGTTGAAGTTGAGACCTAAATTTTCACAAATTAATCCTATATTTTCCTCCCGTTAGATATTTCAATAGAAAGTGAAAGTTAAAACAGCAGAGACCGTAAACATAAAAAGCAGCTAGGAAAACAGGCAAGCTCTGCAACTCGGAGGTGGTCCAGAAAATGTTTAAATACAGAGAACTTTGATGTTTCACATCAGAGCAACAATAAATATAGACAACGAATTTGCCTTTTCCCCAGTATTGATATTTTCCTCCCATCTCCCCTCCCACTTAGAACTGTTTTTGTGGTGGGAGGACCCATTGCGTAATCTACAGATGTTTTACATTCTTTAAAATGTAAACCAGAAAATGAAATGTAATACAGATTCATCCTGTGAGGGTAAAATTTAGTCTGCTCTTTAACATTTCCTGGATGATGACACCCCCTCACAACATGTCTACAAGTTGTGCCTCGCCTGTTAATGCACAGTCGAGTGTGACTTATTGCTTATTAAAACCAAACATTTTTAGTGCTTAGTAATTCCAGATTTGGCTCCCAATGCCCATGTTATAAACACTTAAAAGTAGGGATGCCATATTGAAACACTGACAGATTCTCAGGGGGGTCAAGGCTACTGACACCTCCCTAATGAAGTCACACACTGTTAAACTTTTTTTTCCTTAACTGAAGAACAAAACAAAGCAGTTAAACTGCTATATCCATTTTCCAGCAACATTAATCCATTTCAAACTGCTCTTAACCATAGTAAATCACAGGTTTGTGAGAAAAAGAACTGCCTAAAGGTTCACCTCGGGCTATTTAGCCCACAAACAAGTTGCTGACTACTGCCAACAATGGTTGGTTGGGAATTATTGCTCAATTTAGTTGTAATTACTTATTTTGCTGTGTCTTCTGTTCAGACTAGCTGAGGGTCTACAGCATGGTAAATTCCAGAATTAAGTACATTTCCAGGGTGCTGCTGGAGATTGACACTGACAGTGTTGAAAGGTTATTTGAGCAACGTGTTTTAACTTCCTGGAGGGAAGAGAAACCTCCTCTTTCACTGCAAAATCTTGGAAAGGGAGGAACTCTCAAAACAAGTCTGCCCAGACATAGCTATTCTACTCTGCGGAAAATCATCCAGATGTTAACAGAACCTGAATTTTCAGTTTAAGTATGCCTCAATTCCGATACTAAATAGGGAAGCTGGGAACTTCACCCATGAAATATAGTATAGCTGCAAAATAATAGTTGCAATGTAATAGCAGTAATTGAAGAGCAGTCTGGCTAATAGCATTTTAAAGGCAATTGTCAATATGCTGTGATTACACCACATTTATAAATGGGTGGGCATACACAATATATAGCAATTCAAGGTAACTGTACTTTTTTGAGCCCAATTTAGTGGAACACTTAACTTACAAATGTAGGTCTGAATTTTCAGGTAAGTATAAGATTTTATCTATAATCATTACAGGAACTGTTGATTAGATGCAGGGAAGTAATACATAAACAACCACAATTTCTATAGATCTTGGGCAATTTCAATAGCTGAAAGATTCTAGAGGTATTCACTACCAATGGGAATGTTTATACATGCAATTTTCAAGTTGTATTTATTATACACATATTTTTATGTAAGAAAGGCTAAATAAAGTTCTTGAAGAATTAAGAGTTTATATTTCAAGGTCATATGAATAGATTGAGCTTTTTGCAATCATTCACTCCAGAGAAAATTGATCAAATGTGGGTCTGTTAAATTTAAAATAAGATGTGATACAGAGAAAATAAGTTTTTGTCTCCAAACAAATACAAACAATGGCTGAATTTCCTGTGCTAAGGCCGATAAAGGCCATGGGTAAAGATTCAGCAAAATTCAGAAGTATTTGACATTTAAGTGCATCTCAAGATTATGCAGAGCATAGGCAGGGAACTTCCTTGTTTTACATAAACATTGATTTAATCACTAACAGTACTACAAAGCTTTCATTCTGGGGAGGTGCTTGTGAAAAAGCTGCGGGCAGAACAGAGTACATATGTGGTAGTTTCTGTGTCTTCTTTAGTCCCTGTCAGAGAGGAGCAACAGAACTGGAAATACCACAAGTGTAATAAGAAATTGGAAATTCGGCAGTTACTACACTGTGGTATTTCATCAGTATTTGGGATGAATACACCTTAAATCTTCTCCCAGGCAGCCTGAAGAAGAAGAGCACGCGGCCTGACTCCTTCTGAAATATTAACCTTAATTTTCAGCTATTTATATGAGTGGCTAGTTGTTTTTATAAAAGATCGCTAAGACTTAAGAAGTAGTGTTGCTTTACACACTAACAGATTTTGCATCTATAAATCTTAGCAATCTTTGCATCTTATGCAATTAGAATGATGCTTTTACATATTAGAGAACTTTATTCAAGTACTTTTTAAAGATGATGGAGACAGGAATATAATAGGAAAACAGAAATATAAATAACAGTAGCATTTTTTTGCCCCTGAGGTCATCTGTTTTTTCATAGAAGCATATAAACTGCTTGCTCTGCCTTCAATTCTTTTAATCAGTTGTGTCTATGAGTATAACTTTTAACTCTGACTTCTAAAGGAATGAGAAAATATATGCAGTACTCTGCGGAAAAAAAAAAAAGAAAAAGGAAAAACTTACCAAACAATGTTTTTATGTAGAACCCACTTTTTTCTACTACTGATACAAGCAGAGCTTATTAACTTAAAGCTAGTTAAAAAAAAAAAAAATCTTAAAAAATATTTGGCCTGCAATCAATGTGTAATTAACACATCTCTTCTATTTGGAGGTATAATAATGTTTGTCACCTCCTGCAAAAAGAAGATTATCCAATCTTTATTGTCATATTGGCTGATCATGTACCTCAAGTACCTCATTGATTATTGCCATATTGGAAGAGGCATACGTGTTGAACACCATACTGAGGACGTGGAGGGAAGAAGCCTACAAATATGGTTCTTACTCCTACCTCTTAACTGACTAAGCTGGCTTTTCAAAATTTGGTTGTCCACGGCTTAAAAGGGTCACAATTGTGCATGTTCAAATTTCATGCCAGAAAAACTCTTATTATATTTTTAAAACACTATATGCTCTAAAATTATTAAAATATTTAACTGTTAATTATATACATTTAATAAATAGAAAATTAGCATGCCTCTTACTGCGATTCTTACGACAAAATCTTCCAGACCTTCACTTGCTGAATTTTGTCATAGTTAAGAATTTAGCCCTATTTATTTCACGCACTTGATTG
Source organism: Eurystomus gularis (assembly GCA_013400335.1). NCBI lineage: Eukaryota > Metazoa > Chordata > Aves > Coraciiformes > Coraciidae > Eurystomus > Eurystomus gularis. The sequence continues at coordinate 363,546 of VZZY01004628.1, read as the reverse complement.
CATCTCTCTTCTCAAAACATGCAATGCTTTAATTTACCATAGTGATAGAAATTGAATAGAATGGCTTGAAAAACTTTTTTTTTCATAGATAAAGTTTTCTCCACAATATAAAAAAATAAAACCCAACTAAGGACATATTCTGCCCAGGGTATATACACCCTGTTTATTGCTACATATCTCAAATCCTCAAATACAGGTGGTGTGAGTCCAGGCATGCTGGAAATGGAAACTCAACCTATAAATGATCACGTAATACCAGAGAGGTAATGTGAGACGCATTACTGCATCAGTACAACTGACTAGAGTAGATTTTCCATCCGCTCTCTGCACGAACTTTTTTTCTGCCAGTTGTGCCTTCTTTTTCTGCAGTTTTACTTACGCTGTTTTGGCACAGGGCTCCTTACAGAAGACTTCCTATTTTCCTGTGTACTCCTCATAATATCTTACAAAGAGGTCATCTTGCCAGAGAGCTCCCTCCTCCAGCAAAGTCTTTAGCTATGGAGGTTGATGCCTGTGTAATATGGTATTTCCCTTTTCTGACAGGTGGTACTGGGCCATTAGAGCCAACCAGGGTGGCTTCAAGCTCTCTAATTTACTTCACTCATCAAAGGACTTGAGTTCATGTCACATTTCATCTGAATATCATGTCCTTTTGCCCCTATTCTGTAACAGCAACTCTTTCATTTTTTTCTCTTTGTTTTTTTAAGCTCCACTTTCAGCTGCTTTGTGATTCTCTTTTTCCATGAGGGACCTGTAACTCTCATTCTAGTTTTTTACATTTCAGCTTGCTTACAGACTTAACATCATGACATGCATCTGACCTCAAAAAAGAGAAATGAGAGTAGATGATTTGTTGTTTTCTTTTATCAATATAAATACTTACATGCATAATGAATTGCAGGCTGCAATCCCATGTAGAAATACATCTATATTACTGAAAATATTAACTGAAAGTAACTACACTTTCCTCTTCTCCAGGAAGAGAAAAAAAACCCAAACCTGAACCACACTCTAGTCCAGAACTCAGTGATTCAATAGATATGAAGGTATAATGAAGATTTGGAGGGGTGAATTTTACTTCCATTTACCTGCCTCTTTGTTAAATCTGACCACTTCCAAGCATAGCAGTGTTTTAAGACTTCCAACAACAAATCCTCTCTCACTTCAGGGAAGGTGAAAACCAGCAGTATTATTTTCAGCAAGGCTGCCTCTGTAAACTCACCAGCCCAACAACCAGGACTACATATAGCAGAGCCAGTCCCACCAGTGCTGTAGTAGTCCTAACCATGAAGACCAAACTGAAATTTAAAATATCCTAAACTCAAGGATCATTTAGATCCATGAATTTAATTTATCATATTTTTAGAGAGTGAAATCTTGCAACTTCAGTGAGCTTCAAATGTAGGTCAGGAGTATGAATCCAACCTCGTAATAGATTTCAAGAAATTAAGTTCAGAGGCAGCTCTCCTGTTTGAGTTCATTGTTCTTCCTAACTGGATGATATGTCTGATCTTTACAGCTTGCCTTTGATACTCTTACTTCTCTAAACTAGGAAAAAAGAAAAAAGAGACTCGACTCTATGAATACAGCTAATGCTGCTTATAAGCAGCAGCTTCTACAGGCTGTTTAGCCAATCTTTAAAACAGATGTCGTATTTCTCTCTCAGCTTCCCCAACAGACAGATATGGTGATCCACATGTGTGCAATAGGTCTGCATATGTACAGTAGATATGTCCAGGGTTATTCTTCCTCCTCTCTCTGCTTTCTGACTGGTTGAAATTGAAAAGTGGAATAACCAGCACCTAGTGTCATATTCCTATTCCTGCTCCATGACAGGTCCACTACTGACCCTGTAGCCAATTTAGAAACTTTCAGGAGAGAATGAGCAGCTGCTTTCAGACTAGTTTGGAATTGGGTTGGAACTGGAGAGACTCTTGGCCTCATCTCTCAATACCAGCCCTGATATACAAGGAGGTGGAATGAGCCCAAACCAGAAAGGGAAGCCAGGCCAGGAAGAGGACAGGAGAAACTTATCCAGCCCTGGCAGGAACTCATAGCAGTGGTGGCAAAGTGTCAGTTTAATCCTAAAGATTAAATCCTTAAGTCATTCCTTAGTTCTTGTTCATGGAAAACCTGTGCTAACAGCAGAAATGCCCAAACAACTCTATTTTTTGGATAAGCAAAAATGAGTCCCTGCTGCATTTCTGTGCCACTTTACACATCCAGGATCCAACTAAGTCTTTTTCAGATGCTCTGAGCAGTTTGGTAACAGCTTATTTTTCATCCATTGATGTGTACCTGTGAGCTTTTCCTGGCATCAGAAATCAAACTGCTGCAGAAGCTTTTTCTCCTAGTATTTCCAGCTGCAGTGTTAGTAGTGAAAAATCTCCTAGGCTGACTGTTGCAGCATGATTTTCAGCCAGCTCTGTGCATTGCAGGGGTTAAGGGAACTCAGATAAGGCTATGAACTTGTATACAGTTATCTGAATCTTACTTGCAAAGTTCTCAAAGTTCATCCATCACCATAATGGATTGTGTGGGATGTTAGTGGACTCCAGGGAACATTAGCTGTTTTCCCAATTTCATAACACCAGAACTGGTGAGTATTGCTAGATATTGTAAGACATTGTTTGCTAGCCAGAAATGTGATGCTTATATAAATATGACTGGAAAATACAATGTGTCTGAGGGGCTAAATAAAAAATAACCAAAGGTTTTCAACCTTTGGCAGCATAAATTCAGAAGTGAGGCAAGCAGTCAGTTTTGACATGCTTTCTTACATCTATGTTTGTCTAAGTATACTTATGGTAATGAAGAAGAAGCTGTCACATTTCTGTGAAAAGATGCCAATATCTTAATATTTTTCCTATAAGAATAAATAGCCCTTTTCTCTGGCTCCTGACAGAGAGCTGGTCTAAGAGCATTCATAAAATTAACTTTCAAATGCTGGGTGTTGTTTTCCTTTTGCAATCATTCAGTAGTATGTGCTCCCACCTAGAAAGGTTAATACACGTGTCTGTTTGCTCTCTGTAGATGTACTGATATATGAAAGATTCTGTGTGGGAGATGGGCTTCTGTTTGTTTGTTTGTGTTTATTTTGGTGTGAGGGAGGTGAAGGCTATTTTTTTAAAAAGTGAGTTCCAAATGTGTTGTTCATTTCTGAAACTGTTGCTGTGTTTCATCTTCTTTGAAGCTCTAGGTTTTTTTACTTACTTGATTCTCTGCAGGTTTTATTATTTGCTGAAAATCTCACTTTAATTAAGAAATAAAACACAACAAAAAAGACAGTACTAACCACCTTGTCTTACATAAGATAGAAAGCCAGTGATATTTCCAAACTTGAACCACTGTGCTTTTATTCCCATTTCATCATAGATACTAAAAAAATAAATATGTAGATAAGGAAATAAGGACCACTTTTACCTATAAAATATGAGGCTATTCTTAAGCCCCTATCATGAGCTTTGAGTGTAGCAATACAAAACTGAATCTTATTTGTAGCACCTGAAGCAACCACTACTGAAGTGAGTGGAATCTGTACACTGACTGACTTTAATCAGAATTGGATCAGTCTCACGAGCCACACCAATTATCTTTCTTCTGGCAGCTAAACTGACATGCCTGTCTGCATAAAGGACTCAAAAACAATGTCTTTGAAAACAATCCAACACTTCTGTATTCTGATCCTAACTCTCATGATGCTCCTTCACTAGGTTTGTATAGGGACACAACATCAGCTCTGATAATATATCTGCATATGTGAATATTATTTTTCATTAACAAAATATGTCAGCATAGAAACATACATTATTTGCACCTTACAAAAAACAATGTTATTCATAGGTGTTATTGAGAGTTCAAGTTTTTGAAACTACAGCTTTCCTTAATAAATACTTAAGATTTGGGTTTTTTAAAAAAAAAAGTAGGTTAATATTACAGAAATATAAATCATTGGATCAGCTAGGTTTTTTTGTTTTCAACTGGATCACTTCATAGATCCTGTTTAAGATGCAGCTGTGTGACAACTAAGCCAGTGTACTGGAGAGGGCTGCAATGTCTACCAGTGCTACATGAGGCCATCTGTATGATTGGGTCTGATGGTAACAAACAGTAACATCGATCAGGCAGTAACAAAAGCTGTAGGTACAAACACAATAGGTGTTACCTTGAGGTTTTCCTGGTGAACACTGTGGAATACATACAGTCTTGACCCATCATTGCACATGAGCAATGTCCATTCTTCCTCAAACTTCAGCTACTTGACAATGTTTTGATTTTGACATTTTTACAGTGTGCCTTTGAACAAGTCTGTTTCCAAAATGTAAACAGAGGTATCAGAGGAGAAGGACAGTGATACTAACACATCATCTTTAAATATATCCTTTTTTTTTTCAGAGGTGCGGAGAAATCTCATTTGATAGTCCTGACCAGAATGCCAGATGTGTTCGCATGCTAGGTAAGGGTAAAAGTCTTTTCCACTTTTGATGCAAGATGTTTATGGAAGTACATTTAATTGGGAATTTCTTCTCAAAAGTACGTGACAATGGCTGTGATGATTCACAATGACAGTTACATAGCTCATCGACATGTAGTCCTCACTAATACATTCTTTGTGGTGAATTTTCACTTATTGAAACAAAGCGTATATATATTCCCATAGTGCCCATCTGCATAGATGTTGCTGTACCAACAGTATAATTGTAACCTCTGATGTACTCAAGTCCAGAACAAATATTCAAAAGCTGAAAATCTGTACTTTGAAAGAAAATATTAATTTCACACATATGTATCAAAAGTTTCTAGGTCAGAACTTCAGCTGCATCAATCAGCAAAATTTTAATCACTATGATTTTACAGATTTGTATGGGTGTAGAACTTTGCCCATCATTTGTAAAAATTAATATTAAGTAGAAGTGTCTCTTCTTTGGAAACAATACAGGAATCTTCTGTTACGTTTCATTAATTTCCGTGGCCAATTTTATTGTATTTGCTTGTTTCAACTACTATTCTAGAACTGAAACATTAGCATCACAGTATCACAGTGAAAGAGAGGGAGTAGGTGTCTGAAAACCTCAAAGATAATGTTTACCCAGAAAAAAAATGAAATTACAGGACACTTGCAGGATTAGGTTTTAAATTTTGAAGACCTTTCACCATCCGAGGTTGAGATAAATGTATGCTGTAAATTAGAGCATTGCATCTAATAGCATGAAGACTGAAATAGTCACAATTTTAAAAACTGCAACTGGCAATGTCTAGGAACTTAATTTCCATCTGGGTGCATAGCTGTGTTCTGTAATAATAGATTATGTGGTTTGTTGTTTATATTCATTAAATCCTATTGTCACAATAGACTATAACTGGTGTGGAGGAAATCTGTCATGCTTATAGTGCACAGATCCCAACAGACGAACTGACACAATGGGCTGTAATGATCTGTTACATCAATGATCCATGGTTAGAGGTTCTTAATGGAACAAGCTGACACAAAAGATACACTTGTGATCCTTTGCTATGCCAGTTATAATCTACAGCTTAAATACCATTCAGTTCATAATACTCTAGTTCTAAGGAAGTTATACCCATACAAATGTTATTATCCATTAGGGGAAAAAAGGGGGGTGGGAGAGGGAAGAACAAAAAATGACTTGAAGATTAAAGTCTTCTGCACAAGTTGGTTCATGATTTGGTTTGATATTTTTATAACAAGTCAGTCCAAAATTGGGAGTCTGGCATCATCATTAATGCAAATGATTCTTTAGGAGCAGTGAGCAAAACAAGGCCCTGTTTCCATTACCTATATTCTTATCTATGTCTTGTATTATATGCATGTGTAAGAATGAGAATGTCTGCTGTGCTCTATAAGGAAACTGCTAGGAATGTAAAAATGACTCCAGGGGGATATGCCAAAGGTGTGACTGGCTCTCAGAGGCTACATCTTTTGTATTTAAAAATATTTTGCCTGCTATTATTATTCTTCAGTGTTTCTAAAAAATTAAGGACTGTAGTGTCATATATAATGTAGGATATTACATTTCACCCCAAGGTATCCCAAATCATGTACAGAGCTGACATCATTCTAAGTGCAAGTGGATATCTTACAATTGGATCTATAAGAGGTACAGGAAGTAGAAACTAGCATTATATAGTTGCTATGAGAGCAACTACTGGACACAAACTCCACTGTCATGGTTTATCACAGAAATGTGTAACATTCTGGTAGTGCTGTAAAGCCAGAGGGTGTCCATTTTGGTACCTCTCCTGTCATACTGAAATCTGTACAGAAGTGCATGATACAGACAGAATCGTGCAAATAAAAAGATCTAAGACTTTGTGCTGAATGCATCATGTAGGGTCTAATTTCAGATTTTACAAGGGAATTGGAATTCCGAGAACGAAAGACAAAGTTTGTCACTGATCAATGCAAGGCTGATGTTATAACATCTGTGGGTGTAATTAGTGAACAACGCACAATATGCCTTCAGAGAGAGACATCTTTCTTGACTATGTGATCTTTGAAATATGCTGAAACAGGCGTGCTGTCATTTACTGTAACAGTGACACAGTGCTGAGAGAAACCTAGAGGGCAAGTCCCAGCAACTGCAAGACGATAATTACTTAGGAAGAAAAGACACGCGGGAACCTGGAGTACTGACTGTATCTTTTCAGGAATCTTTGACATGAGACCAGTTCGTACCTGGAACTGTACATTAGCAAGCAGTACTCTAAAATGGTAACAGCTGGTTTTGTCAGAAAAGGTCTGTATCTAGGTTATACTAACAGTTCTGGCTCAGCTTCAAATTTAAAGATTTTTAGGAGGAACACTAGGCTTGCTACTGTGAGTCCACATTCCCTGAGATAACATGGATTATGTGGATGAGGTTCTTTTTCTATAAAGGTTGAGGAACTCTTATTCTACTCCTATTTTCCTGATAGAAAACAGGAGGTAATAGATAAAGAAATGCCTAAATGCTTACAATGGCTATAGTGAAAGTAGGTAACATTTCAATGGTCTGACTAGATATGACCCAACCTGATGTTAAGAGCAAAAGAATCAGTTTAATGCCTCATATTTCAGCATTGGAGTGATGCATATTTATAATCCAAGTGTGAAATATAACTCAATTAAGTAAATTACGTGGTCACTTAGCACTGCTTCCTGAGGATATGATAGATAGTAACTATGTGTTCTGCCCAATATCTGCTTAGTATCAGTGTAATTTTGTACTAAAGTTCTTACAGAAAATTATGTTCTCCCTCTTATGCTTCACATTGTGTTTGTTTCTTTACACTTCTATACATTTTACTAGTCAAAGCAACACAACTTTTGTAACTATCATAGAAGAAAGTCAGTCAGTGGCCTACCTTAGCCTTTTGAAGACCAGTGTTCAGGTTGTAAATCTGACACAGATTTCTTGAGGCTGGCATTGGCTAAGCCTTTAAACATCCCTGCACATCCATTGTCCTTTGAAAAATGGGAAGAGAAGTGCTTCCTCACTTCTTAGAATCAGCAAGAAAAATTTATAAGTACAATGAGAAGCTGAAGTACTACAGTAATGCAAGTCTTAAAAATAACACACTGTCGACAAAAGCATTTTGTCGGAAGCTTCCCTTGAATTTCCCAGGTCTCTCTGGAGCCACCCGGTAGCTCATCAGCACTTCCAGTGCAAGGTAGAAAATCTGCACTGCTCTGCTTAAATTGGAGCTGTTATCAAGTTACTGAGGTCACTCAGCCATGGCAAAATTGCCAGATAATGCCAAACCGGATTTCAGAAAGCTTTTGCTTTATGCTACATCATGGAAGTTAGAAGCCTAGGCTCTTCATACCTTTTACTTATAATGATTTTGACCTAAAAAAGATAGTTGGCACAAAAATTGAGCATATAACAAGGTACTCACTATGTGGTTATTAGCCCAGATATTTATATTATGAAGGGCACAAGGGAACTAGCCCTCTCCCTAGAGCACCCACTGCTATTTTCAATGGCACAACCTGTGGTTAATTTTTCCCATATATACATAGACATATTCTGGTCTCAGACATGACACAATGTCGTATCACGCAGAAATAATTGGGTTAGTTTGCTGTGAAAATTGCTGGTTGGATGCCTAAGCTAATTAACTCTGCTGGGAAGAATTGCATACTAGCTTGGAAGAGTCCAAAGTCAAGGTAACTTAACCGGTTCTCACATCCTAACTAGCTCATCCAAAGATAACTCAGTAACCTCTGTGTGGCAAAGCACTGAGTTTTATGAATTTATCCCACAAAGAATAACGTTCCCACATCAGACTCTAGGATTAGTACAGAAGGAAAAGGGTCTGCTAACTAGAAAAGAAACTTCAGTGTATAAATAAATGCCAGTTTATAGAGAATACATACAGTTATCCTTATATTTGCTGTATAAAAAGTAGAGAACTGCACTCATCATAATACACACAAAATTAAATTATCTCATCAGTTTTAATCTGTTCATTCTTACTGATGACAGTGAAGGAAGGGGGATGGATGATAAAAGCAAATTATCTAGCTTGTTACTCTAGTAACCAGTCTTTCACTACTGGATTGATAATATATCTGCATCTGAAATGCAGGGTAGATTTTTAAGAGATCACATATCGTTCTGGCCAATTCTGGTGTCTGCAGAGATTTTTCCAGGGGAAATGTGAATAGCCCTCCTTAAGGAGCTAGTTAGTTAGATGAAAACACAAGCCTTCCAGACGCCCCATGGCAAATAGCTGAGGTGCTTTCTTTTCGTTATTGTAAATTCCACACAGACAGGAATAATGTGAGTGAGTTTTGTTTCCCTTTTGGTGTAGACTTAATCCTTGCAAGAGCAGACAGATGAATCCTTGTTTGGAATAAAAGTAGTTTCCTCACAAATAGCCGTTTGCAATTTGTCAAAGAAAAAAGCAATTGGGGGAAAAAAAGAAAAAAAAGCACGGGGTGGCACCTTTTTTTTTCTTGCCCAGACTACTAGAACATAACTTCGTTGCTTTGGGGCAACAAATTTTTCATATTCCAGCACAGAGAGGTGCCTACCTCCTTCACCCCCAAAAAAAGCTGCTTTGTGGCATACTTCCACTGTTTATTACCTGTGGAGAGTTATGGTTAAAGGAACTGGCATTTCGCCATGAAATGAGTTTCATGGATCCAGCTTCAGTCTTGGTGGCTCTTTGCCCACAGCAAAAAACCACCACACATTTGAGCAGAGTTGGCAGCCACAGCTTAAGAGAGAGAGACATTACTGGAATAACAATGGTGTTGAAAGCCAGGGCTGAGGGGTACTGGCAAGACTCTGGCTGGCTGGCCTCTGCCTTACGTAACGGTTGAACTCACCTTCACTTGGAGTGGGGTGAAATCTTAGAATTTACTTTGAGAAAAGTAATCAGGTAAATAACCGTATAACTTACTGGGAAAAATAAATATTGAAGAATAGTTAAATGCATCAATGTGTCCTGTAGCAGAGGGAGAAAAAGAAATGAGGCAGCTAGTCAAATAGGTCTGCACCAGTCAAGCTTTGCAGTTTTGCAAAGCTTTCTGGAGCCCTCACTGACATCATCTGAAATGTGACCCACATATCTTGCACATGCATAACTTCCACTGAAATTCATAGGCACGCATGAGCAATGGTGTTCTAAATAGCCAAATATATGGACTATTTATACCTCAGGCATTTGAAGACTCACATGTGCATCTGATCTTACACAGACTAAGTATTCTATCTGTGCAAATAACATGACAATAAGCACATGAACTAATTTTTGTAAAATTGAGCAATATGCTTATGGGGAAGAGTCCTAAAATCTACAGTGACTAGCAAGAAATCTACATGCATCGTTATGCTGTTCATCAGGACAGAACAGTATAGTGGTGGGAGGGGGGAGGTTAGGATATCTGCTACAAAAAGATTTGTTTCTATTGCATGAGCAGCTTCCAACACAGGATAAAGGGAAGCAGGGTTTTTTCCCCTATAAAGCAGTAATGTCAATGCATACAGAAAAATAAACATTATATAGCTTTTTGATATCTTGTTAATGTAGATAAATTCAAATCTAGACAGACAAGCTCACACTAGAAGCTTTTCACTCATCTTTTATACTGCAACTGTCAATGAAAGTCTCTCTACCAACAATCGATTCTGTTAAAGACAGTATGATGTAGATAAGAAATCTGGAACTGTAGTTCTTCCCCAGTTGAGTAGAAAAAAAGTTTGAGATTTTCAAGTAACTTTTAACACTTTTTTGTCCCCTAAAATATCATTCCAGTATATTAACACACTTGAAAATTAAGACTTGACTCCCGATTGTAGAATTATGCTTGTAAATGCATTTAAAAGTTGATATCTCTGTGATCTTGCCACCATCAAAGTAGAAGCTTATTGCTCCTTCATGTGATTTAGGACCTCCTCCCCTACTTGACTGTCTCTTCCTGAAGTGCAATGCTTTCTAAATCTCACCTATTTTCTCCAAGAATGCTCATGATCTGTTTGCCATAGCAGTACAGAGGAGGCTAACAACTCGGTGTATCGCCCCATGCTTTATGTGGAAGACCCCAGCCAAGATGCCAGGCTGCCTACGTGTGAGTGTAGCTTGGAGACAGAAAGTGGCAAACCAGTGGGCAGGAGGCCACAACAGAGACTGCTTTGCCAAGGAGTTTACAGTGTACACACACTGTCATTGTGCCACTTCATTACTGTGTTATCGTTTTATGCTATACAAGTAAGAACTCTTTGTCTTTACTATCATGAGATTTGTGCTCAAACCCACAAAAAATGTAAATATCAAATCCATTTCCTAGTTTCATGACTATTCAATTAATTTGGTTAAGAAACCAAAGAAGATAAAATATATTGAAAACTCTGATGCCCTTAGTATATTTTAAAGTGCAGTTCTCCAATACCATCTTATTATTGCAGTAATTTTGATTTAATTACTATTGTAGGTAATTATATAGCCTGGTAGCTGAGTGACAGCAACCACCTGTTTATCCTGTGCTATCCTGTAAATCAGGTCAGACTGAAACCACTTGTCTTGCAGTATTCTACCTTTCAGAAGGGTGCTAAAACAGGCAAAGACTGACATATAAAACACTTTTCCAAATGTAATTTTTGTTTCTCTTTTTTCTGTTGCTGAAACATTAACTTGAGCCATATATAGTTTTATCTTATGTCTAAGCTTGGTGTAGGAAAGAAATGGTGGTGTTAAGGGACTTGCAGGGATGGCTTTCTTTGGAAGTGGGATTTACTGCGGTGTCCACATCTACAAAAACCATTCATTGGGACCACATGATCCTGTTGAGATAACAAAGTTCAGGAGATTATTAAAAAGCACCCCCTCCCCCAACTAAAAATTCCCCAAAACCCCTGACTCTTGAGCTTCTCTTTCTATCAAAAAGTCTTTTTTTATTTGGCTGGAAAATCTCACCACGTATCACATTTAGAAAAAACACAGGTTTGTATGTCCTAATCCAGCAGTTGCACTCCAAGCATGGCTACAAGTACTAGAAAATTTAGTGCAGTGTGAAGCTAAGAAGTACCCCCCTTTTTGTCTAAAACATGCTGCAGATAGAAGTATTTCATTCTGCTGCCTATTTATGTAAAAATCTAGTGAAAGTTTAAATTCTGGGCCTTCATCACCCTTAAGTAGTTAAAACCCACCACACCCACTTTTTTCTTACCCACCAAACCACAGCCAACACAGGTTGGGGTTAGGTGCTCTCTATCCCACTTATTGACCCTGCACAAGGAAAAATGCTGGGTATGGCTCCAGGAGGATAACAAATAGGCCTATGACTTGCACCCCATCTGGGGGAGCACACACATGTAAGAAAAGGAAAATCCTGAGTTTTGTTTCCCACCCAGACTTTTCCTTTTATTTTTTAATTTTCTTTAACTAGGCACTTCTTAAATAAAGCAGAGAAACAGTTGTTAGATTGATTTACTGAAGATGATCTCATACCTTATTTCATGGTATTTGTCACATGAGTTATTGCTGATCCCCCATTGGAAAAAAGATTTCAAGTGCCTATTCAGTCTGCTGCCTCACAGTTTGGTTTTCCCTCGTGCCTAACCTCGTGTTTAAACATGGACTGCATTCACATAATTTCCCATCTTCTTTTGTCCAAATGGTTATGTGTGGGATGTGTTCACCCAAAGTACTTGCTGTACAGAAAATTGCTGTGACTAACCATACTGCTCTCAAAAAATGGGAAGGGGGGGGGAGGAGCAATTATTAGATCTATTAATGGGACCAAATTGGAGAACACTTATTCACAGTTTTACAGCCAGCCATCCCTTCATGATAGCATAAGTATAATAAAATCAGATGTAAAATTTTCATACGTAGGTTTAAATTGTTCAAATTTCTATTTTGTGTTTTGCGCTCTTCTCTAGCAACTAATCTTTGTTGCTTTAATTATTACTTGGTAATACCTTGCAATTTCACTGTCTCTGCAATTTCCTATGGATTACTGTGTAGCTACCCTTAATAAGAGTGATTTATGTCTGAGAAAGCCATGGAATTCTTGTGCTTCCAAATACTCAGGTCCTGGCTGTAAATGTTCATAAACTGCATTTTCCTATATTCTTCTCTGCTTTGTGTTGTAAAGGACGTCTCATTGTATTCTGGAGATAAAAATGTTTGCTCTTCTGAAATGTTGTTATTAATTCTACCATTCTTACTGAGAATTGGGAGTATATTATTTGTAGGGGTTTTTTTCACCTTTAGTATAAAAACTTAAAACCCACAAAATCAAACACCTACTATTCCTTGGCCTTGATGGCTGGATAGCTAGCTTTCCTTGATGGCTTTAGCTTCCTTTTTCTTTTTTCTTTGTTTTTTTTTAATAAATCATCATTGCTAATGACATTCTGTTGTTTCCTTGCACGTCTCATACTTGTTAAAGCATTAAGTTATCTCTTAGATCATGCCTTGATCATCAAATGACTGAAGCATGTATTTATGTATTTTCACCGAAGCCAAAAATTGCATAGGCTGAAATACATTCCCATGCCTGGGTCGGTCGCAGTGCCTAGCTCTGTGCATGCTCAAGCCCTGATCGGATCCAAATACTTGAGGCTCTGGGCTCATGGAATAATAGAGCGTGACTGTGAATATTGGTAGCAAATAACACAAACTTGATTTAGCAACAAGAAATTGAATTTATGAATGTCAAATAGCCATGTCAAGAGATCTCTGTATTTCTCACAGAAAAGTTCAGAGAGTGCTTCTATTGGATTTCCCTTATAGGGCATTCCTCTCACTCTGAAGATGAAATAATGCTTAAGATAGTTGGAATGTAATTCATCTGACAATGTTTGTAAACTTCTGTATAAAAAATATTTTTTTAAAGTCTACAGCCATCATATAATCTTCCCTTTTGTTGTTGAAAAGAAGGAGAAAGAGGTACATCCTTCTGGCTCAGCTTTAGCTGTTTAAAGCTGGTCTGGGGAACCCTACTCAGAGAATGCCTGTTTCTCCCCATTAACTGCTAAAGAAGCTGAAGTGAGAACATGAGTGGTTGGAGAAGATTAACATTACTCCTGGAGTACAGACATTTTTTCACGGTGCTCACAGTATGGGGGGTAATAGGAGATCAGGCTAATCAACCTCATCTGTTGATAATTTCTTGGTTTTTAATATAAGAGCAATTTCTAAGTTTTCAGCATATTTGTATCAATGAAGATAGCTAATTTTTTTTATTAAAGTAATTGTTTTCATCATTGTCTTCATTTCTATCTTTCTCGACCTGTGACATAGCTGCAAGACCTTTTCTGACATATGAATAGCTCCTGAATTTTAATTGAATAAAGTAAATTGAAAGCATAATAAAAGATTTTTCTGATGCTTAAGGAGTCCAGATTGGTCTGATGATCACACTGTCCTGTGAGTAGAGAATTTGACTGTATCGTGAAATGTTTAGATATGAAGACTAAATTCAGCCATTAATATGAAATACAGTGTTGATTTAATAACATTTTAAATATACATTTCATCGCACGATGAAATTTTTAAGGAGGGTTTTCTATAGCCTCTCCTTGTAAAGTGTATGTCTACGTTACTGTTTTAGGTCAGATAAGGAGTGTGTTTTTGAGATGCTATCCCAAGTTACTGCAAACTTTGGTTTGCATTATGGAGCAGTCTCAGAACAGACAAACTGAATTACTTTCATATGAAGTAGAGCAAGCCATGGGCTCTGGGAGCACCTCTAGTGCATTCTAGCTGCTATAGTCCATGGAAGTAGAAGTGGTCCAAATCAAATCCTCCGTAGCATATACAATGCAGGGACTGGGGCCTCAGCTGTGGCTGATTAACTCAACCAGTCTGCTCTTCTTGTGCTACCTGCTTTTGTAAACCTTGTCAGAGAATCAGCACTAGTTGTGACTTCAGCCCAACAGATACGCTAACATGCAGATTTCTGTACCCACACATTGCTTTCAGGACCATTCAGCTCAGTTAAAGTTTAACTGAAGAAGTATAGGATGCAGATAAATTGTAATTTATGACAGGCTGTAAGCGTGTGTTTTCCTGGATGTTGTTTGCCTACTTTCAGTACACATGCCATCAATTTGTGCATCCAGCCTAAAACTTTATCAGGCATTTGTCTTATACTCTGAAAAGAGGACAGGTTTGGGGGGAATGGCAAATGTGATTTAGTCCAATGTGAAATATTATCCTTTTTGAAAGTTAAGGTAAAATACCTTTTAACTCTATGCCAGGATTTCACAGCAAGTTTATAGATTAATACAGAGCAAAATTTAATTTAACACTTAATTCAAAGGAATTATTAGTATCATATACCTTTGTTTATTGACATACAATAGCAAGGTCCTCACATTGTACTCATGCATATGCAAGAAAAAATAATATTCTAATTTCTTTTTGTTTTATAATACAGAGTGCTAATGAAAGGAACGCAGAAATACTGGCATCATACCCTTTATTAGTAGACAATTATTAGAGGAAAGTGAGGACTAGTGGCCTAGCATCGACTTTTCTGTCTGAAAACAGTGTAATAAACTGACATCAGAATTGTATAACCTTATCATAATAAGAAACACATTACCATGCTGACAGAAGAAGACAGTTCTTTTCAGTGTCCTTCAGCCAGTTAGATAAGAATATGTAAAGGTAGACCATACTGATTTAAGTACTTTTATCTTGTTGCTGTTTTTGTTACTGAATACTGTGCGGAATCTCGAATATCATCTTAAAAAGAAGCCAGGGCATTTTCACTCCATGAGCTGTATTTCAGGTTTATACAAAAGTAGGAAGACAAATTTATGGTTAAGGTACATGACTGGGCATTTTGTCAAGTCCCAGAATGGGCGCTGGCACTTTGATGACTGAGACAGGCATTTGTCAAGAGACAGGTCATTGCTTTTCTAACAAAAAGACAGAAATTTTACCTTCCTCAGCTCTAACTGCCCTGCAAAGATTCTCTAACGAAACCTAATTTCTTATCTATTGCTTTCCAGCATTTTATATTTACAGACTCAGGTCAGTATCTGCTACACAACAAAATAATTTTTAAACTGCTATTACTTTCCTTTGCTTTGGAATCCTCAAATACAGTTGCCAATACACCCAGCTGTTCTGTGAATATTCAATTAAAATCACCACCAGACTGCTTCTATGGAAGGAGCTGTGAGGATGTGAAAGTAAGCTAAGGGGTAGCATACATTATTCAAGTCCCCGGTTAGTAGCCACATGATGTAGCAGTCACTGACAGTGTGACTTTCCCTGTTGGAAAGGAAAGATGAATGGCAGGCGTTCCATTGTGATTTCTTGCTATCAGCAGAGAGCATAACAACGGGCTTCAATCCACTGGTTTAATCAGAGGTTATAATATGTCCAGGGAGCTACCACTTCTAAGGCGCAAGTGCATTTACTGTCATTGTACATTTGTCCTAGAGGGCTCTTTAGGCAAGTGCATGTCATAATATTTTAGGAGCCAAAATAATCCGAGTTCATGTGACTTTATTTATTAACATATTTCCCTTTTCTTAAAAAGGAGGAATGGAAGCATCATAAATCATGATGTCTAATCTCATTCATTTTCTGTTGTTTGAGAGCAACACTCAGGGCTTTTGAAGTCTGTGTATTATTTGTTTCACAGGGGAAAATGACATTATAATGACCCTCAGAACAGCTTAGAGAGAAAATTCTGTTGGTTTTGGATATTTTTATTTTAATCCAATCCAGTTTCTCTGTGCCATGAACGAATCTGTGTTTGGTTTAGGCAGAACCATCTTAGATACCACAGTTGCTTCAAATTGTGCAGCTCATTGAGACAAAACAAAAAGTCTCTTCATAATTGATGACTGAATAAACAAAGAGGAAACTGAAGGCAGATGTGTGCTGGAAAGCTTTCTGAAATCCTAGGATGGGATGGGGCAGAGTTTGATTTTTATTTTAATCAGAAGCACCACAGTTCTCTCTTCGCCCTGAACATTTCCTACTTGACATTTTTTGTTCTTAATCTTTGTTGGGGGAGGGCGTTGCTCATGTTTAATTTTAAGTGAATTTCCAGTAGTAAATCTAGAAAGATTTTAGGTTGGCAGCTCTGCAGCCTCAAGCTTTCCCTCTGCAAAACAGGCTCTGAAGAGGGAACTGCATAAATCCCTCTAACACTGTCCTGCCAGAAAGCTTCTTCCCCAACATGGAAAGATCATCTGCAGGAATTACTGAACTACTAGCTACTAGCACCTTTGTCCATCTGTTTTTTATATTTTTGCTGAAGCTGCCTCAAGAGTAACAAGATGTGCTGCAGGATCTCATATATGGACACATATAACTCCCTTGGTAGGAGCCATACCAGAAGTACAGGTTCAAATAGGTTGGGCCCATCATTCAGCTCCTTTCTTTATTTCTCCTGCCACTAAGCATGCTTCTCCTCTACTCAAAAAGTTGCCTGCCTTTAATAACAAGTATGCATCTAAGCTAGCTGGAGGAAGAGTTTTCTCAGACATGTTTGACAAAAATTGTCTTCTTGAAATCAGATCCTGTAATTACATTTCAGTAAAAGATGTAAACTTGAGACCCAAATCCAATTATCTTTCATGGAAATTCTTTGGCCAGTAACAGGCTTTATATTTAGAAATGCTGCTGTGGTGTTTTACAGGCACAGTTGTTGAAGCTCCACACAATTCAGTCTTTTATGTGGGATGCGCATCACTGTGTCTCTCGCTGAGTTACTCCAGCGTGTGACAGTAGTCCCTGGTGACACCTCACAGTAGGGTCAGCTTGACTGAGTAACCTTGGTCACAGAGGAAAACGGGATACTGAGACAGACTTGCTAAGGCTCACCTGAGGAATTCTTACGGCATCTCTGAATCCAATGTTTCCAGACAGAAACTTTTTTTTTTTTT
>VZZY01004628.1:326317-346155 GCA_013400335.1 Eurystomus gularis | reverse complement strand
TTGGGGGGGGGGTGGAAGGGGGAAACAAGCACTAAATTAACTCTGACCAATAGAAACAATCCCTGTGGAATTCAGAAACTTTTTGATAAAAATATTTTGCAGCTCAAAGTCCAGTTTTTTACCTTATTCACTTAGAGCTAAGTAAAATCTCTACCCAAATGCAGTGACCCTGCTTTTGTGGTAGTAACTTATCTGATATAAAGTAAGACAGAGTCGGGTTAACACAGGGAGGTGGATGACATAATGGGACTGATGGAGCTGCTGCAAAAAGTGCCTATGTCAACTGTAGATCAGTGCTATTGAGTCACTTGTGAGACTGTCCTGCTGATGGAGGAGCTGTCTGATTGACAAGATGTAAGACTCTGGTCCTAACACACTCTGCTCACTGATGATCCTGTGGTAACTCTTTCATAAGAGCAATTACCACAGTTCAGACTTCTTCAGTTGTAAAATAAGCAAGTCGGTCTTTTATTCCCTTTAATTGTTGGAGCAATGTGTAGCAACACATTGTTCTAAACTGGATTTAATTGGGCAAGGGATGAGAATGAAGAAGGGTTTTAGTCATCCTCCCTCGATTTCAGGTTAGCCAATGCAATACCTGCTCCCAAGTTCCAGGCTGCTTTCTCCCACAAGTGCTGGTGTATAAACACTTGCCAGCTACCTTTTGACTTTTAAAAAAATTTTAAAAAAATAAATAAGAAAGCTGTATATAATCAAGTTTTCCAAAGCCAGGCCATCAAAATTGGTGCATCTATCTTAGTAGAACAGTTTTTGCTCTACATTTTCCCTGTCTTCATAAGGACCCTAAAGTGTTGGCTGGTGTGTAATGCAAGGCTTTGTGGCAAGTTATTTGTAATTTCTCCTAAGCAAAATATTACAGCAATTTGTGTCTGAGTCTCAGAGTTCCTGAGAAATGCAAACATCAGTTCAAAGGGGAAAATCAAATATGAATCCACTAAAAAAAGTAGCAACACTGGAACAGGGAATTGGCAGGTTCTGTCTTCTATAGTTGTTAAGTATTGAAACAGTCACTCCAGGCCCAGCGGGGCTTTGAAAGCATCTGGATATAGCTTATCAGTCAGTTAGAAAAAGAAGATGAACCAACTAATGACAAACAGTCCCTTTTCACTTGAGGACTCTCACTCCTGCATTTGATTTGGCACACAAGCACCTGACCAACTGTTAAACCACAGAGAGCTACTGTAAAGCTAGTTTAAATTTTAGAAAAGTCTTGAATAAAAAAAAAAACACCTTACTTTAAAAGGCAAAAATAAATTAAATTTTAAAATTACAGCACAATCTGCTCCAATTAAAATTCCACACTAGTGAAGAAGCGTTCCTATACTGTGGTCTCTGAACCAGAAGTCCTCATAAAAGACGTGCAACAAAATCCAAGAGTAGACTGTGAAGCACAGGCAAGATCCCCCATTCTCCCTCACCCGAGGTGCATGTCATAATCATTACACTACAAAGCCATTTCACTCCTGCACACGCATACACAGAGAACCCCGAATTCTTCCTTGCATAGAGAGGCTGTTCCTGCTCAGCACACCTAACGCCGCAGGCAAGGCGTTCTACTGGGAGCTAACAAGCTATGGAAGAAGCATTTCCGCTGGCAGACAATGAAACTTAACCTGCTCCCCTGCTCCCCCCCACCCCCCCGCTATTTTATGGATAACCCATGTAAATTGTAAACTGCTATATAAATCCCCTGCACAGTTTTATTGTGATATAAAGAAAAGGCATCTCTCCTTCTCCTGTTCCTATTTTATAATGGTCACCACTAGATCTTGTGATGAGCCACGCCCTGTACCTGGCAAGTGCTGAGAATGCCGGCTGGACTGAACAAAAGGGGAAGTAGAAGAATACTTCATGCCGGGATGCAAATAGGATGGAAATATGAAAGCAGCAGTGGCTTCGGAGCTCTACCCCAATCTGATGTGCTTTTGAGCATGCTCACACTCAGATCTTTCAGACATCAACCGGGTCTTAAGGTTAAAAAGCAAGCAAGCAAAGCAAGAAATTTGCACCAGGCACAGTGTTGAAGTATTTTCAATGTCAAACAAAAGCTAAGTGGGAATTTTCAGGGTCTTACCCTGGGATTTAAGCACAAAATCCTACTTGGAATTCCTAAATCCTGTTTCAGGAACATTTTTTGATCTAGTCCTTAACATCTTGATGACCTATGCCATGTTCTCACATTCAGTAAGAAACAGAGACTGATAGGTCTCATCTGTAATATCCATGAATAGCAGCTGTAGGCTACTTCTAATAATCAACATTCTTTAATTGTTAATAAAAGTTTTATTACCCATGAGTTAAAAGATTCTCTTTTTCTGGAAAAAGGCTGGGAAGATAATTTTTCTTTCTAACAGTAGATGTTTTTAGACAATAACCCAAAATTTAAACCAAATTTAAATATATTGAATGCAAATCCCCAGATAATTAGCACATTATATAGTGAAGTTGCTAAATACATAAAATATCAAATAGCTATCTCTATTAAAGAATATCCCAAACAATTCTGCAATGAAATTAATGACTTGTTTTTCCACTTTATAGAGACTGTTCTTATTCTAACACAGTACAAGATGTTACTGTACAAACTTCATTCATGTTGCCTTCTAATCTGTTCTTAGGAAGCATTTTAATGAAAACACCTGTTGTTCTAATAACAATTTTCAGTCTTTATTGCTTATGGAATCTAAGGCTAACCAGAAATGCAACACTTTACTGTGCATGAGAGTGATTGATCCCAGTACATAAAAGACATTTTTTTCCCAGTGGAAGACATTTCTGTCTTTGTACTTTGCATCTACTGGCATTAACAAGAACCTGGAATTAAATCAGTGCAAATCAGAAATATGTACTGAAGATTTCCTCTATGTATTTGCTGCTTTGTCTCCCGCAAGAGAGACTGTCCCTGCATTCCCCAGCTACATTATCTCAGGCTATAAAGAAGGAATTGCAATGAATGCAGTTGGTTTTTTCCCCCCAGGAGCTCCCTCTCGTAGAGTATGTCAAAGTACTCCCAGCCGTCAGTCTGTCAGGTCTGCTCGGATGTTTTGGAAGACAGCGTGCTCTGAATGGGAATGTAACAATAGCAGGCTGATTTTTCAGCAGCCAGCACTGATAACTCTGATAAACAGTATTCTTGAGGTAAGAAGTGACGCATATCAGAGGTTCCTGCCTTAGACGCCAAGGTTGTTCGTCATGTAATTGGATATTGTTGGAGAAAACCCTAATTATTCCAGATTTAAAGGCATAAGACCATCTAGTTGATAATAGGTGGTCAAAGATAATAATTTGCTGCTGCTGAATCCACTTTAATCTTTCCTATTCATTTACTTTTAAGAGATGTGACCTAACCAGGTCTTACTTAAAGCTGTGACTTACTGGCTTCATGATTATTGGGTAAATTACAGACCTGGCACTCTTGGAATTTAATTGGTATGGTAGGGTAAAACTTACACTCTTATAATTCAGAAGTCCAGGAAGTTATCAGCTGACAAAAGCAAGGAACACATACAGTCCCCAGCAGATGTGGAGGTCTATCTAGTTCTAGCTCCAGCCAGCAGAGAGCAGCTGTAGTGAATGTAAGTGTTACTGCCATCAAGTTCTGGCTACACATTGCCCTGTTTCACCCTACAAGTGCAACAAGAATTCCAGCTGGCATACAGGTGGGGTTCATTGCTAACTGTGCCTGAATTTGCCACTTGTAGCTGACTCTGGGCTGCCCAAATGATGGGAAACCTCACAAGAACTAGGCAAGCTGCTACTCCTGTCCTTTGCCAAGCTCTTGCCCCTGCTTCTGCTCTCTGGCTGCTCAGCCTCCCCTCTGCTGAAACTGTGTTAGAGCTGGGTCCCAGCAGTTCTAATCAGCCTCTTGGAACTGTAGTGGCAGTTCTTACCACATTGCTCATTGACTGACTCAGGATATTCTAGGAAGTAGCTGGCTTGGCCGCCCCAGTATGCTGAGGCCATTAGTTGTCTGGTGGGCTATCTCCTGCTTCCAGGAAGTAAAGGACTATCACATCACAACAGGTTTTAGCTCCTGCCCCCAGGGAAACAAACACATGAGGGCTCATAACGTTATAC
Source organism: Eurystomus gularis (assembly GCA_013400335.1). Classification (NCBI taxonomy): domain Eukaryota; kingdom Metazoa; phylum Chordata; class Aves; order Coraciiformes; family Coraciidae; genus Eurystomus; species Eurystomus gularis. The sequence continues at coordinate 342,057 of VZZY01004628.1, read as the reverse complement.
CAAACAAAGTAATTCCTCTGGCTCAGTCCAGCTGCAGAACCTGTTAGCCTCCTCCCTCACATCTCCTGGCACCAGATAATTTATATACCTCTTCGCCTTCAATGCTTTGCTCAATGATGTGATAGGAAGTCGGATTCCCTGCCGTGCTCTCTCTTTCCTAGGCTAATGCACACTTTTGTGTTTCTCATTATAAACATCCGCAAACCATACACAAAGGCATTACAAAAACTTCATCATATACATATCCTACAAATCCTATATGCTACCTTTAAAGACAGATTTATGTTTGAACAGGCTTTTAGTTGCTCATTTGCTGGTTTATATTCCTAGCATGACAACCATACATTACAATACTTTCTTCCCTAAAGGCTGCACAAATAAATGAGGTTTTGGCTTTTCTCCAGATATTTTCCCATTGTTAACAGGAATATCTGTTTTTAGACCCTTTCCCGTTTTTCCGTAAAGGTAGCCTTATCTTCTTGATCCATCAATAACAGTTCGTTACTGATGTGGAACTCGGGCTCTTTGAGGTAGCCTTTCCTGTAATTACTGTTTCTGTCATTAATTGTCCCCTGAAACTTGGGCTATCTAAATGGGATCTGATGTAATTCCTTAGGCTTACATAGGGGAAAAAATAATCTACTGGAGTTCTTTGACAGTATTTAATTTTGTTGTCTTATCATTATGGAAGAGCTGTTGTTAATGTCTGTAAGGTCTTTTCCCGTCATAGGCTGCATATGGAAATAGATAACCCTGGCTGAAACTCTACATTGTTTTTGGTGAGCAGAGTGGGAAAAAGTTTGTAAGAGACTGGTACTGAGCCAAAATATCAAGACTCATATAGACCCTAAGCTTGTTTAGTCATGTACTACACACAGATCCAACATATTTTCATGCATATTTTTTCATGTGTAGATCCAACATATTAAATACATTCATAAAAGAAATTATGGAACTTTATAATAAGCAATCTCTTAGTTCTGAAGCCTTTGACTATATTCTCTTGCTCCATTAAATTACTGCTTAAGAAGGAGTTTCACCTAGGAAAAGGAAAGAAGGCAGGAGGCAATAAGAAATAAAAAGGCATTGGAAGAAGTCATTGAAGAGGGATCTCAGCTCTAAGCAAGGAAGTTATATTGTACAGTACTGAGAGCGGTAAATTCTCTTCATGGATAACACATAGCATCAGTAGGGGAGCAGAGTCATTTCTCCTTACTTCTTTTGTACCTTTATACGTCCACAGTAAGAATGTTTATATCTGAGGCTTCCTGAAGTCAACAGAAAGACACAGGCTAAAAAGAGAGCTTGAGAGCTCTCTTCAGCTCACAGTATAGCAATGTAAATACCTCACATGAATCAAATGAGCTATTTTTTTAGTTAACTAGAAAGAGTCTGAGGATGCGTAGCTCAAGAGTTTCCTCCTCAGTAAGGAGGATTAATTATATGAGAGGGTAATAAGACTTTGAGAGGCTCACATGTATGAAGAATCAGACATCCAAGACACTTAGCACCTGTCTGCTCAAAACCTTCTGATGCCCTTCTGTGAGGAGTCATGTTTACAAACTGCCAGTTCTGATGAAGGGAATTTTAAAACACTTGATTGCAACTGGTGTTCAATCTTTATTTTTAAAAAATGACCACAAGTAATTCACCCAGAGGCATAGAGAGGGAGTTGCGCATTGCCCGATATTTATGGTTTTAATTCTCAATGTCCCACATATGCATGTGTGGAGTGAGTGTGTTTGCCTTGTCTTTCTATGTTTGCCTACAGACCTGCTCCACATACCTGAGCATTAGTGGGAGTAGATGTTTTCTAGAAAACATACAATGTTCGTTGTGCAGTACTAAGCAGATGCAAGGTACAACACTGTGTATGTAAAAGGCATTTTACATGGTATAATAGAGAAAAATCACTAAATTGGACATGCTCCATGAATGTAGATGATATTCCATGACATGGGAGGAATTAGTCCAGACGAGAAACATGATGCCACATACTTAAAAAGGAAATTTGGTTCTTTAAGAAATGGTGATACCTTTTCCTCAGCTATTATATCTTTTCCATCATAACTTTAAACCTCAGGCTATGATTTATGATACCAACATGCAATATATTAAAAAGATAACCTTCTTAGTCAGTTGATACTTATTCATTAGTTCCTGAAAATCAATTAATTTTGGATGCTTCTAACTGGATTGTCTGGAATCACGACAACCAAACCAGCAGTCCACTTAGAAACCTGTCACTTCTAGGTTTTAAAATCTACTGATTCATAATTAAGAGGGATGTAATACATTTAAGTGCTTTTTAGTGTAGCACTAAAATCTTAGCAAAATTTAACAACAAAATGAAATAAGTATCTTCTGTAATGTGGAAAACAGTATAAGTGAAAGAAATGTATGGAAAATGCTTACAGATCTTCAGAATGACAACTTTCCACATTCTATTACAGCACGTCAGTTCTGCTCAGGAATGAGACACCGTTACTTTCAGACTGGATGGGAAGATATTCTTCCCACCCAAGGTCATGCACAACTGGAGCAGAAAAAAATCACACAGAGAATTTCTGCCTCCCTGTCGTATTGTTTCACAGCTCTTCACACAGTTTAACTCACGTTGAAAAGCATTTCCGTGTTAGCTTCTCTTAGAGGTGTACACCCCTTCACTGCAGAGCTGACTCTCTTGCCTCAACAGCAACAGTACTTTTTCAGAGTTAGGAGGGAAGGCAAGGATATGTTGCAGCTGATTTCAGGCCACAAAGTGCGATTTCTGAGCATGTCTTGCTTCCAGAGCATCTCAGCCTCCAGCCAGGCCCTTGGCTTTGCCCAACATGGGCCAGGCTGCAAGTGTGGGCTGTGGATGCCAGCTGTAAGCAGTCAGTTGAGCCATCAGTCATAGCAGGGCTGAAGTAAAAGATGAGTAAGGTAAGCACTCTTTACTGTGTTAAATTAAGATAAATTATTTGTCCCAAACAATATGGGGGGATAAAGTAACTGAGGCCTTTGTTATTTGTGCTGAAAGATGATTCTTAGAATTAGTCCTTATCTCACTTTTCTGACCAGAATTGATCCTTATCCCACTTTACAAAATATTGCTTTGGCCACAACACTATTTTAAATTTCCCTCATAATATATTCAAGTTACACAGGTAAAAAGAGTGTTTATATCCAGCCCTTTTCAGTAGTGTTCACACTTCAGTCATGGGTGAACAGCAGAGCTTATAGCTATTAGCACAGTTTGCAACTGTCCCCTCACCTAATAGCCCAGACTTTACTGGCAAGGCAACAAAAATAATAAACAAAAAAGACATGTCCAAATGTGGATGGACCAAAAAAAATGTCTTTCAGATACTTCTTCAGAATAAAAGCATCTACAGATGCTAGACACTTTTTGTCAATCATAAGTGGACTGGGCAATAAGATAGATCAAGGTCAGATTGGATGGTGCTCTGAGACAATCTGATTTAGTTAAAGATGCTCCTGCTCACTGTGGAAAAGTTGGACTTTAAGATGACCTTTAAAGGTCCCTTCCAACCCAAAACATTCTATGATTCCACAATAGCTGGACATATCTAACACCTCTTGAACATTGCACCTGCTGAGGACTTCAGGGGTGGCTGCAAGTACTTCATCCACACCCACACCTGGAACCAGGTGAAGGCTGTTCACAGGTCCTGCAAACCTGGAGGTTAGCTAGGGAGACAGCATTTTGCAAGGTTATGCAGGGTTGCCAGTGCTCCCTGGCATGACTCATAGGCATTGCAAAGTGATGAACTCCTACTCAACTCCCTTAAAAAAACACCACCATTTCTGAACCCTGCTAACAGTGTTACATTTCAACATGTATTTGTTATTTGTACTGTGTTGTCAATTGTACCTGAGCCCTGAGGGTGACCACATAGCTAAAAATCTTAATAGTCCAGAATATTTGTGTTTGAGACAGAGCCTTCAAAATATATGTAAGTTTCTAAGAGGCATAAGACTTCTGTTACTGCAGTGTGCTAAAGGTTCATTATTTCTAACATGTTTGCTTTCTTCTTTTGAAGAAAGGCAACACTATTCCCATATTAGCCATAAGAAAACATTACAGTTATAAAATGTGACAGGTATAAGACACTACAAGCCACTTAGTTCTCGTTTTCTTATCAGCCAATATTATCCAGTGCAGCATGGTCCTTTTGCAGCTTACATCCTTGGACTTCTTAGCAGAGAAATTAGGGGGCAAGAGAGAAAAAAGAAGTAGGCTCCAGATCTCATCCCAGCCCTGAGCTGTCTCACATCACCAACCCTGGAACCGGGAGGAACTCCTGAGTTTAGGCAGCTTAGATATAGCCAAAGTGATTAAAACCGATTTCTTAGTATCACACAGACAGAAGAGGGTGAATTAATATCTGCTCAGAAAAGAAGTACATTACTTTTTAAGAGCATGTTTAATGAGTGACAGATCTTTTTGGATACTCTTGAGCTGATATCTGTAGAAATGTAAGACCATTACAAAAGCATAGCTCATTTTCCTTTATTTTCCTGTAAGAACTGTATAAAGCGAGAGAGGAAGGGAGAGAATGCCATTAATTACAGAATCACAGAATGGTAGGGGTTGGAAAGGGACCTCTGGAGATCATCTAGTCCAACCCTCCTGCTAAAGCAGGTTCGCCTAGATCATGTTGCACAGGGACCGTGTCCGGGTGGGTTTTGAAAGTCTCCAGAGAAGGAGACTCCACAACCTCTTTGGGCAGCCTATTCCAGTGCTCCATTACCCCCACAGTAAAGAAGTTTTTCCTCATGTTTAAGTGGAACTTCCTGTGTTCGAGTTTGTGCCTGTTGCCTCTTGTTCTAACACTGAACACCACTGAAAAGACCCTGGCCCCCATCCTCTTGACAACTGCCCTTTAGATATTTATAAGCATTAATACAGTGAAACCTCATAAATAAGAACAGATATTGAGAAAACTGCTGAAAATAAGAATATTTTTGTTATGAATATTCATACAACCATTACCATTGCTGTTTTCTCAAGCTTCAGAGTCTGAATTTGCAAAATCTATACTTTTAAAGCAATACTGGTGATATGTTGAAGTAGGTAACAGGCAAACATCAAAATCTTTGGCGAGCCCATTTTATTTAAAAAAAGATAAATATTTAAAGTTCTGAATGTTTGTTTCAGTTTATCTTAGTATCTTGGAATTCAGACAGAAAATGTAAGATCAGAATTTTCTCATGAGATTCTCCCCCTAGAAACAATGGAAGGGTAGCACCTTCTGCACTGTTCTCACCCTTCCACTTCTGATCTCAGCAGAAACAGAGGCACAGAGTTGACTCCAATATTTATTCATTTAGAAAGTAGCGGAACATTCTGAACCTCAAAACTAAAAGAAGGAAAGTTTGGTTTATTAGATTTCTACCAAAGCTGTGATGAATTCTACTAAACAATTGTTAAACAGCAATTGTTACAATTTACAGAGTTTGGGCTCTGCCAAATGCTACTCCACTGTGCCTTGTTGTAATTCAAGGTACAAGTGGCTTACCCAAGTATCAGCACAAAACTTGGCTGGTTAAATTATCCAGCTATTTTCCCATGGCTCCTCTCTGAGTTGAAGGGAAGACACGGCCTCTGTGATACAGTGATTCAGAGCAGAAGGCTAATTTGGGTGCTGTCTCATTCTCCGTTTATGTTAGTGGCCAAGCTGGGTAGATAAAGAAGGTGTTGTAATTGTCTCCCTGTCTCTTACATTGACCTTTGTATGACAACTAGGACCTGTCTGTATAACATCTAGTAAAACAAGGCTCTAGTCACACAGACATCTGTTAATAAATTGATCTTACCCAAAGTGATTTGTACTCCCACATACACACTGAGGTATATTGACACTTAGTAATAAAGAAAAAAAAAAAAAAGCTATTAGGAAAGTTATATTTGGCTTTATGCTGTAGGACAATGACAAAAATAACCTAAAATTGATGTACACGTTTAATAAAACTTCTATTTGCCTTTAAGATTTAAAAATATAATCCACAAAGTTAGTATTTTTCGTCTTATCTAGGCCAACTATCACCTGCTCAATAGATGTCCGCTCCTTTCATTATCTTTTTCATAAAATAAAATAAAAGTAATTAACCATAGCAAATATCTACCAATCCCTGAATGTATATAGTTCTCTCCTACCATTCATTCTCTCCTCTTTATCTCTCCATAGTTTAACAGGGAAATTTCTGCCAGTTCCTCTTACCACAGTACATCACATCTCAATGGTCCCAGCCACAGGAAAGGGCATTAACTGCAGAGCTGCTAAGGTTGGTTTTTACCACCATCAGTTCAAAGATATTTGAGTGCTACAGATGCTGTCAGGTCTTCCTCTCTCTTCTGTGCCACATACAAGACACCTGCAAGCCATTGAGCTCTCCACTCAAATGCATCCTCATTCTTGCCCAGTGCTTCCTCTTGCTTCCATGCACTTTCAGATAGAAAATGTTCAATCAGCAAGCTGTTTTTTTTCAGTGGGGTAATTTTGCCAGAGAAAAGTCAGTGTTATAATTTTTTCCTAAAAATGTTATTTTTATTAACAGTTTTTATATGAAGGAAAGTTGATTCTCATTTTTCATTTTGTTAAAAACACCTAGCATTACATTCTGACCTTTTCTGGTAACTTTTCTTTGCTATTGTTTTGTTAATTTATTTAGAATTTAATATTCTATCATGTTTATTCAAATATGATTCAAATATCAGGTTAAATGTTATTCAAATATCAGGTTATGGGATCTGTTATTCTAATGCAATGTTTTGAAGTTATCTCAACAGAATACTTGCTACATCAAAAGGAGAAAAATGTTTTCTCAGAAGTAATTTACTGCAAATTTTTAAACTCTGCCTGACAGACATTTGGTTTTAACTTCTAATTTCTAATAAAAACAAAGTCTGACATTTTCATAAAACAAGTTCTTCTTTCCAACTTGCTAGAGTTAACATGATTTTTATTATGTTAGCAATTGTATTCTTAACTAAACTTAAAATAAAATAGCAAGGAACTAGCAGGCAGTCCTACATGAGCATACACTTCTGTTTATGCTGTGACTAGAAAAGGAAGTTTATGTTCATGCAAAAATGAGGCTTAAATAAGTATTTCCTGCTGGGCTTATACAAACACATGTGAAAACCTAAGATTTAGCCATTAAAAAAACAGCCAACGTAGATGGCAAATGTCAGCAAAGGAGATGCAGTTCATTTTCCAATTCATTGGCATAGGAAACTAGTGGTTTAGGAGAGTGATAGGCCAACTGATGTTTGATTTTTTTTTTTCCACAGAGTCACAAAACCTGGTAAAAGTTACATCACTTCCTTGCACACTAGCCTTGCTAAATTGTTTCCTGTGCCAGTGTTCCAGCTGAAATTGGAAATACTGAAGGATTTCTTTCCCTTTCTGAAAAGCCAATGTTAACGGTGGCTGAAACCATTTTCATCTGGTATTACTTGAACATTGATATTATACTTTAAAAATAACAGCAAAAACTATGTAACAGATTTCATTGAAGACCATAAGAAATTCCTGATAAAAATAACAGAAACCATTTTACTTATTTAGTATACACAAATATTCCATTAAAAACAAGACAGCATTAGCAAGAAGATAAACTAGGCCCTCATCTGGACCTTTTTTTTTATCTCTGATTTTGGGACACTCTACAACATCTCCACTTTTCAAAGCACTCAGGAGCATAAACAGAGCTGTATGGAAAGTGAATACAGAAACACACAACTAGGGAGGACAGCTGCCCCTGGCAGTTCAGTGGTCCCTTGAGTACCGAAATTTTCTTTTCTTGGCTCATGGGGACACACAGCAATCTCCTTCAGTCAGCTCCTCTGAGTATGATCAGAACTTTGCAGACATCAAAAAAACCATGGTACTTTGCCAAGCCCATGCTTACAGAGAGAAGATGGTGCCTGTCATTCTAAGGATCTGAGCTGGGTTTCTGAATTAAGCATCTTCAAACTGCAACTGTGGGTGGCAGAAAATGTTCGTGGGAGCAATCACTCATATGTTTGCATTTAGACTACCTAAAAGTTTTTAAATTGTGAGATTAAGTAATCAGTGAGGTTTTCTAATTGACTTGGCATATGACATTGCATACCTCAGAAAAATAGATCAGACACAGGCAAATACAGTCCCCAATACTGAACAGCTGGTGAAAAGGAGACAGATATTCTGTTGACTGTCCCACCTGAACATGTCTGAAATCACATTGCTGCTGATGGAAAGAAATGCTTATGGATCTCAATACTGTGACCAAATCTCACATTTTGATGTGTGCCTAAGGTCTGGGAAAAAAAATCTGTATACAGTACAGTATTTGCATGACCATTTTATCAAAATAACCTGAATGCTTTCCTCTTTTACTAAGCTTGTGATCCAGTGCAGATTTTTTTAAAATAATGTATCTTACTATTGCTGTGTATCCAAATGAATATTGCTATCATGAGAGCTGTGCAGAGCCCTGCAAAATCATGTGTGATTGCCTGGATTGAAAAAAAAATAAAATTGTAGCAGATATCTTAGGAAACATTGGAAAACATTTATAGTTTTACATATGGTCAGGACATCTTGGAAAGCATACTACAGCTGGAAGTGTATTACTGAGACCAGCCTGCCCAAATACATCTGAGAGAAACAGATTTTCCAGAAAGCCTCCCCTCCATCTGCAGATCTAGTGGATGCTTTTAACCAGTTATAGATAGCTTTTCCTCCTAGGCTATCTACTTGGAGCTTTTATCTTTCTACAGCATCACCAGCAAGACTACATTTTGATTGGAAGTTATAGTGAAGAAAAGAACCAACATGTGTTTATTTGATTATTGTGATAGCATGGTAATAAAATGCCAGCATAGGGTTGACAGCACAGCACCAAAGCTGCTGGATCCCAGTGGAGCTACATTTACACAAATGCATTTGTAAGAAATGCAAAGAGCTTGATTACAGTAAATATGGCCTGATTTTGCAGTCATGAGAAACTAGGTCAGAGGGAGCTCAGTTTATCACTAGGATGTTTGTGTATCATTGTTAGACCTTTCCCACGACTTCCCAGCTATATCTCCTGTCCATCCCTGCAGTAAGCTGCGCTCGCTGCGGTCACGCAAGATGCAAGGAGGGAAAGGAAGCTACAGCACATCTGTGAGAGGGCAAATAACCTCAGCTTTGGGGTATGTACGTCATTGGAAAGCTGATGTGCAGACAGAATAAAGACACACAAAGTGTGGTGGCAGCATGAGCATAAGTGTGGAAATGGTACTCAAGTACCTAGATATTTCACCTGAAATACACATCTGTATTTGTTCTGCTATAATTTTGTGGCCTAGGTATTCAACCCGACCAAAGTATTGAGCTTATTTAGTCACTGCTAATAATAAGTCTGCAATCAAAAAGTACACGGCATGGAGAAAAAATACAGTTCAGTTATATTACTTTATTCTTGCATTGCAAATAGCGATTAATTTGGGAGAGGTGTGCATGAGGTCTATCCCTTACCTATGCCATCCTAATGCTCATTATAGGTTTTAAAAGGATTACACACAGAGATAAATTCACCATTAATTATTAAAGTAAAAAGACAAAAACTGAATAATGAGGAATAGATAGTCTGCAATATTAATATGTGCAGCCATGAAATATTTAACAAGTTTAAAATGTTAAGAAATATGTATTAACTTTATTTTAAATGGTGCTTCTTTTTCTAGCCAAATATTATGTTCTCTCCATTTTGAAAGCTAAAAGAAAAAATGAAGTTATCAGATCTTGTGACATCTGAATTACAAATAAAGGAATAAGCCCTAATTTTCCCCTTATATTTATCATTATATTTATGTCTCATTTATTCTTAATGTACTATTCTTAGAAAAAAAATTTAAACCAGGTATCACTTAATGCAGATTTTTCAGCTATGCACTTTATTTTTATAATTTCAAAAGACAGGAAAACATCATAGTTGCAAGTTTTCTCCAAATACCATAAGGGGCAATGCTACCATAGGCGATACAGCCACTCATGCCATCTCATTAAGGTAACAAGTGAAAGAAGAAACATTTCAAATGTGGCGCATCTCTCATCTTTCAAACTGCTGCCGTACTTTTTAGATACTTAGGTCCCAATTGAAAAAATATTGATGCACATGCTCAGCTTTAAAAACAGCAGTAATCCTTTTGGATTCATGAAGCCTATCCAGTTACATAATATTAGTTATGTATGTAAGGGATATATATCTCTCATCCAGTTAGTCCATTTTTCTACTCAGTCTTTTTTTACCTGTTCACAAAAAGGAATCCTGCAGGATGCAGCAGTTATTCTTGTCATAGGGTTTGTACATAAAGATGATGACTAGCATTGCAACTGTCTTGCGTAGTAGGTTATTATTTTCTGCCTACCTGATTTCTACCTATATTTTCAATTAGATGCAGTGTTCTTAACCTCCCACTCCATTATCCCAGTCCATTATTGAGCATCTCTTTCAAAACCACTTCAGTGATCACTGTGTAACAGCTTATTTTTGGATGGCAATGAGCTTTTCTTAAATCTCTTGACTTTACCTTGGCTCAGGTAAATCTCGTTTTCATGCAAGAACTGAGGGAGGAGATACATAGAATCTAGCAGAAAGATTTTGCAACACAGTTAAACATAGTGCTGGCAATTCCCTTCTTACTTCTCCTTCAGCTTATTATTATTTTCTTATTATGGTTTATTAAGGTGAGATGTGTGTATTATCTGTTATCTGTTATTTCCTTTAAAGCCACAAAAAATTTCACTGTGTACTGTGGGAAATTTTAAGCAACACACTCAATATGCTGAACTTTTAATTTTCCAAAGCAGGCAATGGAAAAATTACACAACCTCACTGTTTCCAATTAGTTATGGACTTCTGTTTATTCCTTTACCACAAGCATTTTTGCTTAGTTAGTAGTACAAATTGTTAATCATAAAAATGTGCTATCTCACATGTGCTAAGAATGAAAAAGGAGTTGGCTCCTTGCCCTAGAGAGCTCAAGCAATCCTCACTCCACTTCCAGAACCTTTTTCCAAGGAGTCTGATTGACTGATGACAACAACCAAAAGATCACCATGAACCCATAGAACACCACTATCTGTCTTCAACCTTTCCCAGCAGGTGACACTCTCAAGAAGTGAGTGCACAGCTCAGGCAATAACAAACACTGCATCCTACCACTCCCTTAGAAATTCATTTCACTACTCTTGACAGTGAGTTGGTAGCAGGTAAAAAAATCTCCTACTGTATACCTTGAGCGTGCACTAAAAAAAAGTTAGTAAATTGTTAAGAACTCACAGTAAAAATATTAAAATAATGTCAAGAAAAAATGTTAGGAAAAAAAGTTCTTAGAGTTATAGAATTTAGTATGTCCAGTCTAGAGCAAAGACATAGTAACAGTCTCCAAATAAATACAAAATTGTTCACATTTCATGAAGTAATGGCATTGATAGAGATAACTAAGAGTAACTGTTCTCATTAGTAAGAATAAAATTTTAAATAACAGACATCTGGAATAAGACAAATGTAGGGCAAAGAATAAGAAAATTATACTAAGATTTTTAAAGCAATGGAAGAAACCTTCCTGCGGTCATTAGAAAAATTCTTGCAAGCTCTGCATAACTCTGACTGCTTATGTTTCCTCTGTCATATTCTCCAAGCTTCTTAGGTGCTCTGTTCCTTTGACCCTTCTAAAAGTTAGTCACTCATATTCTTGTTTTCTCTATTCTTTTAGGCGGCCCTGCCTGCAGCACCTTTGGGGTTTTTAAGTGTAAGGACTGTGCCCCAGCATTCACAATCTTCTCCTTTATCTTAAAACTCAAAACACACCCGTGAAGACTTCTTAAACTCAATCCCAGTGATGGTGTCATCACTTGGTTCTGACCCCAGGCCTAGCCTATAGTCTCTGCATGACTCTGCAACCCCTATTACAGAGGCAAAGGCATACTTTTCATAAGTAACTACTGATTTAAGATGATTGCACAATTAAATGCTGTCTAAAGACACATGCTTTACACTTTCTAAAAGTCAGTATCTGATAGTCTTTTAAACTGGTCTCTACATTTGGAGTACTTAACATTTGCTAATCACTTTGAAAATACGGTAGGCTTTTTCTAGTTAGGCTTTTGGCTCTTTTTTAAAAAATAAGGTACTGTAGAAATAAGCAATATCAAATCTTTTCAGGTGTCTGTTCAGGAATGGACCCTTAGTAAGCTGTGACACAATGCAGTCATGTGGGTTAGCTGAAAGAACAGACAAAGATCCCAATAGTAACGAATCTGCCACTCTACTAATTTATGAGTCATTTTTTCAAACATTGGCTATCAGAAAGAAGTGAGAGGAATAATAGAATATAACTTCTCCTTTACAATGATCTGTTAACACAGAAAGGCAAAGACGCCTGTACTCTAAGGAAGCTGTCAGCAAAGTTGCAGGCTGGAAGTTCCAGTATCACTTACAGTACTGGCAAGCAGGAGGTCATTGCTGGGGAATGAAGCTTGGGGAAGGAAGCAAAAGGAAAAGGCTGGGGGGGGTGGAGGGGAAGAATCAAGGATCTTTCTTCACCATTCTTTTTTTATGGCTTTTGTGTGTCTGGACTGATTTGTTGTGGGAGAGCTGCTGGAGACAGTGTATTTGGCACAGGACAGGGTAGCTCAAAGCCAAAAGGATGGTGCTATTGCCAGTTTAAACTATGGCCTTTTTTTTTTTTCCTCTTTCCCCCTCCCTCATTTTCCTTTGAAGGAGGGAAAAGAAAAAAGAGGAAGAAAGGGACTTGCAATGAAAACCAGAGCAGTGGGTTAACAACGGCCCTGCAGGCTTCAGTAGACTGGAAAGATACACGAGGCACTTCCTCTACCATCTGGCATGCAATTCTGCTGCTGCTGCTCTTAGTACATAACTTTGGAGTGAATAAGCATACAAGCAAATTTTTTTAAGAGACACCAATTATGAAACACCAGCTATTAATCTGTAAGCATACTTGCTTCCCATTTCTCCCACCCCAGTATTCCTTTCCTCAAGTCTCTTGCAGTTCTCGTGTCTACCTGTGAAAATATGCACTGCCATGTCAGGTTTTCAGATGACTCTGTGTTCACCTTCTCGTTAGCATTGCTTCTCCGTAGGAACGAGGGCCAGAGCTAATACATATATATATTTCTCTTGTAACCACTTAAGCTTCTTTGACTCGGAGTCAGAGAGAAATGCAGTTGGTAGCAATAAAGCCATCCATCTCTGTTGAAAGGTTTCCTTCAAGTCTGGCTGGAAGTGAGAATGTGAAAGAGAAGTTTTGGGTGAGGCGAGCTTGCTCAAGGACTGTTTACAATGCAGTCACAAATGGCTGCGTACATTGCTGTGTAGGAGTATGTTATGTTTTAATTCTGATGCCTTTTCTCAAGTGCAATGAAAAGCATTGTGTTGAGGACACATCTTCAAGCTGGGTAAATCATCAGAGCATAATTTAAGTCAGAGAAATGAAACTTGCAAACTCTGAGCATTTTGCCTCTTAAAAGTCTCTGAGAGTGATGCTGCAGCTGATTTTTTATGCTGAAAATCTGATAATCAGACATCTATCTTCCAGGCTTTCCTGTGAGCAGGTCTTATCCGGCTCCATTCTTATAACAAAAAAGACATAAGGAAAGTCAATCAGTAACAGCAAAATCTTGGATCAGTTAAGGATAAGTAAGAAATGCAGTACAACTGTGAAGCAGAAGTTTAGTAAGAATAAGATGTATTAATTTATAGACATACTTATTAGTGCCAGGCAACATTTTTTACACTTTTTTTTTCTTTTCGTTTGCCGATCCTGGCCAGAAAGCTGGGGGGCAGGGAGAAAGAAACACCAGGCTACAGCGGTTGCTTTCATTTGACACTAATTGTCCCAGAAAAAAATATATACTGTCTGTTACGTTTACTAAATAGCTTCTTGAAGCAGGAAACTGTAACAACAACAGATCATAGCTCCAGTTTGTTTCTTGACTGGCCTCCTGCTTTGCACCTGTAGAACTCCAAGTGAAAACAAACACAATTAATGCTTCAATTCTGACTGCCTGGTCCTATCCACAAAGCAGGTCCATACTCAAGTGACCTAACTACAGGTGGCACAAAACTTTTCACAGTTTTAAGGATATTAAAAGGTAGTGCAGATTTTGAAAACTCAGAAGATTGCTACTGAGGCTATCAAGAGGGTTGGGGGCCTGTTAAGCATTTCAATAACCACATGTTCATCTAAAAATTGGGCTGGGCATCTGTGAATACATTCTCTCTCAAGATGTCTGGTATGTTTTGCATCCAGTGAAGCTGGAAATGCCCCAAGGATGGCCTTCCTTTCACAGTGCTCTGGCACTTCTGCTCTTTGCCCCAGTGGGGAGCAGGAAGTGCAGAGGTAAACAAGGAGATAAAACAATAACTGAAAAAAAGTTACTGCAACTCAAAACCAAAATGAAGTACTTGGGGGCTAAGGTTTAACTTGCCCAATAGGCAAGAAGTCTTCGAAGGCTTTTGGACTTCAGTTGCCTAGTTTATCCCTCTGCTAAAGGAACAACACTGCTTTAAAGAATAATTGCACAACACTCACTATATGGAAAGCCTAAAATATCACAACGAGACATACGAACTTAGAAAGAAAAAAACTTGCCTTTCCACAAAATTATGACCATAGATTGTACGGATGTGTTCATGCTCATGCTGCTGTACTGCACATCATCTGTTTGTTTTCTTTGTCCTTAACCCCTTTGTTCCAAGAGTCAGGATATCCTGATGCTAAGGACTCTGCCAAGTAACAGTACCGCAACAATAAGCACTTCACGATTTCCAAGAGCGAGCCACCCGACAGCGTAGCTCGCTGACAGTATGGCGCTACAGCCCGCAGCCAAAACGGGGCTAGTGCTTGGAAAGGATCAGAGTTACCAGTCTGAGGTAGGAACATTAAGATCAGCACGGCAGAGGATCCCAGAACGGGGGAAACAGCGCGCTGCCCCTGGTGATGTCGGCATGAGGAGGAAAGGCTTGAGCACTGTTTTCCGTGCGTGAGGGTGTGTGTTAACTTTTAGTCCATTCTCTTGGCTCCTCTTCCTCTGCAAAGGACGATCCCGCGTGTTTGCCAGTTTATTTCTCCATCCGGAGAGAAGGCAAAACATTGAATGCAACTGGAGAAGACAAATGTATTAACTACGCATGCTGGGAAATACTGTACTACCCAGTCGAATCCTATTAAATAAGTCTTCTGCAATTTTACGGAAAACCAAGTGCTGGTGCAAGAGCCCGCCCCCCACCTCTCTGCTGTGCACCTCTGTACGCTGACAGCCAAAGGCCGGATCACCACCAGCGGCGGGCTGGAAGGCAAAATAAAAGTTCTGAAACTCGGAGGGCCCCTCCCGGCCAGGGGTCCGAGGAAAGGGCCGGCGGCGGCTGCTGCTGCTGCTGCGGTGCCAGGCCCGGGGCGGCCCAGGGCAGTGCTCGCTGACGGCGTCAGAGCCCCGTCACCGCCACCGCTAGTTTGCCAAGCCCAGCGATGAGCAGCTGCCTGCTCCTCGGAGCCCGTGAGCGACCGCTGCCGCCAGGCACTGTCCTAACGTGAACCCCTTCAGGTGGAGCTCTGCGGCCCAAAGCGGGGAGGACGCGGGGCAGGCCCCGCACCCTCTCCCCAGACCTCCGCAGCTCGCTGCTCCCCGAGCCGTCAAAGCCGCCGGCCCCTCCGCCGCCCTCCTGCGTGCTCGTTC
>VZZY01004628.1:219244-325185 GCA_013400335.1 Eurystomus gularis | reverse complement strand
CCAGGGCCGGGGCCGGGGCCGGAGCGGGGGGACTGCGCCCGCCCCAGCGCCAGGGCTCCCACGGCGCTTCTCGGTGCGGCTTTCCGAATGCACGGCCTCTCCTCTGACGCCGCCGAACTTCACCCCGGTCTTGGCGCTTGGCTCGTTTCGCACGATCTCCCGGTGCTTTCCGTCAGCACAGCGGAGCCGCAGCCGTACGGCCGGTTAGCTACCGGCTGTAAAAACTTGAGAGCCGTTCTTGGAGTAGCACTGCCCCATCCCACTACTTTCTCTTCGAACGTGGTTTATTAATGGCTAAAGAGCACGTGTTTCTTTATTAACTGTATAAATCTTGCATGTCAGTTTTTTCCTAACTCACTAACAGTCGTGGAGCCATATGACACCGTATCAGATGCTTTCTTGAAGGCCAGGATAGACGTTTTGCGTTTTCGTTACGTAGGAATGAGTGGTCATGTTAGCATGGTACTTCTTGCTTCTGCTGAGCTGATACTGCATCTTATCCCATGCACCACATTGCTCGTGGTTCAAAACCTCTTGCCTTCTGTTGGCGGCAACCTCTCGCCTCATTCAAAACCTCTTGATTTCTGTTGAAGCCAGGCTCATAGGTCTACGATTGTCTCAGCATCAGGGGATAATTTTGGGTTTTTCTCCCATCGTCATACCACTGTGACTTAATAGAGTTACTGAAACTGTGTGGCTCGTTCCTTCAGAAATCTGGATTATCTCATCTCTGCAATGTGGTCACTAAACTCTTCTGGTGCATTTGGTTTTCAAAGGTTATGCCTTCATTGTCCTTTGCTGTACCCATTATCAAAACCTGTAATTTACAGTATTTTGTACCATAATAATTTAATGTCTTACGTAGAATAACGTCGTTGCAGGTATTTCAAAATGTGTGTGTCCGGATGCACTCTGTGTGTGTAACTGTGTATATAAACTTGAATAGTTAATAAGTATCTGTGTATCACTTTTGGATTCCCACCAAGGTTGGCCGGTTGGTCCTTGTATGTCCATTATTTCATATGTTTGCAATTAAAGAAAGAATTGGATGGTTCACTTCTGTTTTGAAAAAGGGAAGATAGGTTCTCAGGCTCCAAGGAGGATGTACAAACTGCCACCCCACTCTTTTGGAATCATTTCAGTTTGATAGAATAATAAGTAATAGTATTGTGGATAAATAAAGAGGAGGTCAAATTGTTCTTTAAGACTTGGAGCAAATCTGCAGGGAATGTACCATAGCCAACCAGGGAGATGGAGGTTTGGGTGGTGAACGGTGAGTGTTCAGAGATGGACCCTAATCAAACAAAACTTAAGTAGTGCTGCATTGGTTACACCTCATGTATGAGTAATGGTGGTTTTTCGGTATGCTCGTGTTGTATCTGGTGAAATTAGTTTCATTAGGTAACAAATGAGATTCGCCTTCAGATTCCTGGAGGCAACTAAAAATGTGCATGAATGTACAGAGACAGATTAGTCCACTAGCAGGATATGAGTAACTTGCATTTACTCAAGTGGCTATTACTCGTATCCTGTGAAAGGACAGTCCTCTTCATGGTGCCAGGTCCTGTTTCATAAGCTCAGTTGACTTGCACCAGTATAAATCAGAGCTGAATATGACTCTAACTCACAACACTTTAAATACAAATCATTAGACAGTTTGAAGGAACCAGACCTGGGTTGCTGGTTTTTCCTCCTCAACAACAGTCATCCTAGTAGTTTTCCCTCTTGTGGTTTCATTTTAGTTACTTTAACTACATTGGAGTATGTGGGAAAACCAGTAAATGTCAAAATCTAGTACACTTAAATAAGTGCAAAATCAAGGAATGCAGAAATGGGAAGGAAAGATAATAGAAGGATCAGCAGTATGAGGTACTCAGCTTCATGTTTGTGTGCTGTTTTGTACCTGTTTGGCTCCTTTAAAAAAAACCCAACTATATAACATCTCATAAAAAGGCTGTACTTCAGTAGGAAATCAGGTTTCCTTTGGGTGAAGCTAAAGCAAATAACTTCTGCTCAAGGTACTGCTGGCTAGGCAAATAAAGGTTGATTGTTCAGTAGCAGAGTTCACAGCACTTTCCACATCAAGGGCTTTTTCATTAAAATTTGTAAGTGTTCATGTGATAACTCATGTTCTGTTATCGCATCCTCATGAAACTACTTTGCTTACAGTAGCAGAGGAGGAAATAGATACGAATTCTGGAAGAATACTGTGTCAGGATTTCTGCCTTGCTTGATCACGTTAATAAAAATTTAGCTAAGCAAATTCCCTTATCCTAGCCAGAATGATTGGACTTGGCTTTGGGCTGGCTTTCTAGAAAGGAACAACCGTCTTAACCATAGGTAGTAAGAAGGAAGGAGAGCTATATCTGATCATGATGTCAGTTCTGTGGATGGCAATGTCTTGGGGACCCATATCACTGTAATTCATACTGCATTCCGCTTTCCTGAGGTAGTAGAGAGTTGCTAGAGAGCAAAACTGTCCATGTGTCCTGGGCTCTCAAATGAAAGAGCTGTATCTGGGTCTTACATCTTCTTGTTCAGTACTGAGGATAAGTTACTCAATCTTCCCACAAAAAAAAGTGTTTGCAATACATCATGCAGCATACAAGTTTGGATGAATGAAGAACCCAAATCTCACAGAGACTGCCTGCCTGGGGTTTCTAATGATGATTTATTTTCCTTTCTGAAGCAGTCAAATTCATATCTTGAGCCTTCTCATATTGCTGCACTGCTTTTTAAAGTTAGTATCAGTTAAGACTGCAGACCTTTCTCCTGCTCCTGGCCTGCTGTTGCTTAGTAACTCTTTTTTCCCCTGTTTCAATCCCTGACCAAATCAGCAGAAAACTGTGGTTTGGTGAAGACTCTCTATGGCTGTGCCAGAAGCCATTTCACATACTCAAACTGGCCATGTTATGGTAAGGAAGTGCAACAATGGAAAATAATTAATTTGAAAAGCATTGGGTGAGAAATGGGTAGAATTCAGTGTCATTCCTTACAGTGTTTCAAACAGATTATTTGCTTTAAATAGATTATTTTTACTTGAATAGAGTAACAGCATATGTTGATATTATTACAATTTAATTATTCAGATAATTCTTAATCAAAACCATGTTGATCTCTAGGAGGGAACTATGCTCTCTGTATGACCCTAACTTTCTTATCAACCTCTCCTAGACTTCAGCAGCAGCTTTGCAGATTAAACAAACCTGATTGGGGAATGGATATAGATCTGCCTCCCAGACTCTTCCTTATGAGCGCTAGCAACCTCTTAAATTTACAGTGATCATCGCCGATAACTCTAGTGAGACTTTCTGTACTAAGTCTTGCACATGTGCAGACATGAAAGACTTTCAGAGAAGGTGCAGTGGTACTTCAAATTATCGAGATGTATTGAAACACTGATCTCTGGGGTTTTTTTAAATAACTCTGAATGTTTTTTTCCATCTATCTCTTTCTGTCTGTAGATGTTTTCTCAGAAATATAGATTCTGATTCATGCATGCATCATGATCATTGGTAACTGATGAGTCTCTGCCATGCAAAGGAAAAACAAACAGTACCACACATCACTCCCTATTGTGGTTTGCTGGTGGGAAAATTTCCCCCAGTTATTGGTGTGTCCATTTCCATTTACTTCTCCTCTTCAATCAACTGTCTCCTTTCCAACTCAGTAACTTTATTCAAATTTCTTGCTGTCATCCAAACTGACCTTGCTCTTTGAAACCTTGCATCTGCATGCTGAACAATCACATGATGTTACCTGTTGGAGAGGTCAGAGTTAAGTCATCTGTGTGCTGCCTTGGTGCTTGCTTGAAGGTCTTCCCTAAAGTTATTCACAAGACCTCCCAAAGACTCAGTTCTTCCATCATATCCAAGGAAACATGCCTTCTTTTTTGTTTTGCAATGAACAACTTAAATCATGCCATATGATTTGATATGCTGCCCATATGATATTGCTGCACATATTAAAATAAACTTCATGTTTCTCCTTCCCATCATTACTTACAGAATCACAGAATGATTTGGGTAAGAAGGAATCTTTAAAGATCATCCAGTCCACTCCACCTGCCATAGGCAGGGACACCTTCCACTGAACCAGACTGCTTAAAGCTGCATCCAGCCTAACCTTGAACACTTGCAGCGATGGAGCATCCGTAGCTGCTCTGAGCAATGTGTTCCAGTTTGTACTTGCTGAATCGTGTTTAGTTGTGATGTCTTGAAACTCATGCATGCTTTTGTAGTCCCACTGCAATAATTAATAATCATAAAATGCTTTATATCTGAATCTGTGAATTACTGAGAACCAAGAGGGGGTTCAGCTGACAGCCAAGGCTCATAATTTTGTGTAGTTGACGTTGAGCATGTAGGTACCACAGATGTAGATCTCTGCAATAAATAAAACATAGGAGCTATCAAATGGCATTGTCTTAGCATCTGGCCGGTCTCTTGTGTTATTCCTTACATTGAAAACAGCTTCATCTGTGTCCTACTGAGAAATGCACAGCAGGTGGAAGGGCAGCTTGCTATATCTTTCTGAGGTTAGGTTTTCTTTTTCTTTTCTTTTCTTTTTTTTTTTTAAAGGTTTATGTTGAGACTTGTGAAATCCATTACACTTACTAGGGACAAAGAACATGAATTGCACAGGATCAAGGTTACCTGTGGCAACCTTGATTGCTCTCTGACTATTCTGTTGAAACTCTAGCTGCTGACAATAGGAAATATTCTCTTCTATATTCTTGTAAAGAACTGATTAAATCAGTAAAACTGTGTGTGATGGTCTCATTAAGAACAGTGAAATTAGACAGTATGCAGTACCACTTCTATAGTGTGTGTATGTAGACCAAGTGATAAAAGACTCAGAATTCGGACCACATCTGTAGGTAATGCTGTTCAAATGTAACTCTTCAGTTCACTGGCTCAACGTAGGTTAGTAGTACATGTGATTTTGAGTTCTTGTTTTGCAAAGTACTTTACTAAATAGAGAATTGGCTTTAGAGACTAAAAAAATAGTTTTGAGACATTAAATCATGGTCACTGTTCAAATTCTAGTCTTTTTTTAGCACCTAACTCTTTATTCGGAAGTATTTTTAAAATGTAACGTTGAGTGAGAAGTTGAACTGACATTTGAAGTCTTTGGGTTTTAACATGTCAAAATGAGCCAGTGTGTTTGTCAACCAAACTATGTTTGGGTGAAGATTTTCACTTAACTCTACCTCTGAGTGCTTAATTACTGTATCCTACTTAATTCTTCTGTAATTTTTCTGTTGTGGTTTTCTTAGGTTTTTGGGACACTTGGAATCATAGAATCTTTTAGGTTGGAAAAGATCTTTAAGACCATCAAGTCCTACTGTTAACCTAGCACTGTCATGTCCACCAAAATCAGAGCAGCTGTGAGAACTAGGAACTGGAACTGGGATTGTTTAGTTGGAAGAAGAGGAGGCTGAGGGGTGACCTTATTGCTCTCTACAACTACCTTAAAGGAGGTTGTAGAGGGGTAGGTGTTGGTCTCTTCTCACAAGTAACAAGTGATAGGACAAGAGGGAATGGTCTCAAGTTGCACCAGGGGAGGTTTAGGTTGGACATTAGGAAAATTTTTTTCACTGAAAGGGTTGTCAGGCACTGAAACAGGCTGCTCAGGGAAGTGGTTGAATCGCCATCCCTGCATGTGTTTAAAAGCTGTGTAGATGTGATGCTGAGAGACATCACATCTACCAAGCAGACTTTGTAGAGTAGGTTTATGGTTGGACTGATCTTGAAGGTCTTTTCCAGCCTCAGTGATTCTATGATTTTAAGAGCTAGACCAGGAGTAAACAGTAGAGAAGAAATAATCTGAATATCTGAAAAATTTCTGAATGGTCTTTCAATTCAGCCTTGCTGGTACATTCTTTGTTTGCATTACTGTGAATGTTGAAAAAAAAACAAAATTTGTTTGCAGAAATACTTGGAGGAGCTCTTTGAGCAGCTGTTCAACTATGTACAGCCAGAACAAAAAGTGAAAGATTACACTATAGAGTTAAGACTTCAGGATAGCGTTAAGAGATAAAATGTAATTTCCCAGGTTGGGTGTTGGCCAGCATGCAGAAGGTAATGCTGCTGGTGTGCTGGAAAAATGATAGAGGTTTTATTGATACATCAACTCAGAGACGAATCAGCAGTCAGTTAAAAACTCTAAACGCACGTAGAGCAAATTCTGGTGAGCTGTAAAGTGCTAGCAAAATCTCTTGCTTTCAGTGAAGCTGTTCAAAATATCAGGAGCCAAAGCTGTGGCTTTATATATAAAAATATTATTTCTAAAGGAAAAGCTAGGGCACTATAATACAAACAGGCTTTTTGATGGTTTTTTTTGTATGCTTCTTTGCTTCATTAGGGTTAAAGCTGATGGTTTACTTTTATCTTTGGTAAATTGACTCTTAAGTACTTTATACTCTGTGAAGAATTAAACTGATAAATGGCTACCAGTAGAAAGCAGTAGTGATATTAGCCATGCCTGCCCAGTGGTGATAATTTTCCATATTGCTTAAACATTGTGAGAGAAACGTTTAAAATGCACTGTGGGAGGCTTGATACTGCATCTTAACTTCCAGCGCTTCTAAAATAGGAGTAGAGCATTGTATGCAATGTGTTTGCTATTTCAGCACTCCTTCGTAACAAACTTACAGCTTGTGGTCTACCATACTTCTTAAAGCTGTTTGCTTGGAGACGTGCATGCTAGTCCTGCTTTATGAGGTGGGAGTTTGACTTTCCAGGCAACACCAGGAAAAGGATGCCCATGTCACCGTTTTCTCCACTGTGATCTATTCTGACCCCCTCCCCAGAGCTCTGCATTCAGCATACACTAAGCCATGTTGCGTATAATTGCTCACAATTCCCAGGGGCATCTTTTTGCCAGGGGCAAACTTCATTCTGCAGGAACTCCCCAGTTTCAGCCTCTTTAGGCTGACTAAAAAAACTCAGGCTGTTTCTTCACAGCAGTTACGCACCTGTTTCTGGCTGTGATGCTGTAAAACATGCTAGTCTTCCTGTTTTCCCTTGGTCTGCACTAAAAAGTGCAAATACTTAAAAGAAACCCTCTTGAGACTTCCAGTTTGGAATATGCTTTGACATCTGTTAAATACTTTTTGTAAGTCATCCTGACCTTGTTCAAAAAGAGCATTTTAGCCTGCTTGATTATGGGATAAATTACAGTAACTTCTAAGTACTTGACTCATTCTTGGTGTAGACTTGTAAACACAAGACAAAAATGTCTCCGCTCTTCAGTTTTTCCTCAGCTTTTGACATAAAATTTCTTCTGTCACTGCTACAGCTACAAACAAACAAACTCTGTATGAGAGAATGAATAAATCCTTCTTATTAACCTCCTGGATAAAGCATTCTTTTGGCTCTTCTGTGGACAGCCAACTATGGTTTTCCTTCACCCCTCCTCAAATCACTGTAAGATCATAAAAGTTCCTTGCCTTAACCTGTCACCTGCTAGAAAGAGGCATCATCTTGTGAAAGTTCCTAATGCTGCAAAGCAGAACATGGTGTGGTCTAAGGTGTGTACGAAGAGGAAAGTCAAACACAGCAAGGGTTTAGCAGGCTCACCATCCACAGTATTGCTGTTAGATCTGCTCCGAATTACAGCAGAAATAAAAGGGCAAAACTCTTCCCTTGTTCTTTAAACAGAACGTCCTGAAATTCAGGCATCCTCCAAAGCTCTCTCAGGAAATGAAATTTTAAAAAACTGTTAGCAGAGGTTTCTGGCAATTCTCATGAGTGTTGCCCTGTGGGAGCGCTGTCTAGTCTGGGGACCTATGACCTGGTTCAAATTGCACTGAAGGCAGGGAGAGTCTTTCCATGGACATGCATGGGCTTTGTTCTAAAGCAGGATGTTCAGTGGCACTCCTAGGGAAAACCCTGTGCGAGGTGTACTCTGATGTGTCTTTTTACACACAGGAGACCATTTGGAGAAATTGCCATAAACTTCCCCAGATCTGATCCCTACTGAAAATGTGTAAAACTCTGCTTCCCTTGGGAGAGTATGAAATCCTTTTGTCTGTAGCCAGCTCTGGCTTGAGTGGAGGTAATGCCCTTCAACTATTATTATCTCAGTGTTCTCCTGCTATCCCTGACCTAAGATAAGGGCAAAGTATTAACTCTGAGGACTACTTAAAAGATGCTCTGTGCAGGTGCGGTTAGAAATGGAGTGGTGTCCTGGAGGGTTTTTGGAACACGCTGTGCTGTGGCAGGCATTACTTCATTCCCTGTTGCTTAAGCACTACCTTGAGAAGGTATGTTTTGTTTTCAGCTTCTGGAATTACAGTTCAGCCAGAATAACTCTAAACTACTACACAGTAGTGTTTGAATACTGATCTTGAAAGTTAAATTGGAAAGTAGATTCATCCGAGTAGAAGGAATTAGTTTTAAGCGTGGTGGATCTATGTTCCAAAATAGTCAAAACCCAGTGTGTTGCACAGATGTGCCAGGTGAATACTCAATTTAAAATCATACAGAACAATTGGAAAATGCAGGCACAGAACACTCCTTAAGCCATCAAAATTTTGACGGGTGCAGAAAACACCTTAAGTACACAGTCCACTGGCCTGTTTTTAATAGCTGTTGGCTAAGTTCTTCCCTGCCTAGTAAGAAGTGCTTCTCTGAACAAGCTTTCTTTTAGTTAAGGTTAGAAGCAGTTAGTCCTTGGGGGGTAATCTGTGCATGTATCTTGATTTTCAGGAGACCTGGTTCAGTGAAGCACCCAGGTGCTTATCCAAATAGCTGTGCGTTCCAAACCTGCTTATCCAAACATCTTCCAAACAGTTCATGTGTGCAAAACTTAAGCTGGAAATCTTGTAATTATAGGCTTTCATGGAAGATTTTGTTTTTCCTGCTTCCAGCCTGAGTGAATATACTGCAGGAACAGCTGCTTTCACAGTAATTCGGCAATTGCATTTCTAATTCTAAATGGAACTGAGAGAATAAAGGGGTGAGAGAGAGTGGGCTCCTGTGAAATGCCAAAAAGGGTGATTTGATCCAGCTTGGGTTTTGCATGCAGGTTTGCCTTGTTAAGAGAAAGGCGCAAGGGGAAGGGGGGTAGAATTCTGTATGCCCTGCTTGTAGATGACTTCAGCAATTCAGATGATGTTCAAGCACACTAACAGCGAGAAACGGAAAATCGCGTGTTAGAGACTCTGAACTTTATACATGCTGCACAGCTATTAGACTTGATTTCTCTTCTTCCTGGAAGCACTAGTGAGCATACATTTCATGTTCTTATTTGGGAACTAAAGCTAACTGAATAAATTAGTACTGGCGATAGCTCAGGGCCTTTCTTGAACTCCAGTTCAGTGTGTAAAAGAGGTGTGTTGCTTTCCGCAACCACTGGAAAAGAGACTAAGTAGAGAAGAATTTACTGCAGAGCTGAGAACTACAACCCTAAAATGTCAGAGGAACGAGGCTTTTAGGTGAGACGGTGTCAGCGTGAGCTTCCAAACAAGGTCAATCTGAACATCCTGCTTAGAGTCAGCAAGCTGAGGGCTCTGAAGAAAGCAGCGCAGAAAGGAATAGCAGGCACTTACAGGAGACTAGCAAAGGGTAGGACTTGGAAGGAGAGAAGAGGAATTTCTTTAGCGCTTTTCAGTGCACTAGCACATCTCACTCAAGTTTAATACTGAGTTGCCTCCTTGTCAGTCATGAGTAAGGCTATATACCAGTGTTGGCACAGCTTTTTCCACACTTCTCTCTGTCAAGTAGTCCTGCCCTCTTACTGGAAACCATAATTGTAGCTGTGGATCAAGGGCATGGTGACACAGATAATCTGGACTCGATGCAGTTGTGCATTGACTCTCGGAGACTTTTTTTTTAAGGAGCATCTCAGGAGTTGTGAATTATCAGCTTTTCTAGGTTCATGCATCTCAGCCAAAGTGACAAAAAATGGCAAGGATATCAACTCAAGATATGGCAGTGTGGGAGCACATGCTGCAGGGCGTGAGGATAGAGGAGCTGTTACAGAACTACACTAGCTTAGCTTCATGAGTAATAAGAAGGTTTCAGTATGATCTCCTCAGTTTCTTCCTCCATGCTAGTCAACTTACGCATGGTAGAAGTGAAAGGGATAGTAGGACTTAGCTGGCTGGTGCAGATAACATCACGCAAGGTGACAAGCAGCAAATAATATTAAGTAGCGTAAGGCAGAAGTGTGCTTAAAAGCTCTGTTTTGCCTGGGGAGAAAAAAGGAATCAAGAGGAAGGGATTTTCCTGTCTTAGCTAGAATGGGCTGTGTTCAGTGTATGGTCTGCATGGCTTACCCACTTGGCGTACTCAGGAGAAATATATGATCTTTGACAAAATTTCACAGATACTTGGTAGAACCTGGATGCTCAGATCTTCACTAATAATTAGGTCTGAAGTTCTGCTTCATTAAGATCCAAGTCTGATTTTAAGTGTCTAAGAAGCTACCTGATTAATGTCAAATAAATGCGTAAGCTACCTACAGAATCCAGTGTTCTGGTTTTCTGAGTTGCAAGCTGTGATTTGTAAAATGTGATAATCTACTGAAGGTACGTAGCTATTAAATCATAATTACATGAAGAGATGGAATTCGGAATAAAGTTATAGCCTCTAACTCGGCAGACTCTGCAAGCTCATTTAATTTCCCAGTGGAATAGCAATAGAATAGATCTTCCCTTCCCCCATTGCCAGCAGTGCATATCATTAAATATGTACTCAGTAGCTGGAAAACAGACTAAAAGTTAAACTAACTTTGCTAATAATGGGCTGGAAATGAAAATGCAAGTTATCCTCTTTAAATGTTGGCCCCTTGGCAGAATCTGCAACACAAGCCTCACAAGACTGTCACTAATTTTTGTGCAGGTATCCTTTAGCCAAAAATGTGCTGATGTCTGGCTTTGCACAGACTGGAGACCTGGGAGATTATATGTTTTGAATAGGATCAAATGACTAGGAGGGGGAAGCACTCTATACTTAGCTGTCTTGTCATACAGACAGACAAATGTTTTGCATGTGACCTTGTTAACAGCATGAGTTAAGAGCAACACTACAAAGTAGAGGTAGAGCTACTGAAGTGTAGATCATAATTGAGAATCTGTGATTTTCTGGTCATCTGCTTAACTTTCCCCCCCCCACACCTGTTCTCCCATTTAGACTTAGTGACTTCCATTTTCATGCCGACTCTAGATCAGACAGGGAGACAAGGCTGAGAAAATGTAAGACAGCTAGAAGATCTAGTTTCCTGGTCCAGTTCTCCTCCACGATGGAAAGGCAGATCAGTTTGATAGAGGATTTATTTTTTATCATCAGTTCCAAGTCCTCCTTTTCTCTTCATTTGTTCTCCTTTCCTACTGCAAAGTCTGTCCTGGCGTACTCCTCAGCTGCCATGCCTTTGAGCATCTTTCCAAATTGCCATGACTAGGCTGACTGCCTCGCTAGAAATTAATTCTCTTCTGTTGCAGTGCACACCCATGTCTTCAACTTAACTGACCCCCACAATTGCAGTCTCATTTGCCTCTTCTATGTTTTAGAGAGCCTTTTACATCTTCCCCTTCTGCAGCCTCCACCAGCACATCAGATTTTCACCAATGCTTCTTTCAACAGAGGATTGCCATCTCCTACACCTCTCCTTCCTCCCTGTTACAGGCAGAATTTTATTTACTGCTGCTTTCCTTTACCAAAGGACAGCACATGATAGAGCAGAGCGTGTCCTGTTGGAGTGTGCAGTTAATCTCCCCTACAAATACAGCTTTCACTATCTCTGTATGAACGGCTTGTGAAGTGCCTCACAAATATCTAGTCCCTAGCTCAAGGCAATAGAACTCCTATTTTTCCCCAGATAATCACGCCACACCTTCTTTTAGTTAGGGTAGATGAAGCTACTGGA
Source organism: Eurystomus gularis (assembly GCA_013400335.1). NCBI lineage: Eukaryota > Metazoa > Chordata > Aves > Coraciiformes > Coraciidae > Eurystomus > Eurystomus gularis. The sequence continues at coordinate 313,311 of VZZY01004628.1, read as the reverse complement.
ATGACTGTCACCATGCAAAGGGACGCTTGCTACCAGCCGGCAACTATTTAAATGATGTGTCTCAGCCAGGAGGCATATATTCTTTGCCCTGGGCAATCTTCTCTTTCACCTTTGTCCAGAAGGAGAGAGTAGGTGCTGAAACTTAATTTTCTGTGAAAACCTCATTATATTCTGGATCTCAAACATTGCAACCACCAAAACCATATGGCTTGTAGAAGTCAGCAGCTTTCCCAGGTGAACTGGTAGGGTGCTGCCAGAGAATCTCATTTGGGTTTAATACTCTTGCTCAAAAGTTCGGTTCCTGTTCACAAACCCATCTTTTTATCAAGAGAAGGACCTCAGCATCTTCTAAGCAAGCAGAAGTAGGAAAGCAAAACTTTGTAACTGTCCCACATTGCTCTTACAGTTGGAGGCTGATAAAATAACACAGGACCATCTGAGCCACACACAGAGGCAGAAGTGGAAGGAGCAGAGATCAAATAATATGACGCAGCATGATAGTAAAAAAGAAAACCATGTAAAAATATGAATGCCAGACAGATGGCCTGAGGGGTGGTGGGGGTGCAGCTAATCCATGGGAAATCAGAACAGTTGGATGACTGGTTTAAAGTCTTTTAAAGGGGGAAAGCAGCCATTTAATTGGACTGGGTAAGGAGAGGGCAAAACTACGCTTTACTGAAATGAGGAACGAATGTTCTTAGACATTACTTATGTAGTGCTATAGGACATCACAAATCTAAGCCCATTTTACTTGAATGCTGTATAAATAAAAAACTTATTTGAAAGCAGGAGTGTATATCATCTCCGCTGCAGGCTCTCATCCTTGAGAATGAAAGATTAAAATATTTTCTCTAAGGGTTCATTTGTCTGTGGACAAATGTCTTACAGAAACAGGGACTGGTGGAAGGTGGCCAGTGAACAGGAGGCAGCAATGCACAAAGAGGTGGCATTCTGTCCCTTTTGGGGATGGGAGTATTTGTTCTCTGGAGGGGAAGGGGAGGTGAAAGAATTACAACTGTTTTCTCTGTTACTTCTCTCTCTCTATTATCAAGTATAAAATCTGCAAACACTGAAGTTACAATGGACCAGGGAAGAGCTGGGCAAATATTTAATTTTGCTATCTCTGTTTACAGGATGTTTCCACAAATTAAGAAACATGGGGGAAATTATGCAAAAAAAACGTAAATAAAATAAAAGGAACTGTCTGCCAGCTCCTGTTCTTGTGCCTCAAGTGGTGTGTGTTCCTGTTTGCTTTGAGTGGAAAGCCACACCTGAAAGCATGACCAGCTGAGAGAAGCAAGAAGTCAAGCTAGTGGAGCCACAGATTGTGATTATCTTAAATCACCAGTGACAGGCTCTGAAAATGTAACCTGCAAACTGTTACCACAAGTGATGGCTTTCAAAGAGTGGTCTCCACTGCTTGAAAAGATACCTAGGAGTGACGGGAGGAGGATGGGTGACCACTGCAATGGGTTTTCTGTGCAAGTCTGTTATAAGACGCAGGGTGGGGGACGGAACTGACTTTCTTCTATTTCCTTTTTAGCTACTGAAGGCATGAACTGGTTTACAGGAAAGGTGCTAGGGGTTTTTTTTGGGGGGGGAGGTGGAGGACAAAGACTCTGTGTGTAACTTAATGCCTGCCAGGGGAAGTCAGCTAGTATTTAGAGCTCTTAGATTCCAGTGTGCAACAGATCAGAAATGAGCTTGGAGTGTCAGCCATCAAAATATACACAGAAACCACTTTGAGGAAGTATGAATTATGCATAAGGCACTCAGAAGTTGCTTAGGGTTAATAGTGTTGACATGTCACAGGTGATCTGTGCATCAGATCCGCGGTGGTCTGATGGTGCCTTCTTGCTGTGTGGTGGGGGGGTTGTGTTTCCTGGGCTGCAGGAGGACATGGAGATTGAAAGCAGATCTGTGTCTCTGGCTTGGGCTGCTCAGCACATCAAGAATATAGTTTTACAGAGCTAAGCAGGGCCACAAATGGGGAATCAAAAGGATTGGTCTTCTTTCCATGCAGATGCGGACCTCTTTGTACAGCAGAGTTAAGCAACTTCAGAGAGATTTTAAGCTGCTGTGGCACCTTTCCAGGAGCTAATAAGAACTTGAAATAGAGCCCAAGCCCTAAACACACTTTATTTAGGCTCAGAGTGGTAGCTTTTCTTACTGCTGTAATTCAAAAAGGAAAAGCTTATCATCTTTGAGTTTCTAGCTTTGAAACTGGATGGACTTAGAAATCCTTCATGGTAGTTAACCAGTAAGATGAGAGCCAAACCCTGTTCTCATTCTGAACTTACTTCATCATCAGTGCCGATCTCCAGTACAGAGATTATTATGCCTACAAGTGAGGTGAAAACAGAGTTTGTCTCGTAGTGTCGTATACAGTTCACTGTTAAAACCAGCCTGCAGCATGTGGGTACAGATGGATGATGACTTTGGAAACCGTGGCAGTAGATTTAAGTTACTGACCCACAAGTTCATTAGTCAGGTTAAATAGCTTATTTTGCATTGAGGAAGGCTAGAGGTGTTTGCATGCTCCTCTGACAAAACAAAGCTGGAGAGATGGTACCTTCAGCAGCATGGTGGTTACTTCAAAAACCAATATAGACTTTGACTTCCATCACTTAATCTTGATTAAAGCACTTCAACGTTGGTGACTGCCTGGAAGACTTCATGTTGTTGAAAACAGTGGCCTGTTAGCAACACCAGCTACCAGTATGGTGGTTGTAACAGAACAGGCCCCATGTTTTGTTAACTGACTCAACCCTTCCCAGTTTCCCAGACTGAACCAGAGTGAATCACAAGGGGAAGCTTTTCGCTGTCTGGCCCCATTGTGGCTGCTTGAGGCCCGGTAAATCATAAAGTAAAGCCGGCATTGTAAGAATCCCTCAGCTGAATCCCTTATCCTTCTTCAGAAACATTTAATTTACTGATTTATAGCTTTCATGTATATATATATATGTGTATATATATATACATATATTTTTTTAAATTATTATTATTTTGCCTTTTGCAAATATTAAAATGAGGAAGAGTAAAATGGCAGTTGGCCAGCACAGCTGACCTCTCAGGTAAACTGACACAAGAATCAGTTTTGACATGCTATTGAAGGAATTGAATGGTACTCATCCCCTCAAGTTCATAAGTATGTCTAATTCAACCGATCAATATTTATTTACACTATGTCTAGACTGGTGATCTGTAATTTATGATGCTTCTAGAGATGCACATTATACCTTGAAAAAATTATCAAAGTTTAAGATACTTGTTCTCTTTGTGTTTATCCTGCTGATAATTTCTCAATAATAATCTTCCAAGTGTGTTTTTAATACAGCTTTCTCCCTTCTGTTCCTGTGTCCAGTAAGGCCCATGCTGTCCCACTTCATGCTAGCAAATGAGTGGGAGACGGGAGCTGAGCCTGCCAGTGCCTCTTGGAGTTTCATGAGGAGCTGAGGCATGATTAGAAACTGGAAAAAGAAGACCAGGAACTTTTATGTGTCAGTGAGAAAGGATGGGAGTTTTAGAAACAGTGTGTGTAGAAGGTGAGCCAAAAAAAGGGGGTTTAAACTTTTGAAGGTCTAGCTTCTGTTCCTAGGCATGATAGAAATAAAGAACTAATTGAGCAATAAAACGTGCTTATTGGAGTTGGCTAGGATGTGATCACTTGTAAGGATTGCTAACAACAGGGTGAGGGTTTTTGCCTCTGCAGGGAAGAGAAATTAAGGAATATAAAATACACAGCATAATATAATCAGGAGCATTTGAAATGTACATATGTATAATGTCCTTTAGCTTCCTTCTGACTTTTGTGTTCATAAAACACTCCTGCAGTTCTGATGAGGGAGGACTGAAACCTCAGCACTGCAAACAAGCAGTAACTTCACTGTCACTTGTGTATGTAAGTGCTGTTTTGGGTGTCTTAAATCTGTGGGGTCTTCTTTCTGAAGTGTGAATAAGCTGTGTCAGGCAGGGCGTTCTGCTTAGTGACAGTCTCGGTAGCTCAGGACAGCTCCCAAAATGAATAGTACTCCCCATCCTTTGCTGTTCATACTGTTGTAAAACCCAGTCTCAGAGGTTGCCCTATTGTGCAGCCTAGATACCCATGCTTTATTATGCTAGGTACTGTACAGGTGAAAAAAACCCCCACAGTCACTAGATTCCATAAAACTGAAAAGAAAATCTAAATAATCAAGTGTAATCAATGAATGTGTTTGGAACTGCTCTCAAATAATGACCACGATTTGTAATGCTAACCACTTTGCTCAGCAATAAGTAGTTGTAGAACTGGATTTTAAGGAAAGAAGGAAACCACATTGCTCAACTGACATAAATATCCTGCTCTGTTCCTGTAAGAGAACATAAACCAAAAACTAATTAAAAAAAAAAAAAGTTTTATTAACTGTTGGAAGAATTATTTCTATCAGCATTTCCCAGGAAAACTGAAGTGACTTAATTCCCAAACTTTCTTTCAAAAAAGGCGTTTTTTCAGGCTGTTGGAAGTTGGCCACTAAATGTGTCTGTAACACATTAGGCACTGTTTTTCAAAACACCTTGTGGACTGCTAATTGACGTTTGCATAATACCGCAAAATTGCAGGCATTCCTTTGAAATAAGTAGGAATGAAAACTGCTTTTCTAGGGTAAAAGAAAAAAAAATTATTTTAAACAAAAAGCCCTAACAAAAATCCTTTGTTCGAATATGTTATAATTATTGTTTGCTTTTTTTTCCTGAAGAAATTAGAATCATTTGAGGAAAAGTTTCTAAGCAGTTTTGAGTTACACAAGTTCAAGGGGCCTTGTACATACAGTACTACTGTTCAGGCCAAGAGGTAAACAATTATGAAATGCCTTTGAAATGCAGGGTTGGTAAGGCTTTTCAAGGTTATGTATTTTGTCACTAAGCACAACAGTAAGTTGTTGGGAGCAGCAGTGAGTGATACTTATGCACAGATGTACAAATGAAAAAGTTATGAAATTTAATAGCTCAGGGTCCAAATTCTTTGTTATAACACCCTGTTGTAAATCTGACTTACTCTATAGGGACTAGGGCAGGGTAAGTAACTTTTTTGTTTTTTAAATAGAGAAATATACTTGCTTGGTCAAAATTCAGACTTATTCTGCTCTTTGGCTGATGAGTTCATATGCATTTCAGGCCTGTCCTTAGATCTTGCGGATCTAAGGCTATACTGGGTTTGAGCCTGAAGGTGTTTTTAGGGTAGAATGGGATCAAGCCAGGGCTGGCACAGAAAAGCATTAGACTGCAATTCTCTACTTCTATCCTTTCTAACCATTGGATCACTCTGAGCTGTGAATCCTTTTCACGGCTTTGAATTTTCAAACTGTCAATCAAAGCAAGCTAGTTTTTGTTGTTTCCTAAGCGTCTAACAACCTACCATGTGGGTAGCAACTCTTAGGACAAGCTGGAGAAAGCCAGTTTCAGAGCATTGTGAAAGAGTGGCTGGGTGTGTGAGAGAGTCAGTCCTATCCAATTGACTTTTATTTCTGTCCTGAAATTCTGAAAGTGCAGTTGTACCATCTCATCATGCTCTGGGTGATGTACCCAGCCTGAAAGCATGAACATTATATTTCCAAATCTGTTTCACCTCGCTGCACGATTCTGTGTTTAATGAAATACAGCAAAAGGAAGGCTTTTAGGCAAGCAGATGTACTGGATGCTAATAGAGTTGGAAACTTACACTGTATTACTAACGGGAACAGTCTCAGAAGTTTGGTGCAGCAAATAATACGGCAGCTTGGAGAATAGAGAGGAATTTTTTGAAAGGATAATTTTTTGTTTCAAGAATTGGGTTTGACAGTACTTTTGTTGGTATCTAATAAATATCTCAGGCTTATATCGAAGACACGGTATTTCAGACTTGTATAAAGAAGGCTTTAAATGAAAAGTACTCGTCCTTCATGTTAACCAATTACACAAAAATAAGGAAAGAAAATTACCTTTTGTTGTATTTGAAGCACAGGAGGAGGCGGCAAGGACAGATTAGCAGGGCTTTGTGCAGCAGTGCCTGTGTATGAAATAAACAACTCTTGACAGGAAGATTACAAAAACTGAAATCATGAGGAGAGAAAAGCTGTTGCTAAGTGGTAAGCGTGAATTTGCTTTATTTACCCACCGTTTTCCTTCTGCTTAAACAGAGGTACATTCCAGGTTCCTGGAAATTTTGATCATCCCTGGGCTGTCGAAAACTTTGTCACCTGCACAGTAAACACATGTTTACACAACGTGGTGGATAGGAGAAGTCCCCTGCCCTCGCATGTGGTGCTTCGTGGGATCCACCGTGCTGCTAACGCTGGGGTGCAGAGTTCATGCACAAAAGTGGCTGGCAGTGCTAAGCAGACTCCAGAAAGGAGGAGTGTCCGGTGCTTTATATTTTTAACTTTATACATATCTCTTGAAAAGATAGGCAGGTGAACAAAGAAAATGAAGGAGGCCACATCCTGATGAGTGAAAAAATTCCATTGTCTAGTGAGAGGTTTTGTCACTGAGCCATGAATTTCACAAAATAACGAGTGGTCACAGGTAGCTACTAAGCATATAATTTGCTCTAGGTTAAAAACAAGAGCAGGAAGAGAAAAAGGATCTCTCCAGAAGAGAGATGCATCTGTCTCCCTTTGCAGGAGTGATGAGAATATCATCATCCTCCCCAGAAAGATCTTGTAAGTGTAAGGGTGAGAATCACAGAAAAAAGTCATGTAACGACTCAAGCTTTTCTTCTTTACAATTCTGTCTTATTTTCTCTCATTCTGATACCGCACTACAAGGAATGAAATATATAATAAAAATACTAATGAGTTAAAGTACTTTTGTTCCTTCACTAACTAGTTCCATAGAAATGTATGTAATCAGAATGATAATTAGCAGAGATGCTAGTGATTGTAATTAACTGGAGATAACATGTCGGTTCGTCACCATTTTTTTGAAACTGCCATTTCTGTCACGGAGTTTCAGAAAAATCTGGAAAAGTAGAGGAATGTAGTTGTTTGTTTGCTGTCACAAGCTGCCTTTGCAAAATCTGTATTGAAATGCAGTTTCCTGTTGCAGGCTTGCCCATAGTTCAGATTTATTCTGGTTTTGTGTTTCTTATTTTAGACCCACTTCAAAGAAATTGCACGGAGGGGACCCCAAAAGACAGATAAACCACTCACTGAGAACATTGTCTTCTGAGGCAAAAGTTTATTTGCTTTTTGGGTTTTTTTTAACACTTTACTTGTTTTCTCTACATTTTATGGGTCTGGCCCACACTAGTTGAAATGCGGGCTTACACAAAAGTCTGCAGAGAAGTCTTATCTCAATATTATTCTGAGGACATAAAAGCTGTGAATTATACAAGACCTATACATGATCCTTGGCTGGATTTGGACCAAAATAAGTGGTCTGCCTTAGCACTCTGCCTTACATATTTGGAATAGCCAAAGCCATAGGTGTTAATTTGTGTACTCGTAGAGAAATGTCTTAAAATAATTTTACTCCTGATCTGAAGATGGTGAGTTTGTTTAATTTTGTCATAGCCCATTAAAGTTCTTTAGCTAAAATCTAGTGGAAAGTGAACAAAAATACTGTGAGGTGGACTATTCCTTCAGTATTTCCAATCCAGCCAAAGTGTGATTTAACTTTCTTTGTGACACCTGGCTGAGACCAAAAATGTTGTCTTTCCATTAGCCTACTCCATTTAAAGGCAAGAAATTAAAGCAAAACCATATTTCCAGCAATGAAAGCTGTTCATTCTAGCACTAATTCCATTAAGCAAGCAGAACTCCATCTGTATATGAAAATGCAGTGAACATCATCTAGGCAATCATAGCATTCCTCAGCTTGAGTAAACTGTCATATTGACTCAAACTGCAGTTTCCCCACACACACATTTGAAAGAGCCTTTTTTTATTCTCTTATTGTTGAAAATCTTAATTTTCTCTTGTTGCATATAGCTGCTGTGCGGGTGTAGTGAAGTAGGAGTACTAGTACAAGAGGGGTTATTTTTACATTTACATGGTGGAACTCAATTTGGAAAGACAATAGGAGCCTTTAATTACTATTCACCAGTTTCAGATAGCAAAGATTTATAGATTTAAGCAAGCTGACAACGGATGTTTTTCTGTCTTGCAACACGCTTGTACAGTCTGAAAGCATCTCACATACTGCTACTCAAGAATGTATGAGACAGTAGTTAATGAACTGTGGTAAGCTTTAAGTTAGTAAATATTCAGATATGGGCACCATACTACATAGGTGGATGAATTTGAGCACGATTGTTATGTAATTGTGGTGTTCATGACTGCTTTCTGAGTGTTGGCTTCACAAAGCATAGTTGTGTACTCTTAGTAGTTGGTTGCTAGGGGTTTAGTTCAATCAGTCAAGTTTAAATGGAGCTTGCTGTGGAAAGCAAATGTTTTAGTATGTTATGGTTTTCCTGAGGTAAGACTGGGAAAGTATGAATTTTCAGTGAGAAAGCATAGTGAAAATGGAAGTGTTCTTGGGTAATATACAGAAAATGGGTTTCTGCTGAAAACCTATTTAGGTATCTTTTCTTCCCTTAGTACTGTTGAGCTAACAGCCCTTACGTCCAATTAATTTTGTAACAGATAACATTTGAAACCATTTCATTGCATCCCTCCCACACAAAAATAAGATTAATCTAATACAATTTTACACATTATTCTAAATAGCTCCCAGCATTTATTTCCTTTCTATATAGCTTGTCCTGGAGTAGTAGCCCTAGATAATTTTGTTCTTGGTCACTAGGGGTCAGTGATTCAGCTCAAAGTTTAGATGCTTCAAGGTATTGAAGTTAGGTACATGAGTTCCTGCTGTAGCCAGTGGAAATTGAATCAACTGAACACTTCTCTAGGCTCCACCGAGTTACAGTTTTGACTGAAATGGAAGCTGAGACATGCAAAAATGCTTACATTTAAGTTTCTCAGCCTCTAGATTTCTGCTACAGTCTCGTGAGGTTAGTTTATGATGGTCTGATCCAGAGCCAGCCCAATGTTTCTTGATGGAGAAGGCAAAACTGGATTTGGCCATTCTAGGAACAGAGACACAGGAACACATTTTCTGTCCTCACCTTTGCTGGTAGCAGAGCTCAGTATTTTGGTGCCAGTAAAAGAAATATAGGACAAGGAAGGCTGAGAAAGGCTGGTGGTACTTAACAGGTCAGGCAGAGGGATGAAAGCTCTGGAAGAAGCAGATAGGCACATGGAAAAATGGGCTGGGAGAGTTCAGAGGGATGTAGGGTCTCTGAGTGGGAGTTCCTGTGTTCCCCAAATTGACCTTCCCAGAGATTTTATTGGAAGGGATGGGTCAATTGGGGCCCTCACCTTGGTGACAGTATGAGGCATGGATCAGGTGCATGAGAGAAACCTTCATATTAGCTTCAAAGTTCACTCCCTTTCCAAAGCTGCCTTTATTTCATGTTGCCAGAGTAAGAGCAGCCTGGACCACTCTTGTACCCCTAGACACAGCCAGGCCCCCAGCCTGCCTGTCTGCTCTCTTGCCAGTGCCCTGCAGTTCACTAAGTCAAAAACAAACCAGGCAGATGGCAAACAAATACAGCTCTTGCAGCTTACCCCAATCCGTTCCCATTGCAGTTGCAGGGAAACGGAACAGTCCTTCCCCTTCCTTCATCCTTCTCCAGCCTGAGTCCTAGAGAAGTCAGTGCAGCAGGACCCAGCGCACTACACAGCTACTTTGCCTGAATGGGCCTTAAGTGGATTGGCCCCCTTCTGCCTAAAAGCTTAGGAAGTTTTTCTTTTAAGGATTTTTGCCAAAATATTTCTGGTAAAGCTCACAGGATCTGAAGGTTTGGTGTTTGGCCAGTGCTCTTATCTCTTGAATGGTGCAACTGTCCTTCCTTTGGTGTGATGTTAAAAACTAAGAATATAAGTAAAAAAAAGTAAAGTAAGAAGTAAAAGAAAAAAACAAAAGGAAATTTCCTCTCATACGAGTTATGTGTGTCAATCACCTAACTTCCCAGGAAGTAATTGGTAGCAATTCAAGCATGATTTTGATGTCTCTCCTAAATACTTAATATGTGTCACTATTGAGCATGATTTTGGACAGTTTCCTGATTGTGGATAAATGATATTCTCCTTCCATATGCTAAAGCCTTAAGGAAACATCTCTACCATGTTGGAGGTTTATAGCTTTTATTTTTTGTGGGTTAGGGAGTGGTGTGTTGGTGGGGTTTTTTTTTTAACTCTGTAATGGATTACAGCTTAAAACAGTTAAATCCTTCTGCTTTTCTCTTGGTCTCCCTCCTCAGCACAGAATAGTATAGCAGTATTTTCCCCACTTACTTTGGTTGGTAGGTACAAATGATGTTTGATGTAGTCTGAAGCCTCCAACAACTGCTTCTTGAATTTTATTTGAAAAACTAATGCTTGACAGATAATTATTTTTTCCAAATAGGGTGTGCTACTCTTTATAGGTCATTATGGACAGCATGGAGCTGTTAGGAGTAAATTCTTCTGTTCAATCATGGCATGGTCAGTGGTGGCTGCAGCTGTTCTCTTTTAGCTCCTGATGTGATCCTCAAGAGTAACAAAGACCCTCATCCTCTGGGCTGGCAGAGCCCTCAGAACTCCCTACTAATCTCCTTGTGAAGTTGACCAATAGTGTAAATGTTAGTGGTTGTTTTAAGACATGGAGACTTGGCTACAAAGAAGTGAACAAAACCCAAATTATTCTTTTTAAAGGAAAGCAGATTTCCTCCATAGTGATAATCAATGGGACTTGTGTTTGGAAGGAAGATGGATTATTAAAAATGAAACCAAATCTGCCCAGGGCAGATTTCCAATGGTTCTTACTCCTTTTTAAGTTCACTTGTGCTTTGATAAGTGGTTCCTGAATTATCTTTAAGTGTAAATTAAAAAGCCACCTAGACTGAAAAAAAAAAAAGTCAGCTAAGTTCTAAATTTGTTTTAGGAACAATTTTAAAAGCAGTGGTCCAATTGTGTCAGCCAGTACATTCTTCTTGCCTTTTATGATTTTCCAGTCTGTTGTTTCCATATCTCAATGGCATTATAAAGCACTGTTCAGAATCTTAGTCTTCCTGATTAGAAGTCACTGTTGTCTCTGACTATATTTGTCAATAAGAAATGCAGTACATAACTTGTATTTCTAGGGTTTGAGAAGACTCTCTTAACGAATCTGTTGCAAACACCACCATAATCAACTGCATCAACTGTACCCACCAAGAAGCTGTACCTGCAGCCTGGGTTCTTGTTCAGGTGGACCGAGTTCAGATGGACCAAGTTCAGATCCATCCCATGTAAGACAGCTCCTTTGATGAGAGAATGCTTATGCTACTTCTTTTTTGGGTCCGGTGTCTCACAGGCATGTGTACAGCAAGGATGTTTCAGCCCCATGCTGCTTTGCCAGTGTACTATGTCATGGACCAGCATGCTCCATCCTCCAACAACAGGACCGGTGTGGGAGGCAACCTGCATTTCCAGTGCCTGCTTCTTCTCCAGGCTTGCAGCTGCAAATTGGAGGCAACTCTTGGCCTGTTCTGTTTCTGGCAGTTTTCAGGCCTGCAAAACTTAAAGCCAATTTTGGCATGTAATCCTCAGAAGTGCCTTTTATGAAAATAAACTTTGAGTTTTTTGAGAAGCACTGAAGCCACATGAATTAAAAACATCACATTACCAGCCTTCCAAGTGGAGTGACAGATTATTCCACCCTGTCTTGGTGCCATTGTCAGATAAGAAAATTGAATTCTTCATTCCTCACGATGTTTCCTTGGGTGCAAAAAGAAATACAAAGTCTTCATAGCTAGAAGTGATTAATGTCAATTCTGTAATGACAAGATATTTCAAAATTACTGTCTCATGTCCTTTAGGGTTTTTTTTTCCTCTTTAGCAGTCTCCTCTGTTAGAACATGTTTACAGTAGGTACTCTTTTAAACTAGAATTTCTAAAAGGATTCAAAGAAAGAAAACAGGGAAATTACCTTGATATTCAGTGACAGCTGTGATATCGTGTAAATCATTACTAATGGAGAACAATTATAGAGGCTTAGAGTCGACTGTAATGGATTTTTCACACAAAGGAGGAAAGATGTTGGACCTACCGTAGAGCTGTGAAGAAGTAATTACATATCATCTTTCATACCTATCAAATGAGATCTTTTTAAAGATGTCACACTGGCCATAACATGCTCAAGAACATCATGTTCTAGGCAGTGGGGTGTTTTGTTTGTATTTACATCTTTTTAAAGCCACCATCTGTACTGCAGCATTTCTGTGCCTGCTACACATGCTGGGTGTGCGCATGCATTACAATTTTCATTTGCGCAGTTGTTCAGTAACCTGTTACTAGGAACATTGCAGCTGTTTAAGATCTGTACTGTATATACTGATTGCTGTCTGTTGTCTTGCCTCAGCCAATGTGAAAGTTCTATTTCAAAGTGACTTCTTTTCTACTTAACAATGTGACCTCCTCAAGACTTATACCTCCCATATTGGAAAGACATCCTATTTGTACAGTGGTATTTATACTGTCTCTGAGAAGGCTTAATGAAATTTAGTAATTTGAGGTTCAAAACTCTAGTGAGAGATAATTATCTATAGGTTATGAAGATGGAAAGGATACAACTTGAATGCTCTTGCTTCAAGGACATAAGGCTGTTTGATTCTGGCTATTCTGCCTTACAGATTATGAAAAACTACTGTAGGGCAGTGCATTGACCTGATACATGAAAGGCTTCAATTGCACCTGCAATTAGACTCACCATTTATTGCATCCAGGTGGAAAAAGAAAGTGGCTCTAGGACACGACACTTACCCAGCTCATTTGTGGACTGGAGCCCAGAACGAGGAGCCACCCTCCATTGAACTGCATTAGGAGAATCCCAAAACTTGAGTCCAGCCCTGCAGCTTGCTCTATATGTTGCAGTGACTTTGTGTCATGGAAACTCAGAAATATGTTGTAGGATCATTTAGTGCCCTGAATATAAATACAGGACCTTTTTGAATTTCAATGTTAATTTACTTTAAAACAAGTCACATTTGGGGATCACGATGGTTTTCATTTGTTCATTTGTTGCAATTATCTGGGCACATCACTTGTCTGCCTGTTGTAGGGATGACAAGTACTGAAAATATGAGGTACCACCATGTTCACTTTTGTCCTGAAGTGCAGATGTCTCTTGGAGACCAAAACATCTCAGCTTGAACTAAATCTTTTAATTAGTAGTCAGGTAAAGGATGAGTGATGTTTGTTATGAAGTAGTTTGGACTTGATGGTTTAAAAACTTTGGATTCTCAGAAGTCAATTTCAGTTTCTAGCATCGGTTTCCCGATTTCTATCTGTGAAATAGATTTTATGTTTAACAGCTACATGAGAATGAAGTAAACCTGGATTACATTCATGCTTTGCTTGCATTAACTGGAAAAGGCTGGAGTTCTTCCTATATTTTGGACTGGCCAGGATCCATCTGACTGTTTGTAGAACGCTTTGCAAAGGAAAGCAACCTCTAACAATACTAGTAGAAAAAACTGTGTGTTTGGTGGTTTTAATCCCTAATCACATAAAAAATATTGTGTTTCTTGAAGACATAACAGGGTTAGGGCATATGGGGTTTTTTCAGTTTATCCCCAAACATCTGTTTTCCCAGTGAATAAAAGTGTAAACTAGAGAGCGAGAGGACAGTTTATTTTCCTAATTTCAATCTTTTTGTCAAACTCTTTCATCTTAGAATGGGAAAGGGACATGTCCCTGAAATACTTGCAGTGTTTAAACCTTTGTTTCCCTTGATTAAAAATTTACACTGAAACGATTTTGACTACCTCATCAATTCACTACTCCAGGTGACATCACGTCTTAAAAATATCTTTAAAATATGGTTAAATATATATTTATATACATAAATATGTATTTTAAATGTGTCTAAATATATATTTATATTTCATTTTTCTTTGTGCTTTGCTTTTCTTCTCATTGTAGGATTGTTCAGGCACTTAACTGCTCTAATGCTATACCAGTGTGATTTAATTCATGGCCAGCTTTGCCACTTGTTGCTTTGCCAATATAGCCTTTAGGGAAGTCCTGGATCATTGCTGTGCATTAATAGTTTGTTGTTAGAATAATTAATGTGTGTGATCTATCCTGTAGTTTGTTTGTTTGTTTTTAAAAAGGACAAAGTACTTGGGTTTTACTCCTGGGCAAAATTACCATGTAAATGTTTCTAGTGGTGATGTTCACTTCACCGGTTCTCATCACTGTGCTGATGCCAAGTGATAATTGGGAAACTGAGGTGGCTGAGATGATAACCAAATTTCTACCAGACTGCTTTTGTTCCTTTTCAGATGAGTCAGTTTTTATCATGTCTGCCACACAATTATTTGCAGCAATAAACACATTTTAGTGTTTTAGAGGCAGTTCAGAGACAGGAGCTTTCTGATAATATAGAGGAGAGTAAGGAGGATGTGGCCAAGCTGAGTAAAATACGTGTTAGTTCAGTACCATTCTCTCCAGCTGCTACCTTGAATTGTCTTTGACTGCTAGCCTATGATGAGACTAGTGTACTCATCTTTAATGGTCTTGCTATCAGATACATCACATATATTTTCTATTTCAGGGTTTTAAAGCAAGTATTTCCAACTGGAAGTTAAAAAAAAAGATTGCGTGCTCTGAGGCAATTGCATTGTAAAAATCACGTAATCATGGGAAACTTCACAGATCAAAGCATAGTGTAATGTCTTATGATGGCATGTTGTCTGAAAGATGCCAAATGCCCAAGTGGAACCCGAGAATGTTTTGTATTTCAAAGTCTTATAAATTACTGGCATAAATCTGCGTAGCTGAATAGCTCCAGTTATGAAGTGCTGATTCAGTGTCATGTGACTGAGTTGAGGGAGTAGGAGAAGAAACTTTCCTCACAAGATTTGAATTATTTCTGCAAACATATGTAGTGAATTTCAGTAGTTGTGTTGGTTTGTCCCACTGGTGACTAGTTGCTCTTTAGACACCTCTAGGTGAGAAATATCTGGGGAATAAGAAAATAGGCATCCTATACAGCAAGATTTTGCATGTGCCTCAGCAGTTTGAGTGCATGGAAGATGTTATGGGGAAGCTACTACAAAACATAAAAATAAATCAAACTAAAATCCAAACAGCTGCAGCAGTAAAGAATTGCACAGAGCTGCCTCTAAGTCTGCCATCCTCTACTCTCAAACAAGCCCAGAGTCACAATATCAAATTAAAATCCCCAGAACCACACAGGTGGAAGGGCCTTTTCCAGGTTTCCAGTCTAACCTGTTGCTCCAAGCAGTCTCAGCTGTGAGCTCAGACCCAGTTGCTCAGGATGTCACCCAGCCAGGTCTTGGGAACCTCTGAGGATGGAGACTGCACAGCCTCTTTAGGTAACCTGTTCTTGAATTCAAGAAAATTCAAGACAGAGCTAGAGTCTTCCAGCTTCTGTGAGAGAACATGAGTGTTTCAGGCATTGTCCAAAGCTACTTTAGTGAAAAGTAGTCTCTGGCAAGTAAAGTAAGATGCTCATCTCTCAGAGTAGCTGCCCAAAACCGTGTGAAAATGAGACCACTGCTTGCATGAGGAGAGGTTAAACATATTTGTTACCAAGTCTGGCTGAATTTTCATGTTGGAGAAAGATGGGGAAAAAAAGAGAAGAGGAAAGGATTAGATGGATGGGATGTACAACTGAGTGGTTTACAAAGGTGGGAGCTGACTGGGCCTTCCTTGCTGGGCAAAAACATAAATGAGAGGATAAAGAAGATGAGACCTTATTAAAGAGACTGGAAAAGTATCCTGGGTGATAATTCTTTCTATATCAGAGAAATAAAGGCAGTTTTCTTCAGTGAACTTCCTGTCACTGTTGGTGATATTCAACTGGTTTATAAAAGCATTGATCGGGTTTATGTTTATGAAAGCATTTATGTCCTGAAGACAAAGAGAATAAAAGGCTAGGGGCTTAGTACATTATTGTGGAAAAGATCAGCCAATAAAAATTATTTCGTAAGAAGTAAAAGAGATGAAAAGCCCTTCCTTATATGAAACAAAGACAGGTGTATTATTGTGCCATTATAAGACATGCATTTATAGAGTCATCTGAAGGAGATATCTGAGAACATGAGGACTGCTGCTGTAGGCAGTCCCCTCTCCCCCAGGTATTGGGGGAAGTACTTCCTGAGCAGTTTGTGTTGGAGGAAAGGCAATAGGCAGGTTGCAAGTCTAGCCCTTGATGAATCAGGATGACTGATAGCTACACAAAGTAGCATACAGAAAAGGCAACACACTCCTTACAAGGCTTGTTTAATCAATGCCCTTAAGGGAGAGAAACCCTTACTCCTGGAAGAAAGCAAAGGTATTTGTAATATATTGAAAGGAGAAACTGCTTGTAATTTATGTATATATTTCATTCATGCAAATTGGCTAGTTCTTGCTAGTATTGACTGAGTAGCAACATGTTAGGTATCTATATGCAGCGCAGTATGGATTCATGGCAGGGGGACAAATTTCACATAATAATAGAAAAGCTCTACTATGAGCTTTACAATGCAAAATAATAACAGGTAAGGGATCTCCTGACAAAGAAAATGCCACTGAGAAGCTAGAGGGGGTATTTAAGGAACATTGCACTTAGGAAAATGTGGCTTTGGCGGTAAGGTGAGACCTTGCATTTCTGCTATGTATAAGGGGGTTTAGGCTTTTGGATTTGGGAAAAAAACATCTTTAAGCTGATTAATTAGCGTGGCCAGAGCCTCTGTGATGTCTACAGCTACAGCAGGAGAACATCTGTCTGCAGCAATCAGGCAGGAACTTCCAAACTAAAGGGCTGCTCGCAGATGGAGCAGATAGCTTGCCAGGCGGATGATGTAGGGCTGTTTATACAAACCCACTTTTCCTCTTAAAAGCAATAGAATAGCAAACACATATTGTTGGCAGTCTTTTGGTGTAAAATTAATTATGATAAATCTGAAATGTTAAGTGCCCGCTATTTTGAAAAAATTACACTGGGAAGGGAAAAACCCTCAAATTCATTAAGTAGGGAAAGAATTCATACTAATGTGACAGAAAAACACAAGGTCTTAGCAGAAATTTATTGTTCTGTTTAAGAAACGCCTTTGAAGAATGGATAGAGATGAAGCTTTCTCAGATACGCAGAATAGCTTTCAGTAAAATGAACATATTTCACACCTGTCCTATTTGTTGCTTAAAGAACTAAAGAATTAAGATTGTTAACGAATGTCTTCTTAGAATCTATCAAATGTGTTAGCCTGTTTTGGTCGGGGAACATATTGCCCTGCAAGGAGCAGGTTGTGAAATCATCTGAAGATATTTGAAGATACCCTATGGTTTAGGAGGGGTTTTTCAGTATGTTTATTTTTAGCATATGTAATGTCAAGATTTATAGAAAAGTTCTCTTAACATTACATACTCCACTATCGATGAGATGACAAAGGATTTCAGGAGAGCTGAAATCTATTTGATTTCAACAGAAAATATGGTAAGACTTGGCACGTAAAATCTCAAAGAAAAAAGATCAAAAAAGAAGTTTAAACTAAATAGTGAGGAAAGATGTAGAATAGTTGCCTTTGATCTCCCCCAGCTCCCTCAATGCTCTCCTAAATGTAATATAAAGAAAACATTTGTACTGCATGGCTACTATCTCTCTTTATGAACATGCACATTTTCTGATCATGTAAGTAGTGCTACAGAGGTTGTTGGCAAAAGTGCTTCTTTTTCCAGTACCTTGTAGTCATGGAAGAAACTCAAATAACAGCCTCTGTACTACTCTGCTTTAGCTACCTATGCTCATTTTATAGAGAAAAAAAGTCTGATATCCTACCTTTTATAACTGCTAGAAAAGGTATTGCTCAAAGCAGTAATTTCCAACCCTACCCAAACTCACGAGTTGCTAAAACAGTCCAGTTTCTCCATCATGTCTCATCAGATTAGACCAATCAAAAAAAAGAGAGATCCATATCTGAAGGGGAGACATGCTGTATCCAGAATCATAGAGTAGTTTGGGTTGGAAGGGACCTTAAAGATCATCTAGTTCCAACCCCCCTGCCATGGGCAGGGACACCTCCCACTAGACCAGATTGAGCAAAGCTCCATCCAACCTGACCTTGAACATGTCCAGTGATGAAGTAATCCTCTGAGTTCAAAGAGATATTAGTGTATAATATAGTATTTTTCCCTTGTGTGTGTTGAGGATGGATACAAGGCTTACTTTTTTTCTAACAGTTGCCATTTTAGAAAGAAATTATTAACCTCAATTTCTTGCAATTTCTGTCTGTTCCACTCCAGCTTTTTACCTGACTGGGAAAAAAAAATGGTAATAGCTAAATTTTAGATCAATTCTTTGAAAAGTGTATTGGTCTCTGCTGAATTGCCCTTGCAGCGTGACATGACTGCCCTGGGAGTGCAAGGTGTCACTGCTTGTTTTCAGGACATGGAGTTCTGTGGCTGCTGGATCAAGGTCTTGAACGCATGTGATTTTTTTTCAAGTTGTAATTTCCAACTCGGTTTCTGATCTGAAATGTCAAGACTCCTCAGTAATATGCAGACTGAATAGCACGTCTTTACAATCATGATAGGACCCTGTTTGCCTGAGGTTGTTTCTGTCTTCCACCACCCCCAATAACTTCTGTTTTTTCACTGGCCTCAGTGGTTCCTGCAGTGTCTCCAGACTGCAGCATCTGAATGCAGATGCAGCCGCTCTGTTTCTGAAGAAGAAAGATTGGGGAACAGTGGCTGCTGCCTCTGCCCCAGGGTCCTGGAGGAGCACTGGCTGGGCTGCTCCTTCTGTGGAAGGCTCATAGCAACCTGTTCCTTTCTTCTTGTTACTCCCAACACCTCCCCAGATAAACACATCTACTTTTCCAGGAGCCCCAGTGATGATGTCAGTTACTGAGATCAGAAAATGAGGTCACAGAGAAGATCAAGCAATGGGAAGGTGACTGGGTCGTCTCCAGAACTCTATTCCCACTTCCATAGAGTGGAAATTATTTTCCCCTTTTACATAGAAATGGAAAGTCAGTTCAGGAAAATGAGATTTATCTTTTTAGGTGAAAAAGCAGGACAGGCTGTTTAGTTCCTTTGTGGGGAGTAACGACTTGTAGCAACTTCCACCAGCCCTTGTGCACATGATATCTCTCTGCCCAGCAGCCATCTGTGTCCAAGGCTGGTGAGACACCCGGAGAGATGGGCCAGCAGATCTCAGAGCAACCACAGAAGCCAGCACAAGGACTGAGTGCACCAGTACTTGATACTTGAGATCTAGGAAAATCTGTTCTTCCCAGATCTAAGAAAAAAAAAATTAATGAGCTTTGTTTCATAAAAACAGAATGAATAGGAACATCTCATACTGAAACAACAGACCTGAAGTATGAGCTCACAGCTGCAGTATACTTGCCGCACAAATAAGATGATTCTGGAAGAATGATTTGTTTTTCTCTATAACAGTCCCTTCGTGCTATGATGGATCCTGTTGCATTCTGGAGAGATAATTACCCAGCCATTAGATTTTTGGGGAGGAACAAAACAGAAAGCTTACTTTAAGGGGATCTAGAATTTATGTCCTTCATTAGGATTTTAGGCACACTTCTGTCTGCTGGTAGAATTTTAATCATTTTTTTTTCTCTGTGTAGTTGATATAGGATCTTTGTTTGAATATCCATAAATAGAGTGTATGTTACCTTGCTACACTTGTGTGGGAACTAACAGTACATCACAGAGTACAATGTTTTTCCCAGTAATATACATCTGGTATTAGAGCCTGCTCCAAAACA
The DNA here is from genome assembly GCA_013400335.1 of Eurystomus gularis. Lineage (NCBI taxonomy): Eukaryota > Metazoa > Chordata > Aves > Coraciiformes > Coraciidae > Eurystomus > Eurystomus gularis. The sequence goes on along the minus strand of VZZY01004628.1, from coordinate 293,537 downwards.
TTAGTCAGTTTTACAACTATAGACAGAATTTTACAACATTCTTCAGTAATGTGATAATGGTGAGCTGATTCTTACAAGTCTTCATGGACTTTCTCATCAGTGTAGAACCAAATTAAAATCTAACTTCTTCCGATTTTTCAAGTGTTTAGGTAAGTGTTGCACTGGTTCAGTGAGACCTAGCCAAATATTTGGGGAGTTAATGTTCTGATGAGTTTTCTAGTGGCATTTCTGAATTGCTTTTCTGTAATAAATTCAAAAGCTAATTTGCAGAACCTTTGTATTAAATATCATTTGTAAGTAGAGTCTAATTAGTTAAGATGATTTTTCGTACAGTTCTTGATTTTTCTTTGGTAAACATTAGCTACTGAATATATTGTTAAGGTAGAGTCTAGGAGAAAAACAACTTTTTCTGGATGTTACTTTAAGTTATACTCAATGTTTATTCAAGATGATCTGTTTTGAAGAAAAAGACAGTAATCTTACTACTTTTTCTGTGTTATGTCTTCAAGTCTCAGAACAAACAAGAAAAAAGTCTCTGCTTAGTATGAATTGCACAATGACTATGATGCGTCAAGAAATACATTTTATATGCTTTCACATGCACATGCCAAAAAGTCTCTGCGAGAGTTATTCTCTATTGGAATTTACAGGGGTTTGTGAAGAGCAAATACTGAAGTGCTGTCTTGCTCTTTCTCCTTTAAAATACTATTGGAGGAGGAGCCTGAAGAACTGGATTGCTTAGAAAAGAATCTGTTCAATGAATATCTAAGACAGAACTTCTGGGTTGCTAAGATGTAATTTAAAGGTAAAATTTGAGACAAAATTAAATTGTTTGTACAGTTTATTCTTCCTTTGGGATTTATAAAAACATCTCCAGTATTTTTTGCCACCACCCAAAAAAATCTGTTGTATTAGAAGTTTTAGATTGCAGCGTCTTCCTCTTTCTGAAAAACCTTATCAATTATTTGAATTCCCTAAAGAACATGTTAAAACACAGGAGGCAAAAGCCTCAGCTTCTGTTTTCCCCCTTCTAGTTCTAGGGAAAGGCAGTGTTGTAGCATATGCTGTCAGTGAGAGGACCGGGTACTTCTCATGTAAAATAATTTGGAATATTCGTATTTTTGTTGCCAGTTTGCTTTTCTTGTTTTTCTATATTAACAAAAATCAGGGATAAAATGCACAGGGCTCTTAGTTAACTTCAAATATAAAATAATGTAGGCAGCACAATTAAATATGTTTATTAGTGACACTTATTAAAAGATGAAGTAATTGAAAGACATTAAATTAGAAGTTCTTATGGAGTGTCTTGGCCTCTGGAAGAGGTATGATGCTGGCACACTCCAGACTGCCGGTGTCCCCAGAAAGCTGCCTCACAGGCTCCCTTGGGCACATGCCTCCTGATAGTGTTGTTGGTGCTAACACAGTAGATGAAGCTTTGGCAAGATTTATGCCAGTGGTCGGCCTATATTGCAGACCTGGCTTCTAGATATAGCTCCAGTGTAGTGGTTCATGAATGGAGACTTCTAGCAGATTAGTAGTATTATTTTCGTAGTGTTAATTCATGTTTCTGTCCATTCGTGGTGGTTTTGGAAGATGATTAAACAAACTCATATTTATGCAAAGGTTGCGCAGTGAGTAGTTAGCTATCTGAAAACCACTTTTTTTCCCCATGTCTTATGGAAGAAAGTACAGGGTAGAAGGAAGGAGAAAAATACTTTCCCTTGATTCAGGTCCCTTATGTGAGATGGCTATTTGTAACTTCAGTGTCAGAATGGAATCAGGACTAGGTGTACATAAGTATGGGATGAGGGAAGAAGATGGTAATGTAAAGGATCTTTGAAAGGGGCTCTGCTTACAGTGAGTCCTGCTTACCCCTCTCTGCATATCGTGGTAGTTGCTGTTCCTTTCAGATACTAAGGTTTTGCAGTTTCTGGAATAAGGAGCTGGGGTCAAACCCCATATTCACCAGAAGAAGTTGGGCAGAGGCTACCTGGCAGCAGCTTGCAAATTTGATGGGCTCAGCAAAGCCACAGTTGCCAGGACATCTGCTGCAGAAAAAGCCCAAGCACCAGCTGCTCCTGCTGCTTCTTGGCATCCTGGTCAGGGCCCAGCCATCTCAGCCAAGGGGAAACACAAAACCAGGTTCTGGAGAAATACCAGCCTTTCCTGATGTCATGAACCTAATTAGGTGTGTTTATCCACTGTTTTGTAATTACAGAAATATGTAGCTGATTATTTTTCTTTGAGCCAGCTCATGCTTACCTCTCCTAAGAATATGGCATGAATAAAGAAGGTAAACTGCTATTTAATTGTACTTTAGACAGTAAATATTTGATGCAACTGAACCATAAAAGTGAACGAAGCACAGGATGTAGGCTAGTGCTTGAGTAACATGAGATAAATCCAGAACTTTCTCTTGTGCCTCTTTCACCTCTTCCTCAAGTTTTAAATTTATGGTTCATAGCAAATATGGTCCAGATCAGTGACCTATTTCAGTGCAAAGGGTAGCGTAGTTGCTAAATAGTAGCCAGCTTACGGTTCTGGATTTTGTGGTTTATCTTTTCTTTCTTTTTTTTTTTTTTTTTTTTTAAGATCCAGTGAATTGTTTGAAAAATACAGTGTAAAAGGAAAAACAAAGCACTTTTGTAACAGTAGAACAGTCAAGCTGAGCTTTCACTTTATGCAGCTTTATTACCATGTCTAGCATAAAAATGAAAATGGTTTCACTCCAAAGAGTTGTGTTATCTACATATGCTTTTTTACTTTTTTTTTATAAACAGAAGAACATTCCTGTAAGAAAAAGGGTTTTTTTATCAAAAGAATATTTTCTGATGAAGAAATATTACATGATAAAATGTGGGCTATCTCAGGAAATGCTCATCTTGAATAAGCAAATAATACTAAAGTTACCTGTGCTTAATTTGGACAAAGTTCTTCTGCCTTAGCGTTCAATAATTCACTGAGTTATGGAGGTATTTTGCATCTTCCACAGAAAAACTAAACCAAATTTAAACCCACTAAGAAATAAAGTTTTCAGCTATTTGCCATACATACTGCTTTTGAATAATAATTAAAAATTGTAATATACGATGCACAAACAAAAGTCAAATCATTGATCTCAAACATTTGTGTCTGCAGTCTCATGTGTAGATGAAGCTCTTAATCACAGCAAAGCTTTAGGTGGTCAGTAAAGTTTTCTTCTAGAAGATATTACAGGCACCCTCTTGTGCTGCGGATCCAACGCTCAGCGTTTCCTTCTCCTCCTTCTCCCTTTCATTGGTTTCTCCCAGCCATGAAGGCTCCTGCAGTAGCCCCATTGGGAGGAGTAAGTGGCCAAAACTGCTGGGCTTGCTAGTACAAAGCCATGCAGTACTCCAGGAGAAGGCAGTGAGTAAAGGGGAGGCTGAATTACCAATGAGCTGAAGAGAAGGGGAGGAAGAAAACAGGTCACACCTGAGTTAGGAATATATACATATATGTATGTATAGTGCAGAGGGGAGTTTGAAAAGAGGAGCTGAAGAACGTGTAGAGACTGGTGGGGAAGGATCATCCTATGGTTAATGCACAAGATTGAGATTCATTTACTTTAATATGTCTCACTTGCCTCTAAAGTTGTCTCTGTACTGATGTACCTTAAAGGGTTGTGCAAGCACTGTATGATCTTCAGACAGAAGCGTTGGATATGGGGCGATGGACTGAGCCAGCAGAGTATGAATCCCTTCTTGTGTGAGGTGAATGGCAGCCATGTAGTTCTAGCACTAAGAGACGGGAGCAAGTGCCAAAGGTCTTGCACTTCTCCTTCTCTGCTCCTCCACAGACAAAACTACCATTTGGTCTAGAACTGTTGACGACAAGCTTTAGGTTTTGGCTGCTATTAAGTGTTTCGTAAGTAGGCAATGTGTTGCTATAATGGCAATTGCTGTGTTAGTACTTAAAGTTGTGAACACATCTTTTGTAGTTTCATTGGAAGGGGAGGGTGCAGAAATCTCATAGGCAAAGCTATGGAAATAGAGGGAAATTTTCTTAAGTGTCTTGTTAAGAGTTGAAAGCAAATTTTGATTTGATGGCATGAGTAAAACCCTCTGCATTCATTTTCTTTAAATGTTGTCTAATTTAACTGTTGCTAGTATGAAAAACAGAGATAATTAGTCTTTGCATTATGGCAATGTAGAAACCATGACCAAGACTGCAGGTAGAAAATGCTGTTGGGCCACTGAGACCCTGCATTGGAGAACTCACTGTCTACACAGAGCAAACAAAACACAGAAGTGAAAAACTAAGGCATGGAAAGGAAAGCATTTGTTCCATAAGAAACCAGGAAATGAGTTCAGGGCTTATGATTGTCATCTTGCATTTTAATTCCAAGTGTGCCCTCTCTTTCTCTCTCAGAAATGAAAAATATTAATCTCAAATTATTCAATATTTCCCACAAACAAGCTCCGTTTCTTCTATTCAACTCTGGAATTAGCAGCATTTTTCTAATAATATTTTTGTCATTATATTAATTGTTATTTTACATAAATTAAGTATATATAATATCTCAGTTTCAGTCAATGGCTATATTAGATACACATGGATTGTAGTATCAATCAGTTTCTGCTTGTCTACATAATAGTGCCTTAGCAGAAAATGAGAATGATACCTTGTGGCTCAGGTAACTCATCAGTTCACCCCATAAAATGGATATACTTGCAAACAGTGGTTCTTGAGGAAATTGTAGAATAAAAAATAAAAAGCTAATTTAAAAAAATCACTTAACAGATAAAGGTAGGTGAGAAATGAGAATGCAGAACAGTAAGGCAAACTTGGTTGAATAAATGCTTGACAATTACCTCAGCTTTCTGCAGAAACAGTCTATTCTTCAGCTGCAAAATCCTCGCTAGCAGATTCAAGGAGCCTGGTTTTGTTCTCACAGTAGAAGCATTTAAAGCATTGATAATGCTCAAATCAGAAATACATGTAATCGAGCAAGATATAGATGTTTGAGAGAATTCAGTTTGAAGTTGCAATACACAGGCAAATGCAAAGGGGTCTCTGTATAAGAGCAGGTATATCTAGAAGGTTATTACAGTTAAGAAAATATAATTTATAGTTTGGATAATAGGATTTGATGTAACTATGAGTGAAGAAAATAATATCTTTTGGCCACTGGCAATAGAAGTACCTTGACCTAATGCACTGTGGCTAGAGATCTGAAATCTATACCTCTTTTTTGGCATTGGCCTTGGACAAAACAGGTTCTTTGTGCGTTTTCTTTTACACATAATGAAAGTGATTATATTAAACTACTTAACCTATTTTGAAAATTTGTGTATATGTAACTGGAAGCACAAAAGTCTTAGGTGTTTGTTATTAAATGGGTATTAATTTTAATAGTTGGGAGTCTAGCAGAAGACTGGAATCTGAAAAGTACAATTGAAATCACTAATAATGTGTTTTTATTTATGTTGTAATTTATTTGGGAGCGGGATGGGAGTAGCATGACAGTAAAATATTATCTTTAAAGTTACCATGGCAATACAACCTACTACCTGAAATGATGCTGTAGCTGTTATTACTTTTATTACAGCTCTTAATATTTCAGGATGCATCCTTTAGTTTTTTAGATTTTTTTGTTATTTTAGATTCAGTGTCATATGTAAGAAAACCAGTAAGCTTTGCCACTTTGCAGCCGGCCTCTAGAGCAATAGCAATGATAGCAATGCAAGAATGTGATTCTACTAACATAGCTCCCGTCCTCTAATGCAGAGTCATTAACAAGCTATCTAACCATTTAGGAAGACAAGAATTGTCAAGACAGTTCAGTGCCCTATCTATATTAATACCTGCTTTCCCTGGAAAGTCAATATTTGGAGACAGAAAAGACTAAAGCCCACAGACCGGAGATTCTTACCACTAGCACTAGAAATGGTAATACCCAATTTACCAAGAAGATCCTGTCCACTGCAAGTCTGGGTTCTTGATCCAACAAAGTGCCCTGGGACATCTTTTACTACCCAAACCCTGCTGAGCAGTAGTGGTATGATAAGCCTCAGGTCAGCCGAAGTGCTGCCATTCAGGACCACAGCAGCAGTGACACTCAAGATGCCATCAGTCATATGCTACTGCTTGTGAGTACTATAAACTGCAGGCAAGAATGGGAATTAAAAATGGATCTTTCAAAAAAAAGCAGAATCATGTTTCCTTCTAGCTGCCTGTTCTCCCAGGCTTTCGTTTTCGTCTTTTACTAGTGTGTTTACCTCCCTATATAGCAGATGGCTAACTCCTTACAATATCATTCAGGTGAAATATTTACCGAAGTCAAGATGGTTGTCTAAACTGTTCCTTTCAGGTATGGAGGTGCTGATAGATTATTTCTGTCTTCTGCACTTACAATGCTGCATTCATACAAGTGGCTGTGCTTTCTCATTGTATGCTTTTTTCCAAGACCTGTCTCCTGGTTTTAGTTTAATAACTCTCTGTTCTTTGCTGCTGGATACCAACACTTATCTATCTTTTCTTCTGCATATGAAAGCCACTGACTGAATGTTACAAAATTCATGCCAGCAAACTCCTATATCTGAATTTCTCGTGTCTCCAAAATGCAAAGTTTGTATGTGAATAAGCAGTCTGTGTAATTTGCCTGTGGCCTTATGTTCCCTTTCGTGTCCTGTGGTTTAGACTTTATATAAACTTTTTTATAAACTTTTGTATTTTTGTCTCGAAATACTGATACTTAAGTATCACACAGTAGTATCAACGAGCTAGTTATTTCTTTTTCTAGAGAACAGTACTCCAATTACTATTGCATAACAAATGCTGATTTTTGTTTAACTGAACTGTGGGATAATACTACACTGCATGAGTGTACACAGGACATGTTTTGAAGGTGTGCCCACGTTGGTGTGAACTGAAGGTGTATGCCTCTATTGTAGTTATTACAAAATAAATACTGACAGTCACAGTGAAAAACATAGTACAGATAAGAGATTTGGTATGGTTTCAGCTGTCTGAATGCAATTCTCACAGGCAAGGTCTTAGATTCTTCCCCTGGTACGCTGCGCTTATAATCATTGCATGTAATTTGGGAGTCTTAGACTCCATCTGCAGTTGAAGTCAAAAACATGCCACTCTGGAAGTCAATTAATTCTCTTTAAGCCTTAGTCACTGGGCAGAAGCACCTTCTCCTGTCCACTGACCTACACCTACAAGTACGTGAAATGCATCTGACATTAAGGCAATAATTTGTAGCTCATTATCAAACTCAGAAACAATTGAAAGCATTTCCAGTGCAATATAATGTATTGACATTTCGGAAAGCTGCCTTCTTTGGCACATGCAGGATTGTCTGTCTTCATCTACTCTCACCATTTTTTCACATAGAGGTAACCGCTTAGTTTAGCAGGCTCTGTATTTCTGCATGCAAGAACAAACAGGTCTGTGGAGAGGGCAGTGTGGGTACTGCTTCAGTATCTGACTTTCTGATGACTGCTGCTACCTGGTTCTCTATGGCAGTTTTCTCATCCTCTTGGATTTCAGTTGTCTGCATGCACTTTTTTGCAAAGTCTGCATGCTGGAGTAGCTTTGCCTCCAGGTACCTCAGTTCAAAGTCTTTTCACCAGAGTTACTGATGGGATCTGATATCATTTAAGAGAGTATTTCAAGAGTGTCTCTAAAATATTAATTTAACTTTACTCTAAATGTTCATCTGCCAGAATGGACCAGCTGATACAGGCATGCCTGTGGATACTAGGGTCTTCCTCTGTCTGTATGTCCAGATAGGCTATGCATCAGTGCAAAAGCAAACTTACCAGGAGACTTTTGGCATTGAGAAGGGTTTTATGAAGAGACTATCAGCTTTTGTTTCTTGCATTGTACTGATTGGCACAAGCAGTAGTGATAATATTGCTTAAGAGACTAAGATACAGCAGTTGTGTGGATTTTGGTCAGTAAAGGAGAGCAGAAATTACAGGCAGGCAGTTCCACTCATCTGTGTTGAGCCACCATTCACTCCAAAATACGTTTTTGTAAGAAAGCAGAGGATGAGCGAAATGTTTCAACTGCAACTGTTGCTGCTCAGGAGATGGAATTTTGAGTAGCTGAAATTCAAGTAATTGTCTAAAAATAATTCATTCACAGGACCACTGGACCACTTCAGGGAAAATTACAGAAAGCTTCATGTTTTGGATTATTTACATGCTTACAAATGAAATGCTTACAAGTGGATGAAGTGAGGGTGGCTGCCCCAGTTTCTCCTCCTGGAAAGGGGAGTCATCCTGTCTCTGTAACCTCCAATGTCTGTCTTGCCATGTCTTTCAGAGGAAATGTTCTTGTTCAACAGTTATCTTGTGCACACGAGGAAATCTGTATAAAATGTTTTCTGCAGATAAGAATTTACAGTAACCTTTATAACACTAATACAACAGAATTAAAATAATCCAAACAAGCACAAATCATCATGAACAAGCATTAGATACCTTCAAATAAAAAATAATTCCAATAATTGTGCTACTTGTTTTTAACCTAACTTTTCATCCGATTGCGACTTTTACACAACAACACTCCCCTCTTTTAGAAAGCTTTCCACCCAAACCAGGATGATGCTTAAAACATCAACAGCTCATCTTCCTTCATCTCAAGAAATCTCAAGCCTTTTCATAACTGAAATAGCAAAGGAGCCAGAGACTCCATGAAGTCCACAAGAGGCCTTACTACTGCCACTTGGTTTTCCATGGAAAGTACTCAGCCATTGCAGTTTGTGCCCTGAAACAGTCAGCTTAAGAAATATTTGGATGAAAATTGTAGAAAAGCTTGACTAGAATAAATACTTGTAACCTCTTGTGAATTTGCTGTGGTATTCCTGACATACCACATGGAGCTGTGTACTAAATAAAATCAATAATTTGGTGGCTAGTCCTAATTTCTGCTGCATGAAGCTGCTCTGTTGTTTTGTCACAGCTATGGCCCTGTTTTCTCTCCTAATTTGTTGTGCTTGCTCAGTGAAATTGGATCCCACGTCATTTCAGGCAAGTCTTGGAGAAGTTGTTTTCCTCGGTGCAGATGGCTCTTTCCTCCAGATGTGGCAGGCAGCTATGAGCTACCTCTTTTTTTTCTTAACCCTTCTGCCCATCTTGAAGTCATGCTGATGCTATAGCCGCAGTAGTACTGTGGTTCGTGCCCCGTAGCCAATCTTCCCATGGCTATAAGCTGTCATGTGTCAGTCACAGCATGTGTTGCACAGGCTCTTGTTACCTAATAATGTAGGTTGTTTTGGTTCGTTTGGTTTGTTTTCTTGTCTGTTAAAACAAAGACAAAGTCAAATTAAAGAGTGCAGCAGCCCCTGGGAGAAGTCCCTGCTGGAAGCTCTTATGGCAGCTTGGCTCCAGTGAGGGTGCTGCTGTTCGTGTTTGTGGCTGCAAATGTTCCAGCCTTGCATCTTCAGCCCAAAGCAGACAAGGAGAACCTGTACCCTTGCCATTTCCCTTCACCCTGCTTGTTTCACTTGGGAACACAATGAGCTGTCAAAATTTCCTGCCCTGTTTCCACAGAATCCTTCCTTTCACTCCAGAAAGGATTATTTATCTAAAACTGCTAATTGCATAAATTGTCAGAACAATTGTTTAGCTTGACTTTAAGGTGGAGAGCAAAGAGACGTAAAGTCCTGGTGAACTGATGAAAGTCACCCTCAAAGTCCTCTGTCAAAGAGAAAAAGAGAGTCTGGTGTGTTGCCATGAAAGGCCCTTGCTTCTCAGAAATGAAAAATCATGTGGCATGGTGTACATCTGGTGCAATCTCTATTTTTAATATCTCTGTTGAGTGTATTTAGAGGTAATTAAAAGTAGTAGGGAAGAATATAAATGTTTTTTAAATAAGTAAGCCAAGAAAAAATGGTGGAAGGCAGGTGTGGTTGATTTAGCCCACTACCACTTCCTAACTAACCTTTCTCTAATGATGTGGAAAGAGACTAGGTGGCACCTGGTGAAGTATTTTGAAATAACAGATTCATGAGGTAGAACTGCTTGATAACATCTTTGACTCATCAGAAACTTGCCTTCCCTGAGGGTAAAGTTCATAATCCTTGAATATAAGGATTTTAGTGCCTTTTACTAAGTCAGCAGAGATGTAGATTTATTCGGCATATAGATTCCTGTAGTGCTAGAGACAGCCCAAACTTTTATTATCTGTTAGAAATGTAAAATGACACAAATAGCTGATCAGAATCATTGGTAATTAGCCATTACTTCAGGTCTCTGGCTTTGCTGGTGAAGTAAAACTCATTCAAGTATTCGTAGTTTGAAGAACATAGAGCTGGTAGCAAATTTACCTATCATCATGCATAGTCCTTAACTACTTCAGGTCATCTTTCAGTGTGTATAAAGCCCACACCATCCGCTGCATCAGTTCTTTTCATCTCCTCCTTCAGAATGATATTCTTCAAATCACCTAAATGGTTCTTTTCCTATTCTGCTACTTATCAACAGTGGACATTACTCCAGGGTGATTTTCCTTTTATGAAATTGCTCTTTAGTGCCCTGATCATCTTCCTAGAGGTCCTTCTCTCCAGTTTTTCCAGGAGAAATTCAGATGTCTCAGAGACAGTGCTTTGACTAATGGCATCAATACCTCCCTTGCTTTCACTCTCTTTATAGGATTTACTTTGTCTGAATAGTGTACATATGTGTCTGAGTTGGCTAGTCTTTAGCTGTGTAGGAGACATCAGCAGCACCATGAGAGGAAGTGGACTACCAGAAAAATGAGAGTGGAAGCTGCAGGTATCTGGGCCATAGAACAGTTGGGGCAGACAAGGTGATAGTAGCAGTGAACTCTATTTAAAATAGCAGTAGCTGTATGTATCTGGTATCTCCCAACTTTGTGTTGTCAAGTCTCACTAGTGCTCTCCTAATTCTGTCTCCAGATCATCATTAAAAATTATAAGACCAGTCCGAGTATGAATCTTCTAAAGATCATGCAGTAATTGTTCCTAAGCAAAAATTTTAGTTGTTACGTTCTTAGTTTTAGTCCTTTCAAACTCCAGTTTTTGTATTTATTTCTTCCTTTCTCTTATATGTTTAACAAAGTCCAAATGCATGAAATGCACTATAGTATTGATTTTTTCCTCTTGACTAGCAGCTATTTTATTCAAAGTAATTAAGTATCAAGTTTTATCTTGTATGGTCTACTTTTGGTAAGCCCACATTGTGTTTTCTTCTGTGTTCCAGTTGTCTGCCTACCTTTAGTGTTCTCCTCAAATTTGGGATCATACTATTAAGTCTTGGGTTTTATTCAGATTTTTGGAGTTTGAGTTTCTCTCTTTTTTTCAAAGTATCTGCTGATTTAGTCAAGAGTGAGATGTTTATTAGTGTGTTAATTCAGGGGATTATTTGCAGTTTCCTGTTAATTCATTGGTGCATACAGAAAAATAAGCTTCAATCAAGGTGTGCTCGGAATTTACACCCATTCTTAATTTGCTGATGCTCGTATTAGTGATAGGCTCAAGCCTCTCTGATTTTTTAGGGGTGGTTTATATAATGTTTATCGTATGCTTGCCATTCTTACTTTGCGCACAAATCAGCCGGTCTGATGGATCTACCTATGGTGGAGAGCAATGCTTTTAAGTTTGGGTTGCCTTACAAGCTCTGACTCATGGGTGCTGATAAATCTTGCTTCAGTGTTTTACAAACTCTCCAGCTATTTGCTCCACCCTTCTACCCTTTAACAGAAGGAGCACGGAAGAATAGGTTTATATACCTCAGCTGCCACAAGTTGCACATGATTTTAAACTGCTGATGAGGGTAGACCCACGCTATTATCATACCTTTGAAGTGCCACAGCTGAAGAGCCGGCATAGGTTTGCACCTCCTGGCCCTGCTATCAGGAGGGGTAAGTGGGGTCAACAACAGCTTGAGTTGTTTTGAGCTAGTTCCTTAGAGTGAGTGGTTGGCAAGCGAAAGCTGAGCGTAGGGAACACAAGTTCTGTTTCTCGAAACAAAAAAAACAAAGTGAAAGTAAGGATGAAAGAAAGTAGATTTATATTTATAATCAAAAGTGACTGTGTTTGAAATATTCTTAATCTGAGTGCATGCTCCTGTGTCTTTTGTACCTCTAAGGACCCCTAGAGGGCACAGAAATTTTTCTCCACCTCAAATATTTAACTTAATATTTCTGCTTGGCTTTCTTTCCTTAGATGTGATTGTCAGCACATTTTAAGTGAATATGAGATAGAAAAAAATAACAGCATCTAACTAGGTCCTTCTTTTATGCTGCAAGATGTTTTCTTGTTTTTAAACACAAACAGTAGAAGCTATTGCTAGCAGCCAGATTCTTAAATTACTTTTGTTTAGATTAGTCATATGCTATATTTGCATCCCAGAGGAAGCACACAGAAAATTCAAACTAACAAAAAATTAATAATTTTATTGCGAACTTTGAGAGGCCTGCAGTGTGAGCTGTCTGAGGAAGTGCAGTGAGTATGTTTTCAACACTATGGCCTGTGTTTCTGTAGAGGAGGAATTAATATTGTGAAGAACTAGAGTACTCTAACCTGAACCTCTGAAATCTCCAAACTTCGTATTATTTAAGAAATTTTAACAGTTTGGGCTTGTTATTTGCCTGTAAAGTAACAGTTACATTACAGGACAAAATATTTAAGGTTTTGGAAATGTAAAAATAAGATCTGCTTCCTTCTACTTCCTGTCTACTTGGAGCAACTCTTATACATCCTGAGTAGCATTTTTCTTCTTAAATATTTTGCCTATTTCATTGTTATTACATGGTAAGTCAGGTACTAATCAGTGTGAATTACAAAGCGATACTAATTCTTTGTACTGTATTGTCACTTTCTTATATTTAAATATACATCCTAAATCTCTGGAGTAATATTTATCTGAGAACATGAGGTTTCACTTACACAAAGCTGCTTTTGTGTTTGAGGAGAAGGCTAACATTTTCCAGAGTGCTTAAGGAGCAGAAAGTAAAACAAAAACAATCAATCAAACAAAGAAAAAAAAACCACCTTCAAAAAAAATCTCCCTCTTTTGTTTGGGGATGTTTTCATCAACTCATGGTTTTGAGAGCAGTCCCACAGCTTTGGAGTTCAGTGGAACTGTGAACCTGGTTCAAGGTTGAGACCTCTATATGTGATGTCATGACAATCAGAATCCAACTGGTCTTGTCTGAGCAGAAAACTGCACCTCTACACTACTGCTAAGCAGCGGGAGTCTACTTACTGGGCAAGAAGCTGTTCAATAGGATAAATGCAAGGGAGTTTGTGCCTTTGTTCTGATAAGAGGATCAGCTGTACTGCTTTACCCAATTACCCAGGGGTGTCATGGGAGATGATTTTTTGGACCTTAGTTTTCCCACTGGAGGAGCATAGCGTCATCACTTTGGATAGAAAATAGATCTAGATCTAAACAGCAGAGAAAGGCAGCTGCCCCTTCTAACATCTCTGGGGATTTTGTGTTTTGCAGGAGATGCACGAGTGAGAGGTCAGACAGGGGTTCTCTCCGAGCGCCGCGGCTCCTACCCATTTATAGACTTCCGTCTTCTTAACAGTAAGTGCAACCCTTCTTTCAGGTCTGTATTTTTTTTTTAAAAATTAATAAAAATCTATATTGAAAGCATACAAACCAAAGTATCTCATTTCATACGTATCTGTAGTTCAGCTGTCTTCACACAGCCTTAATAATTCTATTATTCCCACCCAGTGTTTGACTGTGAAATGTTTTGATTGTATGAATACTGTTCATAATGCTAAGTCTGTCAAGTAAATGCAGTAGTGCTATGGGGTGTGCCTGGGGGGACAGAGGGTGCTTCAGAATTAAAAAGATAAACCTCTGTGTCCTTTAGCCTCTTAGCCAACAGTTGGAACAGATTTATGTGAGTCTGTTATCCGGTCATATAGAATTGGCACAGAAGGGGAGCATGTGACAGCACTGACCAGTGGTTTACAATAACATTAATTTTTCCAACAATTAGAACCCAATCCAAAGCCCCGTGGAGTCTTCTCATTGACGTCAATGGATTTTGGGTCAGGCCAGCAGTGAACATCTGTTAAAAATAATCTTAACCTCATTTTCATTGAAGTTATTTTGCTACTGTTGTAAATAAGGAATGGCAAATATAGAAGGAAAAAAATTGAGATCCTGTTGGGTTTTTTTCACCTTATATATTCTCTATACTAATACAGACCCATTAGCCAGCATGTAAAACATAAAATTAAAAAAACTAACAAAAAAACCCAACAAAAAGCCCCCATAGAATACTTAGTCTTGGGCCCTGTAGCGTTGAGTCTGGATGCTGTTCAGAGACAGACAAATCTCAACGTATCCTTGTGTACTGCACAGGCCACTCCGTGGAACCTTTGAAACACAAGTTATTCACTGTCTTCATGAAAGCAGATTGGAACTCCAACAGTTTGTTTAGTGATGACACAAGCTTCTAGCAGTTACTCTTTTCATTGAAAAGCTATTATCAAACCAAAGCTTTATGTCTCTTTTTTTGAAACTCCTTGCCTGAGTGCCTGGGGAAGAGGAAGGGAGATAGGTGGCAGGGAGGTGGGAAGAAGGTCAGCCACAAAGGGTGAGGTCTGGCTGGGGTCAGGAGGAAAGAGGGGGGCTGATAGGGAGGAGAGGACTTGGGCTCTGATCAGCTGCATTCACTCAAGCTGGCAAAGTTACTGCCACTTGGCAAAGTACTTGCTTTCAGTCTTGCTGATAAAAGGTATTTTCTAGGTCCTAAGTCCATTGGAGTGCTTCCTATGGCTGAGGTAGAAAGACATAAGGGGTAAGATGGGTCCAGCCAGTTTCCCAGGACAGAGGGAATAATGTACTGGTTGAGCAGAGCTCTGAAGATAATTTAGTCCTGGCTTACCAATGAAAAATGTGAAGAAAAACCTGTTTTAGGCTAGCGGGAATTATTACTGTTGATGCCCTTACAAAGACTGAGAGAAAATAAAACACTTTTCATTCAGGAAGTAGAAGTGAATATATATTCACATTTGAGTGTGACTAAATTAACTTTTTTATTTTTGATACATACACCTTATTTAAAATTCTCATCATATATTCTTTCCTCTTCCTGGTTAAAGAAACTAGAAACTTTTCAGCTCTTTATTCTGGCAATAGGGCTTTCACTTTTATTCCCTGTGGATGAATCCTGCCATCCTTCAGATCCTTTCAGCTTCTGGGAAGTGCCGGTGCTGTCTGTGGCCTGTCTAGGGAGAGAACCGTGGCGAGAGATGTACTAGTGAATACTCAGTCTTTGATCACACAAGGAGCTCTGCATAACCCCTTTCCTGTAACTGCTGAGCTTAAAAGCGATGCCTCTCTCTGCATGCCCCTCTGGTCCTACTGAGGTGGGGCACCTGGGGTTTTATGTTCCTGTACTTTCTGTCCCAGGGACCTCTGACTTACTCTTTCTTTTTACTACTTTTCCATAATCTGGAAGAAGTCTCTATAGCTGGTCATGATCCCTAAGGAAAAGCAGTGATCCTCATTTTAGATTTCCTTTTTCTTTTTTTTTTTTAATGTATTTACTGCTTTCTACCTAGGGAATGGTGTTGACTTAACTTTTCAGTGCAAAACGAAGTGAGATTTCTAGGCACTTGACTGCTAATTTTGTAGCTGGCAAGTGCAATAGGCCTGGCTCACTTGATAGCCTGCAGGTAAGCAAAAGATGCTCAGTGTCAGAGCACGCAGACATGATTTGCCAGGAAGTAAACAGGCCTTTGTATTATTTGTTCATATATATGTCTGTCAAATCCATTTCTGCAGTGCATGCCATGTAAGCAGGAAAAACCATGGTGCTACACATCCTATCAAAAAGAAACATACATAAATGTCACTGCTACAAACCTTTTTGAAAAGTGCCTAACAATACTTGCAGTAAAATATTAGCACCATGTCACGTTTGTTTGGGGGCAATAACTGACGGGCAGCAACTGCATACTGAAAGCTGTTACAGCAAGGGAGGGATGAGGCAGAGAAAATCTTATGGTAAGTATCCTCAGAAATTAAGAAGAAATGCAATAAAACGTTACTCCAGCTTCTTACTAATTCAGAGAAACTGAGCTTAAATAGTGATTGTTCCCTCTACCATCTGAAATATTATTCCAAATGGCAAACAGTACCAAAACAGTAAGGGAAACCACTGTTCATTGTTGAACAGAGTTGACATTCGTTTTGAAAATCGACATTTAAAAAAAAATTTCAGGGCATTGCTATTTCATATCAGACTAAAGGTTACTTAAATGTAACTTTGTAACATACTCACAGATGCAATCAAATGAGTGGATTTTTCCCTACTGTGGCTGCTAAGGGTTAACACCGAGTAGAACATATCTTTTGTTTTTTCTGGAGTCCTGCAGTAAAGTCGCTATGTAACTTAAGACGCCATTAAGTCTTTTTGGATAGGAAAACTTCCTGCACTCTGAAAATGGGATCTTCTGTAGCCTTAATCAAAGCCAACTGGATTAATATTGGCTTCTTGCTGTTTGAGCTAACGTCTGTGATGCCATCTACACATTCCTCCAGTGCCTCTCTGCAATATATAGAAAGTTAGTGAGTGTTATTTCACCTTGTCAGTGCCAGGCTGTCAGGACAGTGAGGATTTTGTAGGATTCTGTCTGGAGGAGATGCAAGGCTTTAGCACCTTCCTGTCTTTCCTCTGCCTAGTTGCAAACTTTCCTTTGAGGCATAATTGTACTGGTGATTTTGGGGCCTCTTAAGATGACTCTGGAATACGAAATTGATTGTAAAATATTCCTGTGTCACCAAGAACTCCTCAGTCCTGCATTGCAAGGAGCATATGTTTGCCTTAGCCTCTTGACTCAGTCCCTACAACTTGCGGAGACCTGCATGACCAACAAGATACTCATTTGTGTTCATGATACCAAGCCAGAAGCTCAAGGGGAAGCTGTGTAGCAGCTGTCCTCAGGGAAGCTGTGGCAGCCGATGCTTGTTAGCCAGCCCAGTGTGAAGTGCCCCAGGAGGCAAGCCAACCATTGCTTTTTCCATCCGGCCATAATAAGGCAAGGGGACCACTTACTCCTGGTGGCTACCAATACACCCCAGAAAAAAGTAAGCTGGACAAGGCAGACTTGAGTTGTTCATGGTTCACTAGGGTGTTTATGCACAAACATTCAGAACTTACAAATTCCTAAATGAAAAGCTACAAGTTTTGCACAGCCCTGTGGAAAATAGGGAAAAATATGGAAAATAGGGAGAGGGTTTGGTCTTCATGCAAAGAAAGCATTCCTTAAAATGGGAGCAGCAGAAATAAAAAAGACTTAGCCTTAGAAACTTCTTTTCCAGAAGGAGTGATGGGATGGAGCAAGCAAGTGTAAGGTGACATCCAGCAGCTGAATACAATGTATAAGTGATGAAAGATTGATTCCAAACCAAATCTCACAAATTTTAGGGAAGTTTGAATTCAGTGGCTCTAGCTTGTAACTGAGCATAACACCGATTTTAATTGATGGTTGCTGTCTATTGGCACTTCTGCATTTCTGTGAATTAAAAGAACTTCTTTATGTTCACAGGACAGAAAAGGAATTAAACTGAGTATTTGCAGGGTAATAATTTCGAATTTGAAACACTTTCACAGTGAAAATTAACTTGATCCAATTTTTTTTTTAGCACAGCGTAGTTTGGATTTGAGAAATAAAGGACCGTAGGGTAAAGCAGCATTAATTTAGTTCTCTGATTGACAAAGTTGCTTGGTGAGTCATTGAACCAGATCCTGCCGGTGACTGATATGCATTGATTAAAATAGATTTCATTATCTCCTGCTGAGTTGTGCTGGTGACTGTGATGGTACATTTCTTCATTGCAGTAACCAGAAGTTTGAGGGAATTCCTTGTGATAAAACTGGGATTGTAGGTAAGCACATAGCAATAACCAAGACCTCACCCTGCTCCAATTATGTTAGAT
The DNA here is from genome assembly GCA_013400335.1 of Eurystomus gularis. Taxonomy (NCBI): domain Eukaryota; kingdom Metazoa; phylum Chordata; class Aves; order Coraciiformes; family Coraciidae; genus Eurystomus; species Eurystomus gularis. Next base: position 275,628 of record VZZY01004628.1, on the reverse strand, counting down.
GCTTCATTTTATTGCCAGATGAAATTAAATAGAGTAACAAAATAACATAGTTTACATCTGAGATGAGAAACTTTTTATTTACAAATTTGCTTGTCAAGCTTTTAAGTCAGAAGTCAAGGAGATTCTTAAACAGTGATTATCCATTTCTCATCTTGCTTATGCTAAGCCTTTCTCTGGAATGAATTTTTGCTTGCAAATGACAAAATCATTAGCCTCTAATTGACTATATTTAAATATGTCTGTCATGGAGTAATAGAATTAAAATTGCGTCTGCTTGCATTTTTAATTTTTCCTGGAAAATTCTTAATTAGGGGCACTTTTATTTTGTCACGGTATTGGTCATGCCGTTACTTTCATTATCTTGCACCCGCTTGTTTTCAGGAAGCCATCTTCAGTATCTCAGTGTCTGATACAATTCACCTCTCTATATATTTGTCTAGGAGGGATAACAAGGAAAGGGAAAAGATGTAGTATGTGACCTGCAAAGTAGAGTCTCTGTACCAAAACGAAGTTATCCAGAAAGGTTTCTGTTTCCTTCTAACTTGTACAACAGGAGCATAGAGTGGGATCTGAGAATATCTGAAAGGTCAAAACATGTCTGTAGACACTCCAAAGGTATATCTGCACATTACCAAGGGTCTTGGTATTGTCACACAGGCAGAATTTGAGACCAGAAGAACCCCACCTGCTTTAAGCTTAGCTTAGCAAATTAAGTTAGTATAGATGATACACTTTTAGTACCAGATGGTGTTAAACAGTGATATTAGGTACCATTTGGTCTCTGTCCTTTATTTGCTGTCTGATTTGAGTCAAGCAAAATACTCTGGTTTTCCGGTTTTTTGCAAATAAAGTTATGCTTTGCAGGCATGTGATGAGTTAGGTACTACAGAAATTAAAAGAGTTGTCAGGGTTAGTAAGGGAAGACATGAACTCATGAAAAAGTCTCCATCTCAAAGAACCAAAGTCTGTGGTTTCTGCCTGTCTGCAGAAGGGTCCATTTGCAAAATTTACATTCATTTTTGGTTTTGGAATTTGAACACTCCAGGGCTTTCAGGTAGGGCCCATCTCCAGGGAAAATAAAACTTAACCACAGCCACCAACCCAAAACTGAACCATCAAGTAACCTGAACCCAAATGACTGAGGTTAAAAAGAGCTTGGTTAACTGTCTTGTTTTGTTGCCTTTGGCTAAAAACATAAGTGGGAGTGAGAGATGCTTTTTTAGATATTTCTGACCCAGGTTAAATTAGGACACTCAGTGTCTTGTGGGGAAGTTTCAAGGGCTGATTGGATTACTTGGATCCCAACCCAGCCCATGGAGATGAGTCCAAAGTTCCAGATGGTTATTAGATTAGAAAGGAAGAGATCTCATGAGGTCTGCATCATTTCTGCATAATACCTCCCTTAGTTCCTCATGGATAAGCATGTCCAAAAGATACTCATCAACATCCAAAGGCACATGGGCTTCTTAATCTGGTTAGCTTGTGTCTGATTTGAATGGGAAGAACATTTCCAGATATGGCCTTGCTTGTTACCTATACAAGGAAAAGGAATTGGGATTCTCTTAACATTTCAGTGCAAAGATTGATCTGTTTTCTAGTAACACTTCACTATCTTAAAAAAAAATCTTCCTGTCATTGGAAGTCAGTCTGGTTCCCTTTTCATCAAATAACTGCAAGTTTTTTTGGTTCTAGGTGTTGTTTGCATTTTTTAGTGTTTTTAAGAGCTGTTATCTGCAAAACTTAATAACAAGGTAGATTGGAAAGTATATTCTATTTCCTGCCATTCATGCGTCTTGTTTAGCTTTTATGCTACATTCATAGAAAATGAAAATGTAAAACTAATTGATGCACATGCCTTCATATTCTAACCAAATGCAGCAGTTTGTGATATGAATCCTTCAGAACTCACAAGAGCAAGCAGAGCAAAACTAGAGGAGCTTCACACACAAAGTCTTAGTGAACACTGACTTGATTATACAGGTTTGTAACTTACTTTTTTAATACAGATCTGGGATTCAGCTCAAGTGAGAATGTCCCTTTAAAAGTTTCCAAGTGATGCGTGACCTGCTCTACCACCCCACCCTCTTTTCCCTGATTAGAAAAGGGAAAGGGTGTACTGAAGATAACACTGAGGATACTTTCCAAATGACTAGAGGAAAAGAGAGAACAAGGAGAAGGGATCATTAAGATGATAAATGAAAGTTGAGTTTGCTGTTATTACAGGTTATGTTGCTTTTTCTCAGAGGGAGGGAAGGGGGAGGGGATGTACCATTTCCTGTTGGAGAAATTATAATCAGCTATAGAACATTTGCAGTTTTAGGAAAAAAAGGTCTTGCCTGTGTGACTGTACAAAGATTGAAGTGGCAAAGTGAAGGTTCATATTGAAATGATAAGGACTTTGTGGTCAAATGGAACACAACATGCGGTTTCCTAAGGACTTGTAAGAGGCTTAATAAAAGATGCCAAGATGTTTGTTTGCATAAAGGTGATTGATGACCCCAATAAAGGCTGCAAATTGTGAAGAGAAACACCTCTAAATTAATCTTAAATTTTGATTTAATCTCTTTCTCTTCCTGTTATTAAGGCTAATATTCTGTTACCTAACTGGTCTTTGAAACCCTTTTTTCTCCAGAACTTGATGTGATGATATCAGTATATAAGTGTGATAATCTGCATAATTCTTAAGTTCTGTAATCTCTTTCAAACGGTATCAAATGGAGTACGTTTTGGGATGGGAGGGAAACTGCATGACTAGTGTTCTCTAAGATGCCAGCAATTGTGCAGGAACTTTACTTTTTGGAAACTGAGCTGTTAAAAGCCACCATCACCTCAAGTGATGTTCAAAGAAGAGGAAACCCCACAGCAAGGTCACCTAGAAAGTTGGTGTCCCAGAACGTTTCACGTTTCATTAACTGCATTAACTAAAGAAGCACACAAGCACCTCTTCTGTAAACAGGGCACTACGTTGATCTTGTGCAGCTGTACAGGTAGTTGAAGAATGGAATCTTGACTTAAAGGTGGAAAATTTTAAAGGCTTTTTGTTTTACTTCTAATTTTGTGCGCTTCTCTGATGTGTTCACAGTCCCACTCTCTTTCTCACAGCCTCCTTTTAACTGAAAAAATATGTTTACCGATTTAAAGAGAAATAGTACAGTTGCAACCCATATGAACCATGGCAGCTAACAGAGAGTACTTGACCTCTAAAATTTAACTTTATCAAAAGTCAAGGAACAAATAATTTTTTAGACATTAGAGAAGCATGTTAAAACAAACTGTTTGTAACAATCTTTTTGGATCCCCATATAGATTGAAGAAGTCTCATGCGGATTTCTACATTTACAAGATTTCAGTACAACCCTTGTTTGTCTGTAGATATGATATAGTGCAAGGTGTTCATCTCTGTCTTCTTAGTTGTGGTGACCAATGTATATTCAGGTGATGATATTGACAGTCTTACTATTTCTGAATCAAACCCGTTAGTCTGTGGTTGGTGTAACTGACAATTGAGAAAGTAAAACTAGGATATTCATCTGAGCCTCTTGGTCCTTTATACACTAGACCGAAAGCTTTAAATCAACAATCCTTTTACATAGGTTTCTGATACTTTGTACATTTTTTCAGGCCTTTCTGCAAAGTGGCAATGTTTACTTTCGAAAAGGTTTTTGAACTGCAAGGTAATGGGAAAGAGAGAAGAAATTATCTGGTCTAGTCTACTAGTGCCTTCTCCAAAATTCATATTTCAAATATTAAGTTGGGAATAATTTTTTTAATTACCTGTGCTAGTTCAGCTATATCTACTCATGTTTCTGTTGTCTTTTGGATAATAAATCCATAATGCAAGAAGATATTAAAGAAGGCACAGCATTTTTTTTCTAACCTCAATGCTACACATTCTTCTTTATAAGAAAATTTAGCAACTAAGTCATGCCATGAGTATGCCAAACAAGACTTAAGTAAAGGTGATCTAAAGGCCTGGCATGATTTAATACACAAAAACATGGGCAAACACAGTTCTTCCTCGTAAGTCAATTACGTATCTCTTGGGCTCTCAAATAAAAGCATTCTAATCAGCCGTCAAGCCAGGAACCAGTGCAGGAAATTACCTCCATAATGTATAGGACCAGAGACAAATTGTTTCCCAGAGTCCTCACTGTTTGCAAACCTTCCAGACAGTAAATTGCAGGTCTGATCCTGTCACCTTGTCTTCTAGATATTCAAGCACTTTTCTAGCAATCCTGCCTGACTCTTCTTCAGGCATACAATTGTAGAACAGGGGCTGAGTACAGAACATCTTCTCTACAGAACTCCAAAGTAGAACAGGGGAGAGGGTATTATAAACCGTATGAGTTAAAGTCAGTTGCTTGAGGACCTGATTTATTCTTTATCCTTTTGGAAAGAAGAGGAAAAAAATTTTCTGCTTCTGAATCAGTTGGCTTTTGAAAATTAATAAACCTGTTGTTATTCACTTATGCTGCTGGGTGACCTGTTTTTATTGTATGCTGAGGTGCAATAAAAGAAAAAAAAAGGGTGATACTGTGCAGGANGTGATACTGTGCAGGAAAAGTCAGAGACCTTATTTGAATGCATAACCAAGTTTGTTTACTTTGAAAGAACAATAACAATGTAATGAATGTCTGGTGCAGAGTTAAATACATCCTTGTCCAAATTTGATTTATGTGATCATTTCTGGATGTTAACTCAAGCATTGTTAACATAACCTCCATCATTTTTATATTCACATTGCCTGTGGGCACGTGCTAGCAGAGCAATGTGAAAGAAATCTGAGAGAAAACTGGTAGCAGTTCCCAGTGAGCCATACCTCATGTTAGGGTGAGCAGATATTTGTAAATGGAGAGACTTTGTTAGGAGAGAGAAGGCAGCCATTGATTCCTGTACCTTATTAACCTCTTGAGGGCCATGTGCAGTATCCAGACATCATCCATGGTCTGATATGTGTATGCATGTTGTGGCTATCAGATTACCTAAAGAAAATGCAACTGCTTTTATTGCCTGCTAAAAAACGTCAGGAGACATGCTGTGAGCTCAGGCAGCCTGTGTTTTTGAAGGCAGAAGTTAAGTTTTGTGAGGAATGCTTATACAGACACTTCTGTAAATCTGTATGTAATTCATACAATATGTCTATGTAATTCATACAATAACTTGTTCAGTATACCAGGAAGGGTTTCTCCAACCGCTGTGCAGGGCAGTAACTCCACAGGATATGAGAATGGGCATCTTTCAAGAGGTACAGATGATGCTTTTCTTAGGTAAACAGAACGTTCAGAAGTTGCCACAATGACTAAAGATCAACACAGTTCTCAAGACAAGTTTTATGGATATAAACAAAAGACATTCTTGTTTGTCTTTCCTGTTCATTTTAAAATTGTGCATAATTACTAAATCCTTCCCATATGAGCCTTGCAGTTTGTGTTCTCTAACAAGATAATATAGCATATGTTTTAGTACCCGTAGTTCCACAACTGAAGTTGTGATAGCTGCAGTGATATTTTTGATTCATTTACTTGTAATTCAATTTAACCTAATTAGAAAGAGCTACCAATAACTCTTTGTGTTTTAAAGTCACTATATGACTTACATGAGGTGTCATCATCAAAATTTTATATTTAGAATTTAAATTGAAATTTACAGTTGTCAATAAAGAAGTGATATGTTCACCATATTACTATAAGCCATTCACATAAATCCTTAATTTCATCTTAAAACTACATCTTGATGTTGTGTCAGCTGGTGGATCCTAGATACTAGGAAAAGCTCTTTGCTGCTCGGAGATTCAGGTGCGACTGCTGAGCTGAGAACAGAATTTGAGCATTCAGTCTCAGCTGCTTCACCTTTTACTCTTCTGTTTTAATCATCCTTTTCCTCTTAACTTCATATGGCTGTGCTTTTTTTTCTTGTTTAATACTGATCTTGGGAGGGGAAAGAGCTGATGAGATTATAATAGTTTGGGGTGTGTTGTGCTCAGAGAGGGGCAGAGTCAGTCCAATTTTATGGAAGAAACCATCATAATAAGGTACATTGAGGGGTTGGACTAGGTGATCTCCTGAGGTCCCTTCAAACCCCTACCACTCTGTGATTATCACAGATGGCATAATAATCTATTATGGGTCATAGCAGTCATCTGAGAAGTCCTATGATTCATAGACAACATTAATTATTACTGAAATGACCCAAAGGGTGCAATTTTAACATTATATCCTGTAAGTCAACGTCCAGAGTTTGCATGTGGATAGCCTGCAGTGCAGGACTCAGGCTGTTCTGTCAAGAGGCCAGTTTTGAAAATGTGTTTCCCACTGTACTTTACCAGTGTTATGAACTCCTCCCCTTACGAATGAAAAAATACAGGGCAACTTATTATTGTGGGTATTATTTTTTGCATAATATATTATAATACAGTCCTCAGCTGAAGCAGTAAATCACATTTCAGAAGGTGCTGTCTGCCAATTTTTAAATTTCACTTCAGACCCCTGACGACCATGTAGAGCAATGTAACAAAGCAGTAGCAACCAGTTTGATGGTTCAGTTCAGAAAATGTGTTTCACAGTAAGGAAGTACTTACTTCAACCTTATGTGTTGTGGATTTGAAAGTATTATTTGTGCTACTGAAATAATCTGGTAATCCGAAGGATAAAACAACCACTTCTTCATAATGCATCATACAGCTGCTTGTCGGGACTTGGGCCAAACCTTCACCTTCAGATCATCCACAGCAAGTGGATGTGTGAGTTTTAAAGGCAGTTTGGGGGAACATAGGTGGTAATTTCAGTCATCTGTCTCCAACTGAAAAAACAGATATTAACAGATGAAAATTATTTGGAGCAACTGCTCATTTTTAATGTACGAAAAGGAAGTTTTCCTTACTTTAAATTTTAAACTTGTTACCTGAAAAACAGTGACAGTTTGTGGACAAAAATGGAATTAGGAGAGTTGGAAAGTTGAGAAACAGCTGACACAAGTTTAAAAAGTTAATTCATTTTAAGTGTGTTTTGTTATCCAGGAATTAACTGAATGCCAGCCACTTCTTAGCAGCACTATATAAATGAAAAGAAATGTGAAAACAAGTCCACCAGTTCCTCCACATGTTGTTGTCACTGGGTAACTGTTAACACCTACGTTAGTCACTCCTTCAACAGGCCATGAAATTGTTCCAGCATTTAAAATGTGTGAGAGAATTAAGGCAGGTGCTGGCACATCATAAATGTAAATCTAACCTTCAGGCTGGTACAGTAGTGACATTGTGACACTGTTTGCAGTCTTGAAAACATGTGGCTTGTCATGTTGCAATAAGATTATTCTATGCTTTTATATTATTAAAACTCGTCAGGGTCTTTGGGCTGACCGAAAGAAGTGTGAGACTTACAGGTGTAAGAAAATACATTAAATTATTGATACCTAGAATGTAAGTATGTATTTTTTGTTGTTATTACTGACTTTGTGTCATTCAATAGCTGTTGGATTACTTAAGAATAAACTTGCTACAGAAGGTGCTCACACATCTGCTGTTGGAGAAGTCAAATATTGAACCATGTATGTTCCAAAAAAACATTAATGACTTTCCTGAAAAACCTCTCAGAATAATGCTACTTATAAAAACAGCATAGAAAGTCATATTTTCATTTCACAGCAGAACAAATATTCAGCATTGTGTCATAAAAAGAAATAGAATAGAGAACACTATTTTCAGTCCATGGATATTTTTCTTGAGCTCTTATTTAAACCTGAAGTCCAGTGAATTGCTATGCAGCTTCTTATCTCAAGCTATCATTACTGTTCTTTAAAAGGAAAGCTTAATCTTCACTTTCTTAGAAGGTTCTTTTATGAATAAAACTGTCTTGAATCTTCCTGCCTTCGAACAACTGTCCAGTTTCTGTCCTCTGTTTTTCCAAAACTTACACCAGACTGCAAAATGAAAACATCACAGTTGGACATGGGGTTCTGTTAAAAGTTCAGATGAAATGATCAAAGTCATTATCAGTTTTAGGAAGCCTGCATATTTTTCTTACTAACAATAAGGTAATTTAATTACTCTAATTACTAATTTAATCGCTGTATAAAAACTGTCTTGGTTTTTATGTCACATTTAGCCCTATATGAGGATCTTCTAATACAGCATTAGGGATTTAGAATTATCCTAGTACTGAGTGAAAAGAACATACTCTGTTTTGTAACCAGAAATGCATGTTTTGCCTGAATATGCTTGCTTTCCTAACTGTAGAACTAAAATATTTTCTTCATGTACAATTTGCCTTAATATGTAGGAAGGACAGCAGACAATGCAATAGAATTATTAACCTATTCTTATTTATGTCTCTCTTCTCCCCTATTTTCCAAAAGTGGGTTGTACATTTGTTCTTACAAACTGTATTTTGAGGTCGCTTTTGGTGTCACTTCTTTGGTTTTAGCATCCAGGAGCACCTTGTATGCTAGTAGTATGCAATTTTAATATATTCCAGTGACACTCCTGTGAGGTGGCAAGGAAATGCTATTTTCAATTGTATAGCTAGGGAACAGAGGCAGAGAAGAGTACGAGCAGCTTTCTTGTACCTGACTAGTCATTTAGACTCTCTCTAAACATATATATCATCCGTCCCAGTGACTTAGCCTGGATCACATTGAAGTCTGTTGCAGGCAGTGTACTGGACTCAGATCTTCCAAGTCCTATGTTAGTACTCTTTTTATAGGAACGTATTTCCTTTCTGAAATAAACAAATATATTATGCTGAAGTCTAAGGATTTAATACTGCTCCTTCATGTGGGTTGGCAAGAAGCATGAACTTTGTGATTTTTGTATTGCTATTTTAAAGTTGTTGCTATTTCTTATATTAAATAGTTGAGAATGTCATCCTTCATCTTGGGTTACATGGTTTCTGTACTGATTGCTTTTCACAGATACTACACTCTCAGGGGAAATTGGCACCAAGAAAAAAGTGAAAAGACTGTTAAGTTTCCAGAGGTATTTCCATGCATCCCGGTTACTGCGTGGAATTGTACCACAGGCCTCTCTGTACCTACTGGATGAGGACTACCTTGGGCAAGCAAGGGTAAGATGGGTCTCCAGATCTCCATTTCTCGTAATAATATTCCAGAGAGTGTCACATCTGTTTCAGTCTTCAGATAAACAAATGTATGGCTGATCTTTCTTAAACGACCCACATTACTTGCCGGCCTCCCAGCAAACAGACTGTCCGTTCTGCTTTTATCGTTACAGCTTTAAAGGCTTAGTCTCAAAGCAACAAGAAAACATCTAAATCTATTCAGTATTTTCAGATTCTGTCAACTGAAATTATAATCTGGATTTATTAAAGGATGAAGGATCCCTGGCTAAGTTACTGATCTAAGTGCGTGCAGCCTTGACACAGGATTTAGTTCATCCGCTTGAAAAAGGACAGCTGTCTCTCAGCTGGTGTGGAGCAGCTATTAGGCAACCCACAACAGCTCCTTGTAATGACAAAGGCTATGAAACAGGGAATGTTCACTGCAAAGGACTTCACAGTATTCAAAATACAGTTCTTTTACTTTGCAGATCTTAAACTTGCTTCAGATGGTGTTTTCTAGCAAAACTAGCAGGACTGATGGCCCTGGGATTATGTGCCTAGACAATGCTTGTTCTCGGCAAGGGAAGATCGTGTGCCAAGTGTTAGAAAGTAATTAGGAACCCAGAAATGATTTGAATGTAGACTAAATAACGGGAGTGAATGTGCATTTCATTCACAGATTTGCACTGTAGGTCAAACAGTCCAGAGTCAGTCTGTTGTCTGAACTGATGCAGCTGTAAACACACTGTCTGTGGTGGTAATGGTGGATTCTCCTGTGTGCTGAGTGGGCTTCACAGAAGCACTCTAAGTGTATAAAAACTATTCCTGTATATTGGTTTGTTTAGCAAAATGTAATTCATATTCACCATGAGAGCTAAGATTTTGTTTTACTGTAATAAAAAACTAAAAGAATTTGTATTGAATTAATTTGGGGACATGAACAATAAAAAAGTTGTGCAGTAAAAGGGAATATTTTAACAGTATTTTGTTTTCCATTATTCCATGTTTTGAGCTCCATTTAGAAGGTATTTTTAGTGTCAAGTTCAAAACCTCCTCAGTTAAAAGTGCAAGTGATATTTTATACAGAACAGCTAAATTCAGTTCCTGATATCTGCTATTTCAAATAAGCTTTCCCAAACAAAACTTTAAAGCTGTAGCAACCAATCTTGTGACTGATTAATATGGAATAATAATTTAAATCTGCTTTACAGTTTGACATACCAGTCATTTGCCTTTTCATATTTGTTTCTTTCTAGCATATGCTATCCAAAGTGGGAATGTGGGATTTTGACATTTTCTTATTTGACCGCTTGACAAATGGTAAGTTATTTTTTCAAAGTTTTTATTTTAATATCTCTCATATATGACTGTTCTAAAAATCCCTAATTAAATAATCACTAAATATTTCCAGTTTAAATTACTGAACAGAAATTAGACACAGTTAACTTACCTTAAAATCATATCCTTGAACATTTTCAGGCATTTCCTGAGCTATAGGATAATGTTTAATGTGTGTTTTTGTATTAATCTAATTTCCTACATTTGTTATGGTCACTTATTCAAGGAGATGTTTCAGTATCCTTTACCTGGGAAATTTTAAAGTTTCCATCAACATGAAGTACCTTTAACTGAAGATACCATTGCTTCTGTTCAGCAGCAAAAATTAGGAGATTCATTAAGACAGTAAAAACCTGTGAAATGTTTCATCTAAATATATGCCTGGAACACCATACACACACCAATGTTTAGGCAATACCTCTTGATCAGGTAACTGCTGAAGAGGGTCGTGATCACACCTTTCTCTGTTCTGTATTGCTCATAGGAATGAGATCCCTTTTTCCTCAGCCCCAATGTAATTAGATTTGGCTAGGGCAGAAGGTGTAGAAAAAAGTTAGAGTCATTCAGCTGAGTGTCTTGCAGTGAAGAGTGGAAAAGGACTGCAAATGGCAAGGGAAGGAAAAGCATAATTCTTCTAAATTACATTTCTGTGCCCCTGCTCAGTAGTCAAGGCCAAGTAAGCTTCCATGTCCTCTGCCTACCTATATTTATTTTATTTCCTGAGTTACATTAAATAACATTGTTAATACGTTGTATGGGTTGGTTGCTTGGTTTGGGGTATTTTTCTAACTTTTCTGGAAACATTGTTGCAAGTGCAAACTTGGTGCAAACTTGCAACCAAAAGTTGCGGTGCAAACTTTTAAAAATACTGTATATATGTATAGTTGATAGTTGATTTTTCCTGTCGGAGTCATTATAAGATGCAATTGTAGCTGAGCTAGGTATGTGGGTTAATTACATGTTGGTACAGCCATGTGTAAAATAAAAAAAAATCAATGACAAACTGCTGATTTCTCAGTAACTAATTAGTACAGCATGGCAAGCTGAAGTGGCAGAAAAGCCATTATCATTTCTGGAGGGGAGCCTGGATTGTGAAGATGATGTAGTTCTCAAATAAGCCTGTCAAAGGATTTCGAGTTAAAACCATGTCAATTCGCCTTCTGTGTCATGTTGAAACAGCAAATGTGACTTCATGGCATCTAGACACAAGAATGGCACTGCACTGGTACAGCTGTACCATCAATTCTTGATTATATACAGGAGTAATTTATAGAAGCTACTTTTGATTATGTAAGTGTCATCTAAGTGTCTCATGATAGGAGCTAAGGTGATAGGAAATGACTAATAGGAAATTGCCATGACTTTCAGTCTTGCTTGGTTTATAATTACATGCTACAGGAATCTAAGAGTTGTTCCTTTCTGCTTTTAGGAAACAGTCTCGTAACACTGCTTTGTCACCTCTTCAATGTGCATGGACTTATCCACCATTTCCAGTTAGATATGGTTACATTACACAGGTTTTTAGGTAAGTACTCATCTCAAAGCCATCTTTAAATGCAGTTTACAGCTTAAGTAGGGCATCAGAAGTGGCACTGGCTTGGTCTGCGTATCTGTGTAAAATCATGATGTTGTTGCAAATATTTCAGTGAAACCTTTCAGTTAGATATAGATATAGATATAGATATAATCAGCATAAAATTTATAGGCACTCAGGTACTTGGTTCAGTACCTATTAAGTCAGTGGAGGGACTTCAAAAGGCTCTGCATTGGGCTGAAGCATCCCAGTACCACAATTGCACTGGTGATTTGAAAAAAAGTATGCCATGCAGAGATGTGGCTGGCCGAGTAGGCCCACACAGACAGACAGACATTGCAGAACCTACCCGTGCACAGTACAATTGTGGCACAGTGTAATTATTTTAGTGACTAATAGACCACTGAGACCCAGGGCAGTTAAAAGCTTATGTGCAAAATTTAACAAATTATATCAAGCTGTCTGCACTGAATAGTGTTGATGAAAGCCCCTGCTGCTGTTACTGCCAACAGAAATATTAGCCCCATGCTGTTAGTGAACCAAAAGAAGAAATTGGCCAAAATCAATTACTTTTTGCATCATGTTTTGAGTGCAGCTGCATGCTGGTTTGTTAGTCTGTCAGAGTTTCCAAGGCAGGGTCTCTTCTTTAAAATTTCCTGATTGTCGCTTCTGGGAAGCATTCCTCCAGTATGGAGACAGATGAACTCTCCCGGCCGTTTCTAACTCCTGTGGGTAGCCATGAAGTGGATGCTCAGATAATTAGAGCTGGTGTTACTCAGGGTTTAAAGGGTTACCCACTGTACCTTCAGATGCTTGTGGAGCTGCAAACGAACTGAAGGGTAGGACTTTCTTTGGCATCCCCCATGCTGCAGATGAGTGCTATGGGAAATTTTCCCATTTCCTTTCCATTTGATTGATGTGATAGTGTCTAGGAGAACGCTTCAGGCAAGATCACATGCGGCTTCCAGTGTTCATGTGCTGTTGCCCCAAGACCACCCAATGGTGCAGGCACTGCAGCAAGGCACAGATGAGTGTGAAGCACACACCTCGATGATATGCTGTGCGAGTGAAAGCTGAGAGTTAAAATGTTGGTGCTCCTAGTCCAGCTGGACCAGTTCCAGCACTGCAAACTAAAACAAGAGGGCCTGGTATTTTAAAATGAACACATAGATGTGGTGAAATTATTGCAGAAGATTTTGCTCCAAATATCCCAATGCCGTATCTTTTGAATCTCTGCCTGGAGGATGTAGGAATGCCTTTGACTGTAGTAGTCCCTCAAATAACATGATGCCAGGATATCAGGGCCTCACTCCCTGCTGCTGTAGAATAGGTGGTACTACCTTAATCACATATTACTCCCTTGTGACAGCAGCCTAAATAATTACACTCTGTTGTGGATAAATTTGCCTTTCTTCCTTATTTATTTTACTCCTGAATGAGAGCCTTCACTAAGGCAAGAAAGAGTTGATTTATGAACTAGACCCGGTATATCCTCTTGGGCCTCACAAATCCTTTCATACATTTTTTTTCTCTAAAGGGATCCCAGTAAGAGCACCAGTCTAAGTAAGCTGCAGCTATTTGAAGAAACTCCTTAGGCAGCTGACTGTAAAACCTCAAATTGTACTTTAAATCCCGTTCCCACTTGTGGCCATGGCATTCAGAGACAAAAGGATCTTTGTTTTCTGTTTTGGTTCCCAGTTATGGTTCAAGAAGATTACCATAGCCAAAACCCATACCACAATGCTGTCCATGCTGCTGATGTCACACAAGCTATGCACTGCTATCTGAGGGAGCCCAAGGTAATGACAAACTTTTGCACTGATGTTGCTTTCAGATAATTATCTTTTTTTATTTTCTTCCAAGGTTGAAAAAAAAGCCAAAAAGCTATTTTTAGGTTGCAGAAAGTGATTGCATGCTTGAAGTCAGCAATGAGTCAGTAGCAGAGTCAGCTACGAATTACAGACATTTCAAACAAGCTACTGGAGTCACTTTTTATCGTGCAGGTAACATATCAAAGTGCTGTCGTATGAGCTCCAGCAACCACGACCGTGTGTACCAGCCACCCACCAGTGGCTGCAGTCCTCCCATCAAAGCCAGCAGAAGGCAGTGCATGCCTGGGCCTCAGTCACTTCAGGGCATAAGCCTCCCACATCAATATTTCAGAATACCAGATTGGGCAGTGCAACACCAGAAAAGGGGAAAATGGTCCCTTTGACAGGGTTTGTTGCAGGGATATCCTCTGCAGGAGGGAACAGCAGCTTTTGACTGCTGCAGCCAGCCCTCACACCATGAGGGTGCGACATTGCTTTATGTGTTACCTGAAGGCTCTGTAATACTGTAGTGCTGAGCCACAGTATAAGGATATAACTACTCTTTCCTGACTTGACTTAAATGAAAGGAAGTTCTGCTAGAATTAGCAAACTGTTAGACGAGAATATAGTAAGTAAGTGAGGACAGGAGCAGGCCCCTCCTGCAATATCTGCAAGTCCCTTCTGTCAAGAAGTGTGGAGGACAGCCAGCATCCAGAATCTGTTCCATACTGCTCACCATTTCTCATCTCAGGATGCTTCTTTCGGCTCATAGACCTGTACTCTGTACATACTCATAGGGTTGGCTCACTCAGAAACAGAAAATGCCAAGACTTCCTTTTTTTTTTTTTTTTCAACTATAACAAAATTTGCTTCTAAATAATAAGATGCATAGCAGAAAAAAAAATCTGGGCAGGTTTTCAAACTTGGATGTCTGAAGTTAGAAAGGTAAGTTATGTTCTCTAATAAAGTACCTATATTTGAACTGAAATAGCTAATTGTGAAGTTTGACATTTCAAAAGTTTGTAAACTCTGCAGTTTACAACACAGTGCTGTGCTAGAAAAATGAAGCCTCATGTATTGTTGGTATTACTAAATGCTGCGTGAGGCTGAGCTCTTACCATGCTAACACAGGTGAACCTGTTAGTATACCTATTTACTTTTCTAAACTTAATCTTTTAGACGATAATCAAGCACTTCTATAACATCAATCCGTATCGTGACATGAATGATAAAGAGATAAGAAATACAAACTGTAATAAGATATGAGTATATAGTCTAATATCTTCATAGATGTTTTTTCAACAGTCACCTTAAAAAATGTTGTTCAC
This sequence comes from Eurystomus gularis, assembly GCA_013400335.1. Lineage (NCBI taxonomy): Eukaryota > Metazoa > Chordata > Aves > Coraciiformes > Coraciidae > Eurystomus > Eurystomus gularis. Next base: position 260,564 of record VZZY01004628.1, on the reverse strand, counting down.
AAAATTTATTTTATATTTGACATTTGTGTACAAATGCCTACAAAACTGAGCAATGCCATGATGTCAGCAGTTCTGTTTATTTGCCAGGAGAAAAAAAAAAAGTGTTTACTGTTCATGTTCTTGTGATTAACATGTGTGATTCAGCTTGCCAACTTCCTCACCCCATCGGACATCATGCTTGGACTGCTAGCTGCTGCAGCTCATGACGTGGATCATCCAGGGGTCAACCAACCCTTTCTAATCAAAACAAAACACCACCTTGCCAGCCTGTACCAGGTAAAACTAATCATCAAGCTGATCATATGCAAAATGGTGTCAAGGAGGGTCTAAGCAATTTGCAGTGAACTTTCATGCCAAAATCTGGTGGTGGGGGGATGTTGATCAAATCAACCTGCACTTTAAAGTCTGGACCGTTTCAGTTAAGCTCCTCACTGGGTGTCTCTTCTTACGGCAAAGCTGATACACATGAGAAAGAAGGTAGAAATCTCAGATTTCGTTGAGTACGTTTAAGCCAAATAAGTTGCTTGGGTTATTTCTGCTGCAGATCATGTGGGGTAAGGAACTGTGGGTAGGAGATGTAAAATCACAGTGAGACAATTTGTACTTCATCTTCCTTCAGTGAGCAAGTAAGCAGCAGGCATGTTCTAAATTGTCGTTGCATTAAAAGAAACTTCTGCTTCATGTGGCTCCAATAAAATTAAATGCTTAATGAATACTGCAATTTAAAACAAAAAAAAAAGATAGAGGAAACCAAAGGAAAAGTTTTAGATATTTACACAAAGGTGCCTACAGATATAAAGAAAGAACTGAAAAACAGCCACTGTAGGTCACACCACAGGCTGTCTAGACCAGTATCCTGTTTCTAAGAGCAGACAGTTAAAGATCTCAGAGAGAAACATAAGCCTGGGAAAAGTAGAGAGTTGTCCTTTACCTGGTATACATCCTCCCAGCTCTGGCAAGCAGTAGTAGAAGACTTCCTGAGACAAAACCACAGACCCTCTTGTTCAGTCACTACGAATGAACCCATCCTGCCCTGATTTTTTTGGTCCTTTTTTTAATATGTTTGTAGTTTTGGCCTGTGGCAGTCACTGTAGCTCTGGATTTTGTTTACAGCTGTCTTGTCTGTAATCTTTGCATGCATGTATACATTATTATATATGCGTATCTTTATTCTTTACATTATACATACATATACACACCAGAGCAATGTCATAAATCATTTTGGTTGCACTAACCATAATTCATAGCTAATAAATGGAGATAGTATTGATTTCTAGCCTTTAGAAGAGTCAACCTTTGTAATAAGGTGTCAGAAACAGAGTATCTAAAGTTAAAAATTAATCTAAATGAAGACTCACTAATACTTTTCTACACATACTTAACAAATCTAGAGTTTGCTGTGATGTGTTTACTACTTGAAAAGAGATTATCTCTTGTTTTCCTATTGTCAAGCAGCATTTGGGTTTTTCCATAAGAAGTTGATTGTGTAACAGTGCAGCTGTCCTGCCCTGAGATAAAGGAGCAGGCTGGACCATGGGAGACCCAGCCAGGGCATGATGATGGTCAGATATTTAAAACCTTGTGACTAGCCTTGTCACAAGCCAATGCAGCTTACTAAGTCATATGCATGTTTCTGTTGCATTTTGCTCCAGTCTTTTCTAAATGTCAGGCCAACTGAGTGGGGAGGGGGGAAGGACAAGGGACTAAGCCAGGGGACTTTGGGAAGGTTAAGTTAAGGAGGAGAGGGTAGAGCCATACCACAAAAGCCCTGGTCCTGTGAAAAGGTGTAAACAACTCCTTCTCAAATTAATAATGGGAAACAGTAATATACAATTAGGTTGAAAATTCAGGCTAATCTGAAAGAGGCATTGGTAAAATAAAATACCAGTATCTCAGAGAGATGGTTTCTGCTCAGCTAACAGGGCTTGAATATACTTTCAAAAGTTGATTACAAAAGGCCGTGGCAATACAGAGAATGCAGTCTTTCAACAGCAGATACGATTTTTAAGTATCTTGTTTAGGGACATTCACTGGCAAGTTTGACTTATTTTATCTGAAATTGATCCCAAATTGTTTCTGAAAGTTTTAGTAGGATATAGTACATAGATGCCAATAAAAATAACAATGCTGGGAAAATATTTTGCTGAAAACATTGTTAGTCAAAAATTTAGATTCAATGAATAGCCTTTAAAACAATAAATTATAGTCTTCTCAAGATTAATACTTTAACATGTGCTTGAAGCTGAAACAAAAAGACTTCTAGGGTTTTGGGATTGTAAGTAGCAGAGCCACAGAATTGCCAGGATTAATCAGGAAAATGATCAAGCGAAAGTTAAGTTTTAACATAGCTGGCAGTCATCTGTCCCAGAGAGTAATAACTGAGAGTAAGGATTATGTATTTATGGCATCTCTTTGCTCTCAATTGTTTGTACGTTTATATTAGAACTTTACATTTGAATCGTCAGGGGAAAAAAGGTCTTGCAAAATGAGGTCAGTCAGTATTTGACAAAGATGCCAAGTGTTTAACAGCTTCTGAAGTGCATATATATGAGGAGAATCGTGTTGCAGGAAGATAGGTGTCATCACTAAGGAGTTCAGAACTTTCAGCATTTAATTTCAAACTTTCAAACTAAATTAATATTTTATGATGCAAGACATTTTTTTTGTAACCTATAGAGTAATTTACACAAGAGTCTATTCCATGTGAGGCATCATAATTTTCCACAAAGATAAAAGTGCCTCATTCAAGTCTCCAGCATTACAAAGAACACAGTTGAGAGTGTAGAAGGTGACAGTAGGGATCTGGAGGTCACTTATTTCTCCTGTGAGGAGCACAGCAGCATTCCTTGTTGTACGATGCAGACTTAGCTTCTAACTATCATTGGCCATTAAAATGAAAAAGAAAAGTTTTATTCTTGCTTCATAATCATTGTCTTAGGTCTCTGTAGTCTTAAAAGTCATAATTAACTCAAATTCTAGTTGATACATTTGTCTTATCCAACATTATTTTTGCTTCGTTTGACTGAAAGCAGCATACAAGTCAAGGTTGCTCAGTCAGATACAATTCTGCCTTATAGTTATCCAAAAGTGCACGTGAAACATAACACCAGAAAAAGTCATACTGCTTTTTTTTTTAAAAAAGAAACTATTTTGCTGAAAATTATTTATGAATTTCCTAAGAAAACTAATGCAATTGGTACAAATAAAGTGTTGGGTTGTAACCTCAGTAATAGCAAGTTAAGATCCCTCTTTGTCTGGCTCTTAAATGAAGGTAATAGTTTAGAAGTATGGAATGATCACATACAACGTCTGTAGTACAAACAGGTTTCAGAAATCTATGAAAGAACACTTTACAACTTTAATATAGCTGTATATAAACTAGAATTAGGAAAATTTGATCTGGACATCAGTTCTGACAGTTCTACTTTGCAGTCTTCCTTAAAAGCACCATTTCTAAAGAAAGTATCATTTTCAGCTATTTAACATTGTGTAGTTAAACCAACTGCTCAATAACTAAGAATAGATTACCAAATCAAAATAAATTTAGATCCCCTTTCACTCTAAATTAAAATTAAAGTTTGCTCTGCACCTAGTTAACAGCAAGTCTTCCTCTCTTCAAGTTACTATTCTTTTCCAAATGCATATGTCAAGTGCAGTGTTTTGAATGGCTCAGGGAAAGTCACAGATTGGAGATTTTGTGATAGTCTAAGTAAAAAAACATTTTTTTTCTCTCAGAGTCCTGAAGTCTGTGTTATAGCAATTCACTGGTTTTAGGCAGTAGATGTGACAGAGGCTTCCTATCACGCAGCCTTTAAAACAAACCTGTGCAACTCAGTGTTTTGTTTTTTTTTTTTAAAAAAAAGGGAAGCAGAGCTGAAAACCCAGTCTGCAAGCCAGCACATAGACTTTCCCCTGCATGGGTTCTCTGCTCACCAGCCTACGCAATCAGATAGCTCATGGCAATTAGTCTTAATAAGGCAATAGAGTGTTCCTAGATGGAATAGCTGACTCTGCTAATTGTTGGGAGAAGCTTCAGGGATTCTGACTGCTTGCATTTAAGAGAGGAGTCATATGACTTCATGCTCAGTTGTCACTTGATAACTTGACCTTTCCTTTTCCTTCCTCCATGTACTTCAAAAGTGTGGGAAACTAGACAGTGCAACAGCTTCGGCTTAAATTCTCCGTGTAGCAGCAGGCAAAGAGCAGAAACTTACAGAAGTGGAAATGCACTTGAGATGGATACCTGAGTTTGCTTTTTTCCTTTGAGTAATGATTAGTTGGGTGCAAGAAAGTTCTTGGATGCGTACACACTCAGTCCTGTTTTGGCTGGCCTTCAGCATGGCCAAAGAACCACTGCATCCATGGAATGTAATTCCCTAATTGAGGTACCACTGAAGCAGCTCCTCCCAGCAAGTAACTGGTGTGTTGGAAGAGATGTGGGGGACCCGGCTGCTCTGGGGGGCATCTCCCTGACTGGGATGTCTCCAGAGTGCAGTCAGACCAGGGCTGCAGAAACTGTGCACACAGACATTGTCTTAAACAAGTGTAAACCTTTCCAAAAAAACCCAAGGTGACAGGCAGGGTTTGTCTAATTTACCTTAGGATAGGGAGATGGCAGCCTGTGGACTAGGAGTGGCTGTTGGGACCAGGATTCAGCTCCAAGGCTGGGGAGATGAAAGAAGCAAAAAGATTTGTTGTTACGTCCTATTACTTTCCCTTATTTTTCTTGGTCATAGTGTAGGGTTGCAAAAGTCCATCCTGATGTATTTAGGCAAAAGGAGAAGAGAGATATTTAAGTTGGCTAATGAATGGAATTGCTGTCAGAAGTAATTTAGATATTGCATAGCTGATCCTAAGTTCTGAGTCTGTCAGCTCTTCCAAGGAAAAGGACTTAGTCTTTGCATGGTTGGAAAGTTTTGGGGTTAGTTTTATCTTGTTTTTCCCCCCAGTATCCATGATTTCTGTTAGGGAAAAAAATACCAAACAACCAAACAAAAAAAGAAAAACACCAAAGAAATACCAAAGCAATCCATACCAATCACACCAGTGATTGTGTGAATTCAAAAGCAACAGAACATACTGCAGGAAATATCCTAAGTCCATTTTGCACTTTCACCTTTGTACTAATTTTGAGTACAAAATTTCAAGAAAAATACTGACAAGATGATAAAAATGTAAATTGGATCTTGATTACTGGCAACATTAAATGTTTCAACAGTCATTAGATATGACAGGGTTATAAAGGATGATGAGGAAGCCTTAAGAAGAAAATAGTGTTCAGTCTTTCTTGGAGAAATGGAAGCTGTGCAGCACCTCCAGCAGGAAAGGCAGCACTACTGCAGCTACACCTCAGAGCTGTGGGACTGTGCAGAAGGGAGCCAGAGATTAAAGGTGGCTGGAGGGGGGGTTTCTGACTCTAGTTTCCCAGCTGGCAGTGACAGGGCGCAGTCCTTGCTGTACTACCTGCCCAGAAGGCTTGGTTGTGTTTGGTTTTTTTCAGTTCAGTACTCACCTACTGCAAAAGCCATGAACTACTCAAAACAGGGATCAGCTGCCATAACTACCCTGAGAGTGTCCCTACTGCTAGGTTACAGTCATCTTGTTCACGCTGTGCGCGTTGCTGTGGATAACTGAGGACTGTGCCATTCACTGGAAGGGTGCTCCTTCTGGGAGCTGGGCTGCTTCTCTGCAGCAAACGGATGCTTTTGTGAATTAGAATTGTGTTAGAGGTTTCTGAACAAGTGGCATTTCTGAGGCGTTCAGTGGTAGAAAGTACTCTGTGAACTAAATGAGTGAAGACTGGCAAATGGATTGTGTGTTAGGATAGTAATACAAAGTCATCAGACACAGGATACCCAATTTGTTCTAATTTACAGAAAACCTAGAAAGCTGGGTTTCTGTTCCCTGAGAATTTTTTCCAACCTAACTTTGGTTCCACTTAGTTGGAAGAAAACAAACAAAAAGGACTCAAAATTTATTGCAGACTTAAGTTGCTGAAGCCTGCAGATGCTCAGTGATACTGATACTCCTCCTGCTTTCACTGAGCAGCTGCAGACAGCTTCCAGTTCCCTGACTCCACGGGAAATTTGGCACTTTCGTTTTTCTTGTCTGCTCTGCATTCAAACTGTAGAAGCTGAGAAGTCAACCTGGGATCAGTAGGAGGTAAAAATACGATTTTGCACTCATGCTTTGACTTGTTAATAAATCTATTAGAATGCAAGCTCTCCCACTCAGATGAGATTAGCTTCTTTGTTCACAGCAGGACTTGAAAACTGTAGAACAACAGGACTCTAGGGCCAACCTTAGCTAGGAGACCCAGAAGCACAAGGTCCTTAACTTCAGAAATCTAGACCAATTCCTCAAATCCAAAAGGTGGCTAAAAAGCACACGTTTTAGACTCATGTTTCAGCACTTAAAACCAGCTCTAGGCATCATATGATATGGCAAATCTGTCTCTGTACCATGGATACCTGCCTAATCTTTCAATCTATTCTTTTTATTCCTCCCTAGAATGTTTCCGTGCTAGAAAATCATCACTGGCGATCTACGATAGGCATGCTTCGAGAGTCACGGCTCCTCGCCCATCTGCCCAAGGAGGTGACGTAAGTGTCTGCTGGAGGAAATGCATCACTGAAACTAGTCCATGACTTCCTTCACTCAAGGACACTGGCAAAGAAATCCAGGCTTCGGATAGGCTGAACTTTCTTCCCTCTATTGGTGCCAGTATGGAATCATGAGACGAAGTTATACAGCAGAAGCATTTTCTAAGACCTGGTCACTTCTGTAGCACAAGAATGGTCATTGTCAGTGCCAGGAACACTGAGAGTCCTAGCAGGAATAGACCTTTAAGATCCATTGTTGTCTTTTTTCATTTTACATAGCACCAACCAACTGTGGAAAGATTTAGTGATTAAAAAGCATGAAATAGAAAAATGAAGGAGTTGGTTGATTGCTCAGGACTTCCACTTCTGACTGAGGAGGTGTGGTTCAGTCTTCACCATGTTTTTTGTGTGAAGCAAAAAAACCAAACAGCAACATGAGCACCTTGGTGAAGTTGATGCTAATTTTTTTACCTGCTGATTTTGTGCCGTGTTACTCCCACCAAGGAATAGAGATTGAGCCAATGAACAGCCTGCAATTCTGAATTTCAGTCACAAGTGACCTTACCAAGAGTATAAACAAGTTACCAGGAAGCAATAAGCTACATACTCCTCTAGAAATCCTTTGCATCAGACCAACAACTTCAGTCATGCTTTAAAGGACTTCAGTCCAGTCCTTCGTAACTTCAACTGCAGCTTCAAAGTTGCAGTGTTCACCACCCAGCTCAGAGCAGCTGAAGTAAGATGTGAGCATTTTTCTAGATGCACCATGCTGTTGTATTGAGGTTTTTTTTGTAACTTTCCTAGCACTCTTTCTTCAGAAGCTTTCAGGACCACCTATGCCAACAAGCATTTTTTGGCTACATTATCTGTTCCTTCTGAACCTATTTAGGCAGCTAGAAAGGTTGTAGCCTGCAAAGCCCAGCAGTGACTGACCAAACACACACTGGATCCATAAAAAGAGAGGAAGCTTTATGCTAGCTATGATCTGTAGCAGGTTGTTTTGAGCTCTTGATGTTCAGTGTTTCCATGAAGGGGCTTATTTTCCTTAATTGCAGACAGGACATTGAGCAGCAGTTGGGCTCCCTGATCTTGGCAACAGACATCAACAGGCAGAATGAGTTTTTGATCCGTCTGAAATCTCACCTTGACAATCAGGATTTGAGGCTGGAGGATGCACAAGACAGACATTTTATGCTTCAGGTAACTTTAAAAATATTTTTCTGTTATTGTTTTTTTTATTCATTTTTCAAGTCCCAGTGTTTCCTAGTATATGTTAGGGTAGCCTACGATAGTGTGTCTGGACATCAGCATCTCCTTACCTATCAACATAAACACTTCCCTTCTGTTACTTGGCATGTCAGGCAAGCATAATTTCCTTACATAATTTCCATGAGTTAAAAAGCTGTGAATGCAACAGATACAGGAGAATGTCAAACACTGAGAAATGAGGATAAGCTATTAATTATTTCCAGACCACTGCTTCAATTACCAGGTTATGCTTCGATTATAGTTTCTCTTCTGGCTAACGTCACTCCACTAGTGTTATTTTCTAGCACTATGTGGGAGAGGCCCCCTTGGCAGTGTTCTTTCCAAGACAGCCTGACATCAGGTGCCCAAGTCCTGTTCCTGTGATGGATGTTCAAAAACTGCCTCTGCAGAGACAGCTGTTGCCATGGCAGCAGGTGCTTCTCTAGTGGATCTGCCTAGCTAATGAAGAAACCACGCTTTATTTAAAAATAAAATAGATTCAGACTGGTTCTTCCAGCTAAGCTGCAGTCATTAATGGGCTCTGCAGAATAAACCTCTACTAATTCAAGCATTATTGTGATTAAAGTAGCTGCCTATACATGCTTCTCTGGAGAAATGATGTTGTTAATGTCACTCTTAAATACATAAAAGAGTTTATGTAATTGTTATCATTTATAAAACAAACATCTACATGTTATCACTTTGTCGAGGTTGCAGGGAAGGTGACAGTTGCAAGGGATGAGGTGTTGATCTGTTCATTCTTTCCAGCAGTGTGGGAAATGTAGTAATCTGCTTGCCTGTTCTCTATCAAACATGGTCTTCTATCAGATTCCTGCATGGACCATGCAGGCCAGGATGGTGGGCTTACCATATTTCTGGACAGATTAGGCAAGAAAACTGTCCAAATGCCAAAGACAGAGGGATTACTGATCTCAACTATTGCAAAAAGTTTCTTCTACACTTCTGTGAAGATAGGAACCAGGGCACAGACATGGTGAGATTTACTTGTCTGCTGGATTAGTTGTGGAAGAAGAAAAGAAAAAAAAACATACTAAGAAATCTTGATTGGTCAGGATAAGTTAAAGACTCTTTGAAAGGTCCTTGTAACCTTTCAAATAGACAGTAACATAAGGGCAAATCAGTTTAATCCAGAGAGAAAAGTGACTTGAAGGCTTCCCTCTTCCAGTTCACAGGTCTGAATTTATACAGGAAATATTATGTTTTCTTCTCAGGTGCCAGAATGATTCTGACCTCTGTCAGGCTAACAGATTGTGTTCAGTCTGTGAAGAAATTAGGCACATGACATCTTGTTCCAAGGCAGTAAGACAGACTATTACATGGTTTACTTTTCTGAAGCAGTTGCTTGATTTTCAAAACTTCTTGCCCTCCTGTACTAAATCCCCTGCAAAGCACTTAAAAGTACTAAGTGAACCAAGTACTAAGTGAAACCAAGCCAGGGGCAGTGCTGAGAGCCCCGTGCCTAGCTTTATAAAAAAGAAAATGCAGACATTAAGATGAAGTGTAATTGAAGTGAGATGCACGGTCACTCACTGAGACCGCAGAGAAATTATGCCCAAATACACCAGCTTGGCTCTTACCTTCCTTGTCATCAGCCATGGATGCTGAGCCAGGCAGTTAGCAGGAGCCAGCCTGAGGCTTTTGTTGGCTTATTCCTTGTAAGGAATATCCAAAACACTTTGCAGCCTTAGAATTTGGCCCTCCTCTTGTTCTCACTGTGGTAAATAGGAGGGCTGAATGAAAGTTTTGTTTGTGGCCTAAATAAATGCGCTTTCCTCAGAAGGCATATTTGGGTGAGGCTGAACCTCTAAATGGTGATCTTAACCCTTCTCAGCATCGCTGGTGAGGCCTGGGAGCTTCACGACTGCAGATGTACTGATGATGTACTGCTAGACCGTAACTTTTTCTCATTGCTACTTTGCTTCTTTGCTTTCAGATTGCACTCAAGTGCGCTGACATTTGTAACCCTTGCCGGCTCTGGGATCTAAGCAAACAGTGGAGTGAACGGGTCTGTGAAGAGTTTTACCGGCAAGGTCAGCTCCTTCATGCGTGGAAGTCCCCTTTCACCTCAGCTTTCTTGGCTCTTTTGTGTAGCAAGACAGAGGTAGCATTCAGCCTACCCAGTTTGCTCTGAAACTTCCCTCAAGAGTGAGCTGTTGAAGAGATACTTAGCCTCATTTGACAAGTGGGAATGGGTTGCAGCAAGTTTTTCTTTGCCCTCACTAATCCTGTAGCAGTGTCAGGCAGGAGGGAGGGCTCTGCTGTGCCTCAGTGCTTGAATTCAGCTGGAGAGCCCATGGCTGGATTCTTCTCTGGGAACCCTCCAGTCACCATTAGTGTTTCTGAGCTGGAATGGTGCCAGGGCTAACCTGCACCAAAGTCCTGCTGCTGTCCACTGTGTTTTGTCTGGCTTTTCATGCTCCCACTGCAACTCCAATGGGAGCCTTACCCTCGCTGTTTCCTAAATATGACACATTCTTCTGCCTGCAAACGCAGAGAAAGGGTTCAAACACATTCCCCAGCATGCTGTTGAAAGGGCCAAAGTAGGCAAGCCAAAGCTCGTCTAGGACCTATTGCAAATGTTTTCAAACCCCTGCAGAGTGCACAGTCGGGCAGGGTTTTTTTTTTAAACACAGTAATTACACCATTTGGCTCTATCTGCATAGGCAAGGTCATGCTGTGCTACAGCACAGGGTGCAGCAGAGTTTAATCACTGCTAAATTCTTTCTTCAGAGCATCCTGAGAGCCGAAGGCAAGTGGTACAAACACTGGAAGAGCACACAATGAAGTTCTCAATTCATTTAAAATTCTGCAGTACAAAATTAAGCCACATCTAAGCTGGTACCTGGTACAGTTATTCCATAACAAGGACAAATAGGTTAGCACATTAATTTTCAGCCAATATCAGTTTAAGGTGGTGAAATATCTTTGACTTTAATGCTTTTCAAGCATCATAAGCAACTTGCCAGATGCAGGTTTGTTCAGTCAGATGTATAGTCAAGGCATAATCAATATCCAGCTCGTGAGGACAGGGCCCCAGTTGTGCAATACCTCACCTGTAGTGGGGTGAGGGACCATGCTGAGAAAGCACTCTCAACTCTTATAAACGTAAGCCAATGTAAGCTTGTTCCCCAAGACTCAAGATTCGTTAGTATAACATCTAAAATATCCCTCTGAAAGGGGCACTGGAGTGTATGAGAGCAGTTAGATGCATAAAAGGAAAAAAAAGACTATTTCATATGGGATAGTATATGGAAACTGTGGTCTGACTGTCACTAGTGGCTGTATAATCTAGGTAAATTATACAAAAAACTATAGCCTGTATTGTTTCACTTTAAAATGTTATTGTAGGCCTCTTTACCCACTTAAACAGAATACTGGGGCTTGAAGGTTATTTTTGTCTCTAAGTTTAACATTTGAAAACTGTAGCTCACATGGTTTGATTTTTAACTACAGATGAGGCAGATAATAGCACAATTAGTGCCTTGTTTGATCTTCCTCCTAGAACACATATAAATTTTCAACATTTTTTGTATCAAAATGGCATTTTTCCTAATGCCAGTTTAATAGACACTCAGGTCCTGATCTTCCAGTTATCTGGTGCATCTACATTATGTCTGTTAGCAAATAAAATACATAACTCAGGTATGTTTCAGGGAGCACCTGATGCCTACAGCGGTTCCTAATGTGAACCTTTCCTAGAAGAATACTTTAGCTTATTCTCAGGTGTTTTAAAAGTCAGTTAGGAATGCAGAGTAAGTAATGCAACTTGATTTGTTTATATAAAACTGGAACTGTTATGAAACAAGTTTCAAGAAAATGGCTACTGTTTAAGCAACATTAACGATCCCTTTCTCTGGTGAGGTTTTAAAATTGCTTGGAAGGTTTTCCTCAGCATGAAAGTTCTCAGCAACTAATTAATGCAGTTATTTTTATAGCAACTTGAAACATAAGAAAATTTACCATCATTTAAGTTCTTACTATGCAAAGGAAAATCTTACTTTTGTCAATTAAATGACTTGTCAAAGACAAGAAGATATTGGTACACTTTGAGTCAGACAGGTCAACCGTTTTGAACCCAGAACACCTGTAGCGGGAATGTCACTGGAGTTAGACACTCTTTTTGTCAGTCAGAAACTTTCAGAGGGGATAGAGAAGAAGAATAGGACGCTCAAACTGCAGATTTGGTAACATGACAAACTGTTATTTTGTCTCAGTTTAGCTGAATTGTTCCTTTTGATTGTTCGTGAAGCTAAAAAGGTTTCCCAGATATTTTCTAAATAGCAAACTAAAACTGAAAATAATCCCCTCACATTTACAAGAAATTGCATGCTGCAGAGGTGAGGCTTAAAAATGGACGTGGCATTTTATATGGGGCTAGAGAGCCTGAGCAGCACAATAGCATTTAAGTTAAAACCGTCGACTAGTGGGGAGAAAAGAGCTTCTGAACAAAACCAGTGGATTTAAGGCAAAATGTTTGTTTAATGGGTTGAATACAGTGTTTTGGCTGATCTAGCAGGTCTGGTTTACTTATGGGAAAGTTTTGCATAACCAGCCCTCACCACATCCCTATTATTAGTAAATCAGATGGACAAAATATTGTTGTCTGAGGGCAAGTGGCACATCTTAGCTTGCACACAGCTAGTCTCCCTTCCCTCCCATACTGTAGGCAGGAAAGGTCGTGTACCTTACACAGTAACCAAGACTGTACCCTCGCAGTGTCTCAGAGAAGGCGAACAAAGGATGATTCTGTTGCACTTCCCAAATGGAGTGTTTAAAAAAAATGAACAGTCGAAAACCTAACTAACTCATTTACAGCTATCTCTGCATGGAGTAATTGCTTGCATGGAGAAACGCAATCTCTCCAGCAGGACAAGTGATAGTTGCCTGGATGGCAATGGGCGAATGAGACTCCCTGAGCTGTTTTTCTGCTGAATTCTTAAATCCAGCTGGCCTGTGGTCCTCTGTGACCACTCCAGCATATGCTTGATCATTGTTACCTTCAACTACATAAAAAACATCTCCTGCCTTAGCTATATACATAAAAGACTGTCTTGCATGACCATTTCTGCATCTGCAGGAATTGTTTCTACTGACTATTTATAAGCATCTTCTCAATGCCAAATTTGGTCAATTCAGCAGCAGGAGCAGTCTGAGGTGACATCTGGTAAGCAGAACCCCAGCCAGGCTGTTCTTCAACAATTTGTATCTGACTGTGGGGCCAGTCACAGCAAGAGCTGCCTGTGGGAATCGTCAGGGCAGACTCAGATTTGCACTGAGATCTCCTGCTCCAAACGGTCAAATACTCTGCTATGAAGGTGGCTAGTTCAGGCAACCACTTTAAGTCTGTCTGCTGTCTTGAGTCAGTCCTGTGTAGATGACCTCTGGGGGACTTCCTGGACTACTCAGGGAATTAGTGATATAAGTCTAGTGCAGCAGCACAGGCATAACCCTGATACCCAGCTACACCCCAGTAAGATGACAAACTTTTGATTTTATCCTTTTTCCACATTTATAACGAACTCCATAGCTTTTGACACATGAATACACGTTGCCTGAGCCCATCCTCTGACCCTTGTTAATTTGTTAATGTAGACAGGTCTGCGGACTGCCAAGCTCTGTCATGCTGCCCTTTAGCACAAAGCAACTCACACTAATGGAGACATTTCTTGTAAAATTTATATGCTGCAGTTTTCTAGTAGGAACACATTTGAACAGGGAATAAGTGAACTAGAATGTCTTAAAAATCTTTCAGGGGAGAGAATATTTCTTAGAAATGAAGATCCTTAGAACACTTACATGCTCAGATTCAGAAGTCATCTTTCCTTAGAGAGATTTTTCTTTGTATGGATACACTCAGTTTCTCTGATACCTAAAAAGTCCAAAAAATTAAATTATTTAGACATTTAACATTGTTGTCATTGGTGGAAGATTCCAGTTGCACAAATCCACATAGTTGCAGTCATTGTAAGAGTCTGGCATAGGTATGGAGTAGCAGAAAATCACTTTCTCTTCTTTTTTTTTTTTGCAGGTGACCTGGAACAAAAATTTGAACTGGAAATAAGTCCCCTTTGCAATCAGCAGAAGGATACAATACCAAGCATACAGATTGGTAAGCATTAGTTTCATTCTCTTCTCTCCATGTTTATCTCAGTTTGCAAAAGCTCAGAGAAACTGCCCCCCACCCCCCAGGCTGTTTTACTAGTAAGAGCTGCAGGTGCCATAATGATTCACATCCTAAATAAAAATGTTCCAAAAGAAACCTGTCCAAGCCAAATATTCAACAGAAAGACAAAGAAGTAATCTTTGTCTTTCCATTGAAGCATAGGGAAAAAGGGGCCATTCTAATATCTGCGGAGACAAATTGCAGCCGTGTGATTAAACGCTGGTTACTTTCTAGTCTGAAATCTCCTCAGAGAAGGATGCTGTCTCTCACAGATTCTACTGTTACACATACAGATAGAGCCACCTCTTGTCACCTGCACTGGTCAAAAGCTGTGCATTTTAAAAGGAACTGATAGCTGCTTGAGGGCTTATTGTTATTTCTCATCAGGGGTTTTCCACTTAGATTGCTGTATCCTCTTGAGGCACTCTGTGGGGCAAGGCACCCATGAAATGAATGTGTTCCTCATCTGCTATCCTTTGTGTGTTTCCCCAGGGTTCATGACATACATCGTAGAGCCACTCTTTGAGAGGTGGGCCCAGTTTACAGGCGATACCCCCCTATCTGAAAATATGCTAAGCCATCTCAGGAGGAACAAGGCCAAGTGGAGGAGTTTGCTCCACAAGCAACACAGCAGTAGTAGGAGCAATGACCACTCAGGTCAAGTGACTGGCAGCCAAGAACAGACTTTAAATAAGGAAGAGACTCCTTAGTGGCAGCTTTGCACTTTTCCTTATAGCACTGCTATATCTGCCTTGATCACAGCGGCATCAAAATCCCGGGGAGCTAGGACCCTGTTGTAAAGACTGTGGAAGGGGAAGAAATGGCAAAGCAGAGGCTGTAAGAGGCCTCGTGAACAAACCTGCAGTTCTGCTGGGTTCCCTTCTGGATCTCCTTCACGTTCCTCTGCTCTCCCTTCATTCTGCGCATGCCTGATGCCATTCATCACTTCTGATCATGAACTGCTTGACCGCAGAGTCCCAGTCAGCAGTACTGAAGCCGGTTACAGCCGCCGTGAAGCAGGGAGGATTACTGAGAGAACAGGGGGGACAGAGGCACTCTTGGTTATATATTCATTTACCACAAATGACATGCGTATATAGGCCCCAAGCGCCATACACGTTCCAGGCTGGCAGCTGGGCTGCACATTAAACCACCAGCATCTTCAGGATCCAGAGGACACGGGCTGAGTGAGACAGCACTTGCTGAGGGCAGAGAGAGTCTGGTTATTTTAGAAATTAAAACAGAAACCTTTTTAACTTTTGTATTCTGTGCACTAAACAACAGATCTATAAACCTTGGACTGAAGTTATGCTCCGTATACACAATTCCAGTGTTACAAGGCTCATTTTGGTAATCATTTTTATGCCACTTTGGATAAAAGACAGGCATCTTCTCACTGCAAGGAACAGTATTCCCTCGCAACTGAAAGGGAAGGTGTTGTACAGTCTAAACCTTTGAAACACGAACAGATCTATCTTTTGAGTACTGTTTCAAGTAACATGTTTATATTCATGTGTACATTTTCTGTAAATACAAAACGCTACTGATTCCCATGCCAAAATACTGGAGTACTGTGGGATTGCTACCTGTAAAAACATTGGCACTGTGAACAGAATACTGTTAGTTTTAATACAAGAGAAAGCATTTGTAAATATGGTATAGAGTTTATTAATATACACCATTGTTTGTGGATAAAAGCCTTAACTTTTAGCATCCTTCATCTTCTGATAGCTGCCAAAATCATATGATCACAAGATATGATTCTGAACTGCCTTTCCACTATCCAAGTTGTATCAAAGGTCATTAAGGAATGAAGTCCAGAAGTATAAATTCTTAAAAACTTCAAACACATTCCATATGGGTCCGTGTTGTTAATCCATGGCACCTTGAGCATTTGGTCTAGGCAAATGCTTCACAGAGCCTGAAGTTTTAAGTAAAAATAAAAGAAAACTCACAGCAGCACCACGTAATTTGACAGTTCAACCTGATTACCACTTATTCAAGAGTGTGAATTTTTATTACATAGCTTAGCGATCTACAAAGCACGACGTTCTAATAGTTCTGGAGTCCAACTGTTTTCTCAAGTGATGTTGCAGTGTAGCTGATTTTTTTTCCCCACATTCCCTCCTTAGCCAGCATCAAAATGCATTTGTACTTTCCTTTTCATAAAAAAAACTTCAACTGACTTTTAGATCAGTCTTATTCAAAGAAAGGAAAAAAAGTGTTGTAGTCAGACTGTTAAGAAGAATCCCCTTAACTAGTGTAGTAGCTGAGGAATTTTCTACGGTCTCATGTTCTTGGAAGATACATGGCCTTATCTGTGCCCTAAACAACCTCAGTTTGGACTATAAAACCTTACTTAAGATTCTATCATTTCAATTAGATTGTATTCTCGGACACTACCACATTGCACCAAAGTGATTGTTGCCTTCTCCTCTGCCCCCAGAAAAACATTCAGGTAAAGTATGGTGTTGTTGTAAAGCTCTAGTACATAAAATCTGTATAGCTGTTTTCCAAAAGAACTAGCAGATATGGCCATATAATCATGTTTGGATGTGAATACCTTGAAAAGGCCAACAAAGAGCTATTTAATTTGGTGTTTGAGGAAGATATTTACTCATAGAAGTGCAGGGAGAGATATAATAGAATTTTTCTCAATTACAGGGAATGTTGACTTGATTAGGCAAAGTGTTCATGCTCATGAGGTGACTAATATGTTTAAAGGAAAATGAAAATCCTGAGTTTTAGAGTAAAGGATGTTTTACTCTGCTAATTCATTGGACATGTATTTCAGAGAAAGAGGCTGAAAGCCAGTGAAGTAGGCAGGTGGAAATGTGAGAACGCAAAGCATCCTGAGAACAATGGTTTTCCTCTCTACTACTTTGTAAGCTATAAGCAGTAAAAACCATTCTTCTTCTTCCTCTGCTAAATGAGACTCATATTAGAAGTACCATAACAAGCAAAGAGAGAGAGAGTTGTAGTAGAATAAAATTGTTTCTAACTACAGGTATAAATGTGTTTTTAACCACCTGCTTGTGGGGGCAGGAGCATCTCACTTTGCAGCTTTTTAGGTGTATCTTTCCTTCTCCTAACAGATTTAGAACAATTATTAGGACATTACATGAGCAATGTAATGTGCTGCTTGGAAGCACTTAAGTACGTAAAAAAGGATATAATTCCCCTTGGTTTGTCTTTTTACTGAAAAATGGAAGCCATTTTCCATCTAGTTCAAAGAATTTCTAAAAAATGTTCTGAATTTTAGTTAAACAAACCCAGTGTCTAGCAGCATAAAAAGCTCTTGACAGATACATGGTTGAGCTGTTTCTGAGAAGCTTTCAGAAAATAGGTCCAACAGGAAAGCTTAGGTACAAATCAAGTTCTGTTACAGCTACAATAGCACCAAGACCTTTTCTGTAATTAGAGGCTACAGGGTCCATTACAAGTCTGGTCTTACCAAGTTAAAACTTCCCAACTCTGGAAAGCTGTTCTTAATATGAACAGGTTGTGGGATTTTTTTTGGTGCACTGAATGTACTTGCTAGATTTCAACCACCTTGTTTAATGAAACAATGCTTCAATTAGGTTCAGGTTGGCTCTAGAAATGCTTCTGTACTCGTGAGCCAAACCCATTACAAAAGTTTTGGTCTGGGCCAGTTTGCCTCAGGTGCTCTAGACAAAAGTGTGCTAAAAAGTTAGGCTCTGGCAGCAGATGCCTGGCAGCCAGATTCACCGGGGTCTGTAATGCAAAAATGCTACCATTTGATTTCCTATAGAAGCAGCCAAACCATAACCAATAACAGCCAATCCAACAGCACCAGTGCTCAGTATATGCAGTTGTGATATATATTGGGTATTCTGTAGTTTGGAAGACATTTCTGTACTGGGATTTCTCTCCAGGATGCCAACAGAATGCTAGGTGCACAGAACAGAAAAACCTCCATGCAGATAATGCAGATTTCTGCCTTGTCAGCCCTGTTAGCCACTTTGCAGAAAGCCCTCGTAAATTGTTTTTCTTTCTTACTGAGCCAATGCAGCTAAAAGATTCTGAAGTTTTAAAACTGAGTTCACTTTTTCATGTAAGAAATAAAACAGAAAACTGCTAAAAGCAGGAGCTTAAAATGAATTTAAGCCCCACAGATACAATTTGTTTGATTAAAACCTAGTTCCTTTAAACAGAGATTTCATACCATCACAGAGACAAATTCTGTATCAGTAACAGTAATAACAATAAAAGAAAGTGGTGGTAAGTGAAACTTCTAGGCTGGTTAAAATAATGCATTTTTATGAAGTAAAGATTTTACCTACCTTTGAGTTCTAAGGGGTCAGCCTTCCAGCCACCAGCCAAAAAGGGCAATAAAGGACTACTGAAAACATTTACCTTTGAAATACAGAAACAGAGAGAGCAGTAACTGAGATTAAGTAGAGTCTGTGGAGGAAAAAAAACCAAACACATGATCTACAGTTGTATCTAACCTAATATACAGTGTGGGTCAATTATTTTTGTATAAAGTGTTGGTTCTTATGAAGAAAATCAATGTCTCCCCAAATAATGAGTGAGAAGGCTGCTACCACAGTAAATGAGATAAGCCCGTTTTCACACTGCATAGCTATCTCACCAGCTTTTCCAATCTGTGGTTAAAATTTCTATTAAAAGTTTCCAACAAAACAGAAACAGAATGCATACCAGTCCTTCCAAATGGATTCTCTTCAGAAAGGAGAAACACTCATGTAGTTTTAATTTTATTTTCAGGTATCAGTCAGGGTACCAACCATAGTTTATGTTTTAAGTCACTCAGCTGAGTTGTCCATAAAGTGCTCCCATTCCCCTCCTGATGCCACCATCCTCTGCTCATGGCCCACAAAAATCAATACTTATTAAGATCCTGCAATCCAAAATCTACCCCAAAACACAAATGAAACAAAAACCCAAGGCAAGCTTCATGCCATGAATATGCATCCAAATTACTTTGATTGGTGCAAACCATTATTCTGTTATTTGTTTCTATAATTCATCCAATATTTTAGGTACATAAACTTTGAGTGCAGAGCATAAGTTTGACTTGGATGTAAAATATATTCTGCTTATCTTTGAATTCAAGACTGTATATGTTATGTTTATTGTAAAGCATTTTATATATACATATTCACATATCTTATACAATTTTATGGGCCAAACACTGGTCCCACCAACTTCACTGGGACCAAGAATCAGCCCCCATATGTGCGTATATATGCCATATGCGTCATTCTGAAAGGAAGCACTAGATTGTGTGAAAATGCTGTGACTGCTATGCAGTGATGCCAAGAGAATTAACTGTATCTTTTTTAACATACTGCTGTAAGTATTCATCATGTCAAAGAATGACAACTAATAATAAAAAAAAAAAAAAAAAGAAGAAGAATGAAGTGTCCAAAGTTCTTTGGTAGAGCCAGTTGATTGAAAGCATCTCCTTAGTTTGCAGGAGACATTTTGGTTCGACAAGGCAGCAAAAATCCTGCTGCATCCATCCTCCCACTGCCTTTCCTTCCTACCAACAGGATAATCACTTTCCTGGTGCACTGCTTCTCGGAAGATCTTTTCTCTAAATTTACCCTATTCCTGTAGGAATTTAAGTGGAGTTACCAGCAAGAAAAATCTTTCCATATATTTCTCCTAAACATATAGCAGAAGGATTCTCAAACCCAAGGGAAAATGTTTCCCTGTTTAATTATTGAAAGAAGAGCCAGTTATCTTTTACCATTGTTTCAGTTCCCGTAACTAGTTCTCCTTAATATCATTGGTCAGTTTTAATCTCTGTTTTCTCATTTCCCAGTTGCAGACCATGTTATATATGGTATGTGCAACATGACAGAGGCTTATGAAGTTTAATTGAAAATATGGGAAATATTGATATTCTACACCGATACATGTTTCTAAGTGAGAAATACTTGTCATCACTGATGGACTTCTGCCACTGCAGGGACTCTTCTTCTCAACTTTGATACATTTCTAAAGCCAGAATTTATTTATACTTCAAAAATCTTCAGTCATAACACTCCCATAGTTTGTGGACAGCAAATGCTACAATCAAACTGAATATAGGAGCTGGAAATAGATTTCGTTTCAGTGTTGTTTAGCCAATATTTTAAATTCTTTTTTGTAAAATAAAGAACACCAGCCTTCAGAATCATAACAAAAAGTGTTTTCGCATGTTCCCCCACCCGCAAGCTGAATTGCAGAATGGATTCTAGACTGAAGCCCCTTAGAGATCTGTCGGGTACATGGATGGATTTTTTTATGGTTTCTCCAGGAGAAGTTTTACATAG
Organism: Eurystomus gularis; assembly: GCA_013400335.1. NCBI lineage: Eukaryota > Metazoa > Chordata > Aves > Coraciiformes > Coraciidae > Eurystomus > Eurystomus gularis. The sequence continues at coordinate 240,225 of VZZY01004628.1, read as the reverse complement.
CATTAGAAAACCACTCAGTTTTCCACAACAGATTTAGCAGTGTTATTTTGAAGAAGAGCTAAGTCAATACATTAAACTGCTCTGCACAAACACTGTCTGTGTGGATGCTGATGTTTAATTGTTCAAAACAAATAACGTAGACTAACATGTTGAAATGAATCACTGAATTTAACGGCAAAAGAAAGATTAATAATATGGCCGGTTTTTTTGTCCTGGCCAAAGACTTAACTGTGGTTTTAAAGCTCAGGTGGAGTATCTGGGAAGTACAATTATTCATTAAGAAAAGAAGCAATACAATATGCACATGACAATTATTTAGGTGACACACACTCCTTTTCCCTAAAGGTGAGGAAGGTAGGGTGTCTACAGTACAGTAGAGAGCACGGTCTCAAGCAACTATTTAGGGACAGACAGACAGAAAGTGAACCACAGAATAGAGAAGAAAGGGCTTAAATTGCCTCTGCCACTAAAACCAATGGATCACCTTAATATATCCTGGGCTAGTTTGGATTTCAGGCAGTTTCACTAGACATCATACGACAGCTCCATCCATGACAATTGAATTTTGCTTCCAGTAGCACCTCTTCCTAAAAGCAGAGACACACAGACCTCCATACACAAGGAAATGAGTATCACAACAGCAGACAAATTTCACATTGGATGATTTTAAGGTAATACACTTGAGAGAGAAGAGTTGAATCCTATACCCTACAGGGCTTTAAATATATTTTACTAGATTAAGAAGGGGATCTGGTTGTCATAAAAAGTTGTAACTAAAATAGGAGTATTAGAATTCATACAAACAGGGATAAAGAACAGTTGTACTATTATTTCCTGCCACCCAGAGATAAAAATCTATACTGTCATTTTCATACTAATCACCTCTCTCTAGAAAGTGCAAGTACAAGAGTGGGAAGTGCAAAGAAGAGTGGCAAAAGCAGTTTGAATCACAAAAAAACCTCTGGAAAGAAAAGACGGGGAAAAAGACTGTAGCACCATCTATAAGAAAATAAACATTTGGGGAGATTGAGAGCTTCTTTTTTTCCCCAAATCAAAATACAGGTAGGACAAAGTACAGCAATACATGTGGAAGTTGCTGCCACAAGAATACATTAACCTTTAACCGTATAGCAAAACTTAATAGAAGATTGAACATTCATATGAACAAAAAGAAAATTCATGGCCACAAACAAATACTACTAAAATAATAATCTTGAAGAAAACATACTTTTAAGACTGAAATCAACCTTATGTTTAGAATGACGCGTTCATGCCTACTCGCGCAAGTCAGCAGCTGTTAATTTCAAATCCAGAGTTTTCATTTCTATGTGCAGAGGATTCCTACAAGCTTAACTCATACATACATATCTTTATGAAAGACAGATAGCTGCCAAAAGAAAAATCTAGAGCTACACCTAGACATATATTTGATGCCCGGCCTTACTTCTATAACAGGACCTACTAACATCTGGAGACAAACTCATGACTTCAGGCAATCAAAAAAAAATAGAAAGTACTGAAACATATGGTAGATTCCAATACAGATTCAACAAGAAAGATAAAATACTGTCCCAAAGACCACTCTTCTGCATATTTCATGTTTTGCAGTGCATAAATTGGCATAAATTTCAATTCAAATTTCAGAAGGGGGAGAACAAAAATACTTTGGTATCATCAACAGAGACCAAAACACAAGTGGAATTACTTTGTCTGAAAAGGACTCCTTTGCTGGGATGAGGCTCCTTCTATATGACAAGTAATCTGGGACATTGGCACTGTCCTCTATGGTACCTATATGCAAGACATTTCCCCTCAATGTAGCAAAAAAGTCACCACCACCTGTTCTGCCACTACTGCAAGAAACATTAAGGAATGGCCATTGGCGCTGTGTGCTTTAAACTACTCTTTTATCAGCACTAAGGCCTAATTAAGATGCATATATGAATAGCACCAAGCCTGCTAGGGAGGGATGGGATCCTCCTGTCTAGAGGAGGCAAGGCAATCTTTGGCAGCAGGTTGGCCAACTTGATGAGGCGGGCTTTAAACTGAAAGACTTGGGGAGCAGGGTCCAAAGTGGCAGCACTCACACCATTGCAACCAGCCATGGAATAGACCAGGCTTCCTTCTGCACTTGATCCTGATAATTCCTCTGTGCTTGCTTTCTCAGGAGTCCTGTCTGGAGATGACTAAAACTGATTACAAAGCCCCCATTTTACCTTCTTAGGTATCTTGCCGATCCCCACCATGCAAAGCTAATTATGGTCCGCTTCTTGAAGATACCCAACTAGTCACAAGCAAGACAAAAAATCATTTGCTTTGGGAAAGTATGGTATTCATTATGTTCCCTATCATATGTTATGTTCTTTAAAAAGAGGGATTTCCCCCTCACAGCCAAAAGAAAGAATTCTTCCTTGTCTGACATGCTCTGGATTGGGCTGGAAAAGAGAAAGGTCAGGGACTGCAGGGCTGCAGGCTCAAGAGAGCCATGGTAAGAAGATCACAGCTCACTTGGACGAACACAGCAAGTAAATAAAATTCATAGAATCATAGAATGGTTCAGGTTGGAAGGGACCTTAAAGATCATCTAGTTCCAACCCCCCTGCCATGGGTAGGGACACCTTCCACCAGGTCAGGTTGCTCTAGGCCCCATCCAACCTGGCCTTGAACAGTTCCAGAGATGCAGCATCCACAACCTGAGCAACCCATTTCAGTGACTCACCACTCTGACAGTGTAGGCCCCCTTTACAGACTGTAAGCCTGCTGTAAGGTCTCCCTGTAGCCTTCTCTTCTTTAGGCTGAAAAACCCCAACTCTCTCAGCTTGGTTTCACAAGAGAGGTGTTCCAACCCTCTGATTGTCTTTGAGACCCTCCTCTGGACTCACTCCAACAGGTCCATGTCCTTCTTATGTTGCGGTCCCCAGAGCTGGATGCAATACTCCAGGTGAGGTCACACTAGAGTGGAATAAAGGGGGGGGAGAATCACCTTCCTCGACCTGCTGGTCACACTTCTTTTGATGCAGTCCAGGATATGGTTGGCCTTCTGGGCTGCAAACACATATTGCCAGGTCACACTGAGCTTCTCATTAACCAATATTCCCAAGTCCTTTTCCACAAGGCTGCTCTCAATCACTTCATTCCCCAGCCTTTATTGATAGTGGTGGTTGCCCTGACCCAGGTGCAGGCCTTGCACTTTGCCTTGTTTAACTTCATGAGGTTCACATGGGCCCACCCCTCAAGCCTGTCAAGGTCCCTCTGGATGGCATCCTGTCCCTCGGGCATGTCAACCAGACTACACAGCTTGGTAGCATTCTTCTTGTAAGGCTTCGCTGTCACCTGTACATCAGAGGGGCCTAAGAGACTTTGCTGCCACTCAGAAAGGTACTGAGTTAAGTGGAAGCAAGTACTCACATGCAAAGGCACAACCCCCTTTTTATTTTCTGCCTTCCTTGGTCATTTCCGAGTTCTCCCTAGTTAAAACTATAAAGGTTTTATTGTAATAAAACTTGGCTTTTTCATTTCAAGAGAAACACTTTCCCGAGACCCAGGTCAGCTTCAGCTCCTGTCATTTCTTTTTAAGCACATTTTACAAAACTATGAAACTTTTTTTTTTTTTAAAGAGGCTATTGTATGCATTTCAGTTTCCCAGTTTTAAGAATTCATAGTTAAAAATATTACTGTTTGCTTAGGAAGGAGTGTAGGAAAAGTGTCTGGGCTTCAGCTGTCTTTTGCCAAATCCTCCATCTGCCCAAGACCTAAACATGTCACAATATAACCTCGCACTACCAACAGCCTTCATTTTCTTCTGAACAGTTCTACTAGTTAGGCCTACACGTTTGCAGGTTTTGAAATATAAACCACTAACAAAATGATCTGGCATTTTGACTATTACAACTCAACAGTTACATTGCACATGAAATGTTAGATAAAGGCAGAATTTATTTATTGGCACTGTGGTTACACCTTGGAGACCTTTAGTTATAGACCAGGACTCCACAAGAGACACCAATACTACTCCTACCACAAGTCCTCACAATAGAAATAGTTCTTCTTTCACAATAGGAATTTAATAACTGATTCACATTACTTCAAAGCTCAAGAAGAAAATCACCACGGATCCTGTAGAACTAAATGTGAAAGGGCAGCATTTGCTTTAATGATAGAGTAGCTAAACTTCTATGGCTTTGTGGAAAAAGTTAATTGTTCACCTCTAAGTACCTTAAATAAACCTGTATATTTTGCTGGGTTTGAGGAAATCATTTACTTCTTCACCAATACAACTGCAGTTCTTTCTTTCTGGTACCTCAGTGTCATTAATTTAAAGGGAGACCTTACATCATCACTCTGGAGTTACTTGACAGCTTCAAGTTTTGCCTGTGGGTGTTAGACTGCTCTCAGGGACTTCTTATATAATAATGCAGATGTCATTTTTCAGCTGGCACAGCCCAGCTTAAATTTTGCTGAGATCCCCAATAGTATGGAGTCTTAAAGCTCTTGAATATCAGCAAGGAGCTTGCCTTCAGGAGTAGCACAGCCTGCTTCCTCTGTGAAACTGAAAGTACTTCTGAAATGTAACCCAAATATCATTAGTAAGAGCTGATCTCTTTCTAAGACGACCTATGACAAATACATTAGAACTTGAACGTACTTCAAAACTTCTCTGCAGAAAATAATGTAATGGTGAGAGAAGGAAAGCATCATTGTCAAAAGGGGACTCAGCCAAGAAAATTATCTTAAAGTTCACCTGATGCATATATCTGAGACCTTAGCTTTTACATCTAATACGCCTTCATCAACTATATATCAGAAGCTGTAGGGGTTTGCTGTTGGCTTTGTTTGTTTGTTTCACTCCATAGTTGGTTCACTGTAGAACTAGCTTTGGGTTCTTCCACAGAGAAGAAATAGAGTCACAATTTCCCACTGTGGATGTTATGCTCACCATTGAAACACACTCATTTACATGATTCTACTTTTCACTTGCTGCTACTGGTTAGTGTAATGTTCCTCTCTGTCAGAAAAAGAGGCTTTTAACACCTTTTTTTTTTTCCTCTTCATGCATTCACAGATAAATCACTGCAAACATATCTTCTGTTTCTGAAAGAATACAATACCAAAACCTATAAATTTGAAGCAAACCTCTTTATAGTTCTCCAACTAACTGTACTAGAATGCACTTTCTTTCTGAAGACCTAACCTACCATGGCATTATCATTATGGCTTTGTGCCACCATTCCCATCTTCATTACTTCTGTTTTTAATTAGCCACAAATTTTATCACTTAATTACTAAAAATATGAAACTGCATTACCCTAGAAGCATTCTCTATAACCCTAGTGGAAATACTTCCTCTCAGTGATTACTATTATCTGCCAGTTAATCAGTTCTACATCCATTTAACATCTACTTTGTGGATAATATGAGTGCTGTATTTTAATTTACACTGTTCTATTACAGCTCTTAGTCAAAGATGATTTAAAAGATCTATTCTCCAATAAAATCACATGAGATCAGTCCTGTTACCTAAGTATTTCCAATCTGCAATGGGATCCTATCAAACAGATTTTTTGCTTAGAATTGATACATGCTAATTAACCTGTAGTCACCTGGCTTACCCCATTTTTCTTAAAAAGAAAACTTAGATGCCACAATAATTTTCTGAATTTCTGTATTACACCGAGGTTTATTCAAAGTGAACATAAAAGATCAGGTATGTCCTTCAGCCAGCTTCTTTAGAATCTGCAGATTCAAACTGCTTAACCAGCCACAGTTTAAAGCTTTTTCTTCTAGCAAGCAGAATTTAACTTATTCCTTCATTAGATAATTACTTTAGTAGTAATTAGTGATCCTGCTTTTTTTTTTGATGTAAACACTCTTCACTTTTCCTAAAATTGATGCAATTCATGAGACTTTTGATTCTCATTTAAACCACAGAATGGCAACAACTTCCAAATGAATGTGCCAGTGACCATTACCAGGTGTGATGTTTGTGACCCTCAACTCTTCGCAGCTCAGCTAATTCACAATTATTGTGCTCCCTCAAGGTCTGGCCACATACCATTTTCTTCAGAGCCACTGGGTTTTTACTGTAAAGGGAGACCTATATGCTTGAGAATGAGAAAGGGCTTAGTCCTATGATCAAGATGCAACAACCTTTCTCCATGGCTTTTATTATGCTAGAGAGGAGGAAAAGGGGAGTAGAGGGAAGAAAAAGATTGTGAGTTTGTACAGATGTGTAGAAATAGCACAAGTTTCTGCTGGTTCCTCAGGCAACTACTAGCTTAGAGGACTGTTAACATGCTCTTCTCCTAGCAACAGCACCAATAGCTTGCAAAACACAAAGCAGGATCTCCCAGATTCTGTTTATTTCACTTACCTTAGGTTACTATTTCTTTCTTTCATTTGTGACCTCAAAATTCTAACTCAACATCTAAAATCATGACACCAGTGACAAATAAGGTTATAGACCTAGTTATTCGATAGGTAACAGTCTCACTAGCAGCCTCATTGTTCTAACATACTAAATACTAAGTATACCCTTCAAATCTTAAAGAAAAGGCTATGCTGCTACTGGAAAATAATAAAGAGGTTGAAGATTTGCTAGAAGTTTGGGGGGAAAAAAAGATAACAAATAAAACCTTAATATAACTCTTATACTTGCAGACCCTGCATACAAGAAGAAAAGAAGACATAAGAAGCAAACACAATCAGATGAAAAGCATTTAAGTGGTCAAATGGGCAGATAAGGAGCAGAGGTTGTTGATAAAGTCCATGTTTTACCTGACTGAACTCAGAGTACAACCTCAAACTAGCTATTCTTACTATCAAAAAATACTGACTTTCAGATTACTTTCCCATTGTACATGCTGGTAAGGCAGCTCCCAAGGTAACAAAATTAAAAACAAGAGCATTCAGCTTGACCTCTATTCAGAAACACTTCCTCACAAGAAAGGAAAGATTGGAACCAAACCAGCCTGCCTTATCAAGTCCACCCCAGTAGATGACAGTCAAACATGGTATATAGGTCAAGCAATACACCTACTAGAAAAACTGTAATGGAAAAAGATGATCAAAATATCAGACAGACAAAACTGGGTAAGAAAGAACAGAATACATGTAAAAAAGAAAACACCTGCTCTCAAGGACAAAAAACCCCTCAACTTCAGGAGCAGAACACACAACCAGCCTCACTGATCCACACTGCTGTTTTGGAGCTTTTAACATAGACTTCTACAGCTCTCCATCAAAAGAACAAGACAAATGCTCACAGGCTGTAAACTACAGGTGACAACGCATCAAACAACTGTAAGGCAACAATAACATGTGAAGAAACTAAAACTAAGCTTACTTTGAATTTCCTCCTACTCTTCCTTTATACCAGCAGCTGTTGCTTAGTGGCAGCTGCCTCCCAACAAATACAGCTGCCGTGCTACAGCCTAAGAACTGAAAAGTAAAACAGAGAACAGGAACAATCAACCTCGTTCAACTTTCCCCATCAAGTAAAATGCAGATTACTAACGAGGAAGCACAGGTGTCAAGAACAGAGATCTTAAATGTACAACTTCTCTACAGTTCAAGGTGGTATAGATAGGTAAGATACTTCTTATTTAAAAATATGTAGCTAAATAAACTAAAAGAGGGTCAATTCAGACTAGATACAAGGAGGAATTTTTTTACAATGAGCGTGGTGAAACATTGGCACAGGTTGCCCAGAGAGGTGGTAGATGCCCCATTCCTGGAAACATTCAGACTGGTTGGGGCCCTGAGCAACCTGATCCAGTTGAAGATGTCACTGCTCACTGCAACGGGGTTGGACTAGATGACCTTTAAAGGTCCTTTCCAACCCAAAGCATCCTATTGTTCCATGAAACTAGCCTTTAGTTCCACCCTAGCAACTCTAATGAAGTTGATAGTGATGCAGAAGCATTACTGAAGATTGAACTTTGCCCAAACCTGCAAACATCGGCTTACTCAGCTTTATGAGCACACTTAAACTCATTCAAGTCATTATTTACATGTGACGAGCAAAGAATGTGCATGCTTACAGGAGCAGAGTATAATTTTTCATCTGAAATAAAAATGTGAATTTTTATGCTGGATGGTCAATTTGACTTTTAATCAGTAAATAGCTGCATATTTTCACTTGTTTAACCTACAAGTGATTTACACAAATCTCTCCAATTACGTGGCAATGCTTATCATGTGCACTACACCAAACAGAAATTTTCTCCAGTCACCATTTTACATGGGATACGAGAGGTCGTTTCTTCAGGAAAAGACTATTGCCAGATGAAGCTCTTCTCTAACTCACCACATGAAGCCTTCTGTCTGTTCTCCTGGAAAATGAAGTAACAGATTTATTTTGTGAGTAAGAAAACAGACTAGCCCGGTGCTGACTTTTTACTAATCCAAATACACATAAATATACTTCACCACAACACTAGTAAGTTAGAAGCACGTAGCTCTACAATTTAGTGCATACCACTAAAAAGATAAAAATACAAGATTTTGCTGTTAGATCTTACACACAAAGTAGAATTACTTTTAAAGACTTGCAACACAGATCTGGTATAACACTGCTCTCTTGTGGTTAAATGCATGCAGTTCATCTGCAGAAAACTACATTAGTTAGTTTCAAAATTTTCAAATATATTTTACTCTAAGGCATTTCTTGCTGATTAGTTTTCCACAACCGGTGCCAACTGCACCCCTGCACGCTGTGCTGCTACCTCTGTTACCTAAAGAGGGAATTCAGGTTCCTGCTTTTGCTTCTCCAACCCATTGAAATTAAACACCTCAATTAGCCTTAAATAAAATGTATGAATACTTCCATCCCAGTAAAAATCAAAATGAGAGTCCGAACACTCCTGCTCACATATGGAAATAATCTGCTTTTAAAGCCTTCTTCAGCCTTCCAGGCAAACAGCCTGAATGAAAATGTAAGCAGAAAATCAAGGTAAAGAGGTCTAGAAACATAGCTGGAACAAAAGCACCACATTGTTTTTCCTTCAACATGCAAAGAAAAAAAAAAAATCAAATTCCCAAATTGTGCTGACACGATTATTAGGGGAAATAATGAATATCAAAGAAGGGCTCTTTGATTTTTACTGTTATTAGAACTAATTCTCTATATAAAGAATACCATGGAAACTAATGTCTAGCACAATCAAAAATGCCTCTCAGCTGAATAGTTAAATTATAGCTAGATAAAACAGAGTAAAGTTATGATATTGCAAGTGAAACTACTATTTCAATCTCCTAGTACAAAAATTGACATTTGAATTTAAAGAAAAAGATCCCTTTAGCAACACAGAAGGTTTTAGGAATCCTTGTTTTTTGCTAGGTTGGCAAGTTCAAACACCTGTTGTAGGTGCTTGCATATACATCCGAATGAAGTGGGAGTCATATGCACAAGCAAGTGATTTTCAGTCATTTCTTCCTCTTTCTGTTAAACACAGGCCAAGACCATTTATTTGTAACTTAGCCTTGAAAAACATATTGGTAGATCACATGGGAGTCTGTTCCAAAACCAGGTACAGGGATCAGGATCACAAGTATCTCCCAGATACCCAGATTTTTTTAGCATTGAAAACCGTCATATGTTACCAGATGCCACCCACAGACTTCTTAAGGTATACCAGGGCTCAATGCCTAACCTAATTTACATCTGGAACTACATAAACAAAGCGTCTGTTCTTGTAACATACGTAGGTGGCGCATAGTTGGGAAAAAAAATATATCACATGGCCCATGATTTATTCTTTTCCCTAAGGAAGCAGGTCAGCTATACAAACTACATTACTGCACAGTTCATACCAGACTAGCACAAAAATCAGAGATAGCACTCAACAACCTGACAGTCACACAACTCATTAACATTTGTGGATGCCTCTGAGGTCTAACACTAGATCCTTCCTTTAAGGAACCAAGAAATTTCTGGGAGAATTCACTTCCAAAATGAAAAGACACTTTCAAATGCAAAATTCCCACTGTGAACTGCTCCTGTAGGCCACACTTGTCCTTAAATGAGCTCTGGAGAGAAGAGAAAAAACATATGCAAAAAGGAATTCAAAACAATAGTTCCTCCTGAAGAGAAGAAACTGCTGGTCACAAAGCAACTGAAGCAGTAGAGAGGAGACTACTATATTTACAGATTAATTCAGTCTCTCACAGCAAGAATTCTAACTTTGTCAGTCACAACAGAATAGCTACAAACCCTGAGATTCTCTGGATCTATGAATGTTGATATAAGACAGGAGACAGCTTGCTCCACCTCATCGCACCGAGCAAAAGGGACACGATTCACAGGCTTTGTGCTCACCAGGACTCAGTTGCCTTCACATCCTCCTCCGCAGGCACTGCATGGACTTCCTTCACAGCTGCTCCCTGCTACCCTAGGGTATCACAGACCAGAGCAGCAGACTAGACGAGGGGGAGCTTTGATAGAGTAGGGAAGATTGCTATGTCCAGGGTCACACTAGCTATTCTGTGTGGATTCCATAGCACTTACCAAGTTTAGGTAGAAAATGTAGCAAACACATGATTTTAAAGTTGAAAGAAAGGTCACACTGTTATGGACCGAGAGAAGAATGGGAGAATGTGATGAAGTTCAATAATTACTAAATTCAGAAAAAAGCATCTAGAAGAATTTTAGTAGCATAAAATAGCAAGTCACTTAAGCTCCAGTTTTAGTTTTTTTTAGTCAAACGATAACTTTTAAAAATAAAACAGAAGTATGAGATTTGCACAGTAATCTCTTAAAACTGTGCAAATAAGGCTCGGCAGTAAGAGGGAATCCAGCTGCCAGTCCACGCTGTTTAAGCAAGCACAGAAATAGAAGGCACAGGATACACAAGGGACACATTCAACAGTTAATTGATAGGACTCTGGTTTTATACATCAGGATCATTAGACAAAAGATTACGTGGAGGCAGCTGTTGTAAGCAGTAGATAGTAGTAAGTTTGTAAATAAGGGACTCCATCAAGTACTCTGGCAGGAAAAACACAAGCTCCATTTCAATTAATTTTATATAATACAACTTAAGAAATTGTCTAACACGGTCAGTTCTCAAGATACAAGAAACAAAGTCTGCAACACAAAATGCCACTACCACACACATCTATGATGTAAAGGAAATTTTATTGTTTAAACTCTTGTGAACAAAACACACTTCATACAGAGAAGCCAAGGTAAACATTTGTTTTACACACGAAATCTGGACTATGCGCTAGCAGATCTCTCTACAAGGTCTTTTTAATCTCAGAACACAACTGCTCCACGTTGCAGGCATTTAACAGACAGCCTGCAGTTTACTTACAGAACAACATTTCACAGACATGAAAGTTGTTCTACCGATCCAAAATAAATTAAATACTGCTTGCACATGGAATATGAAGTTGCATCAGGAAACTGCAAAGAAAATTGAGGCAACTATATTATTCTAATGAAACAGTATTAGCTGCCAATATATACAGTCAGTTATAAGTAACACACTAACAAAAGTTTACACTTTCTTGTTATTTACACTGGGGTGCAAACAGAATGCACACCTCATTAATAATTATTGGTGTGGCAGCTTTCACACACACTTCCTTCCTGCATTTCCCAGACTTCAAACACACTGCTCCAAAGCAGTAGAAATCTTATTTTGTTTCTGTGCTGCTCAAAAGCATTACATTCACAAGTTTAGCTTCTGGGAAACTAAGGAAAAGGAAGAGGCAATTTTACAAACCCTTTAACACCCAGACTTCAATAGCACAGGACACATTCTACAACACATTACGGCACCTTACAGCAGTTTCAAAGTGGACCTACCACTCACACTATGAAGTTTCCTCAGACGTCTCCATCAGTTAAATATGAGCTCTCAGTTTCCATGATGGTACCTGTTTAGCTTCATCAGTTCTTAGAAGGCTAGATTTCACATCTTGCTTCAGACTGCAACGTCCAACCTGGGGAGCAGGAATGGAGTTAAACAAAATTATATCCAAGACAACCATATGAAAAGATGGTTACAACACAGACAGTTTGGAAGAGTTGTTGCACTTCTCTTAACACAGGAAGAATAAAATAGTAAGCCTGTGTAATTGCTTTAAGTACATTTATTCTTCAAAACACTCAAGGGTAAACAATTAGAGGCTTGATTACAAGCTCATGAGATTATTCTGCTTAACCAGAAAAAGCCCATCTTTCTGTATCTATTCCTGAATAATGCTCGCCCTCAGCAGTGTCTCTTCCAGGACTTTATAATTCAGACATTAGATCCTGGAACAAAAACGATTCCATCAACAAGCTGTTCCAGGATCTAACTTTGATCTTTGTATCTAGAATCAGGTATGTCAGCTATGCAATGCAATGGTCTGCAGCATCCAAAATACCAGCCTAGCTATTTTTACGTAGTTTATGATTATTTTTTTTTTATTCCCCCCAAAGCAAGAGTCGACAGGCAAATTTATTAAGACTGTACCAGAGCTGTCAACCCACTACAGTCTGTAAAGTGCATGCTACATTTGGCTTGCAAAATCCTTGTGGCAGCTGAAAAAAAGACAAACAACATTATAGCTAGAAATACAAACCTTAGCTTTCCTTACATTTTCAGCCAAGCAGTTAGCCACGCATATAAGCGGCAGCCTTCAAAGAATGTCTAGATTTATATATGTTTTGCTTTATTATTTCCCTCCATTAGGCTAACAAATGCCACAGTCCAAATCTTTGTCTCACTCTTAAAATAGAAAGATAGAATTGCTAAGCAGAGAAGCAGTTTTAATTACTGTCACCTATTTCCATCCATCTCATCTAAACTGTTCTGAGGTTTGCGGAATTCTCTAACAAATAACCGATAGTACTGCTGGACTTTGCAAGTCGAAGTAGCTTGCACAGGCTGCTCTACAGAAACCAGAGCTCAGAACCACCTTAGTCTGATGGCTCTGTCTACCACACTCTTTTTGTTCATAGCAAAAACTGTATTTCACACGGGCTTTGCAACAGCATTCCAAACCACATCTCATTCTGGATAAGGATGCAAAGTGCATGGAAGTGATGCTACCTCAAAGAAAAATATTCTAACCAATGCTTTAATTTTAACTTCTGGATACACAGCACGTGTTAATCAGACCTCTCTGTACCTTCCTAGCATCTTTACTCGTAGAATTAGTCAATAAGTACTTAGTAATACTAATTAGACACATAGTTTCTATGTATGGATACTGCCAGTTAACCATCAAGCAAATGCTCATAGTTCAATCAACTATGAGCTGAATTTTTACAGTCAGTCTTACAACTTTTTCCTCTTGGCATATCTAGAAGTATATTGACCAGTCTAAATCCACCCAAAATTAATTTTTTTTATTCTCTGTCTTGATAATACCTGAAAAAAAGAAACTACCTAGACTGATGGCTTAAGAATATTGTAGAGAAGTTGTAGACTTGTAAAAACCCTGAAACTCTCTATGAAAACAGCAGTCACTTCAAGAACATAAAAACATACCAGTGGAATTTCCGGACTAGAAAATGAGGAGCTATCAAAAGATCGATTTTCTTTGTCCAGGGAATCATCTTCATCGTCATTTTTATGTGCAAATTTCTGCCTTAGTGCATGAGTTAGTAGAGCAATTGGATCCCAGTCTGAACTTTGCCTCTTCTTAGGTTTAGAAAGAGGAGTACCTCCAGGTGACCTACAAAACAAAACAGGAATAAATTCTTTTATCTCCTGCACCTAATCCTGTGCTGAGTGATCCAAAAATCTAGAGACACAACAACTTCTGTATACACCCTATCCTATAAATCCCTGATTACACAATTAATGCTGCTAATGATACTTTACAGCAATTCACTAAATAGCACTAACACAAGTACATCCAACAACTTGTCAGCCAGATTCTCAGCTTGAGAAGAAAACTTGATGCTGTTTCGTAAAGCAAAAGGGCAGTAAATCAACACAAAGCATTAAAGTATTGCAAATAAGTTACGATGGGGAAAAAAAAAAAGGCAAAGCATGCAGTTTTCATAGCATGTCTCATTTCTAAGTTCTATTAAGGTATGTTAGTGGGAGATTCCCACTAAGAGATTTCATAACCATTGCGAACATAAATTTGATTTAAACTTCAGTAATTTTAAGTTTGGAACAGTATGCCTTTCTATGGTCTCACAAGAAAGAACAAATGTACAAAAATTCCTCAGAGCAATCATATTTAAAGAAAGCAACCACTTTAAGTCAACTAAACAGCCAGGTGACCACAAAGTCCCGTTTACAAATGACACTTAACTCAAGTTTCCGTATTAAAAAACCCTTATGATCAGATTTGACACAAAGACAGTTTTTCCCACCAAGTGAACACCTGAGCATCCAGATATGAAAATTTTATAGGCTAAAATTAAAAATCTGAGTTTGTATTTTAATTTAGAAAACCTGTTCTTACCAGATTCAAAATCAAGATAGCAAGGACATGTAAGACCAGAACAGCACCTGCACCTCAAAACCTAACATAAATGTGGAAGTTAGTGACTAGCCAAAGAAAATAAGTAATGAGAAAGACTTCTTAACCACTGAGATAGCTGAAAAAGTCTAGAGGTATTCAGACTTCTGCTAGTGAAGTGTTACCTCCAGGCAAATGAATTGTACCTATTAACGCACACTGAACTGACAGCACTGAGTTCAAAGCCTGGCAGTTGCAGCACATGTCATTTAACATGAAACCTGAAAGGACTGAGTTCACCCTTCTTACAAAATCAAGCTGTTAGAGCACTTGCCCAATCTGTAAGGTGGTGCCAAAGCAGCAGAAACTGAGATCTTCAGGCTCTCAACTTCTGAGAACAAATGTCTTCCCTTTACAGTGCACACAAACTACTGTCACACTGCTGCCTGAAAGATTAATCATCAATAGTCCCTCCAATAATATACATTAATTATTCAGTCAAGTACTACCATTGGAATACAGGCAGATGCCTAAATGCAGGAAGCATTTCTGATGCATACCTACCACTTCCTACTAGTTATGTCCCTACTCAACATGATGGTTAAAACTGTCAACACGAACAGTTCACTTTCTTCACTCACCGTACATGAAACTATACAGAAAAAACATATATAAGGAAACACACAGGTTCACCAAAGTGCACTTTATATTTGCTTTACTTTCTGTAAAAATGTCATCAAAAGCATAGAAGATATGCTTTAGAGCTGTATATAGTTTGCTCAAGACTTGTTCTAGTTATTTTCAGGGATAAAGCTCACAGTTAAGAAAAATGCTGAAATAAGAATGCATTACATTTTAGTAAGTGACATTCTTCCCACATTAAAAGCTCCAAATATTCATTATAGACTCAGTTACTCTTACATACTTTTTCAATGTGTGAAGTTCAGAAAATACACCTGACAACCTCTATTACACCTAGCATAACAACACTGACCCAAAGAGGTATTGCTGGTTTTAGTAATGCATTTTTGTAACACCTCAACAGTGCTTACCATCAAAACAGTACACCATTAAAAAGACTTAGAATCTAACTACACTACTGAAATACAAATTTATGGAACATTGTCAATAAAAGATACAGCATGTATTTGCTTTAACGCTTCAGGAGCTAGGACCAAGACACTTTGGGTACATTAACAGTAGCTTTCCAAACATTTTCCCCAAGGATTTGTCCTGAAAAAATAAACTTTTTGGATTCACTGTGAAAGATCAATTTCGTGTGACTGTGTATGCAACTTCCTAAGCGATCTCCAGATAGTGACACAGCCATATCCCCACACCAACCTATTTGTATGCTACAGCAGCAGACTAGTTTTCAGTGCTGTGATATCAGGCATTTTTTAAA
This sequence comes from Eurystomus gularis, assembly GCA_013400335.1. Lineage (NCBI taxonomy): Eukaryota > Metazoa > Chordata > Aves > Coraciiformes > Coraciidae > Eurystomus > Eurystomus gularis. The sequence continues at coordinate 224,411 of VZZY01004628.1, read as the reverse complement.
CACATCTAAAAGCCATGTCACAAGTACCTTACATTCCAAGCTGTGAACTCAGAAGTTGCCAACTTACATTTGTCAGCAGTAGCTGATCATTACACGATGTTTCACACGGGTGTTCTCTGGTGCAACTTAAGTGCTCTGATGCTTATATGGTCTTGGCTTACTCAGATACACATTCAGTTCAACCTACCTCTCAATAGCTCGCAACTGAACTTTGTTTAGGTCTTTCAAGACGTCCATCATGCTAGGAACGCTCTTTGTCCTCTGGTGAGCAGCGCTATCAGTTGCCATTGAACTGCTGTTTTGTGTGGCACGCCGTTGTTTTATAAGTTCCACTGCTGAATTACTAGCATCAACACCAGATGGCACAGCAGAAGGAAGTGGAGGAGGTGAGGGAATTGCAAAGTGATTGTGAGAGACGGACAATGGCGTAGAAGTCATGGCTGGCACTGGGTAAAACCCAAGTGGAGCGCTGAGTGTTTTAAAGGTTTCTGGAAGCAATTGTAAGAGAAAAATATTGATTTTAATTTTTGTCAGTATACCTTCACAATTAACAATATTAAGCAACGCCTAGGGTGACTCAGTTTTAAGTAAGACAGCCCTCTCTAAGCATTTCTTACACACCTTACACATTATACCATAGAAGAACTACATTTACAATAAAGAATATTTTTTATTTCAAAGCCACTGATTCAGACACATCTGTGTCTTCAATCCAAGCACTAGATATATCAGCAAAGCAGCACTCCAACACCAAAGCAGCCTGCTACTACAGACAGTTCTTTCTCAGCTGTCTGCAGGTTAGAATAACCCAAAAAAGCAAAAGCAAAGATAACCACAAAACATGTAAAATAGACTACAGTACTGAGTGCAGCGAAGAGACAGGAGAGCCAACAGAACAGCTAACGGAATCACAGAGGTGCGTCACAATACCACCCCCAAAGATAACTACCTCACACCAGTCCAAGTATTTCAACAACCACAGGGGGGGTTAGTCTGCAAGTAAGACAATTAAGATCTCAAAACTTTTAAAGGGAAAAAAAAAAGTCACAAGTTGTAAGTTCATACTGGAGACCAACTATCTTTGATATTCCAGTGACACATTTATTTGCAGCATTTTTTTGTTAACCGCCTGAGCCCAACTGACTTAAAATACTTTTTCTATCCATTATTTCAGTAACCTGTCAGAAACAGTACAAAACCTAAAAGGGATAATTAATAGTCTGTAACTTTCTTAAGCAGTAATTGGTAGCCTATGGACAGTGTTGTCAGCGAGCTTCCTCACAAACTTGGGAACAAGTATAAAGATCTCTTAGGATCAACTGCATCCAAAATTAGCAAACAGGTCAGAGGAAGGAGTAGCGCCAAATGCTAAAAAAGAGAAACAAAATACTATAGTCTGTACATTTAATTGCTGTATCTTCAGCTAGCAAAGTTAGAGATATTCTCTATCAACATCAGACATGGCAAGCTGTGAAGAGGAACTATAAAGAAAAAAAGGAAAACTGGTTTGTTTCAAACCAGAAGGGCTTACGTGATGGAATGCTTCCCGATGTCTGTGCTGAAACAATCGCAGCAATCTGAGCACGAAGAAAAGTCAGTTCATCTTCAAGTGCAGAAATTTTCTGGAGTGCTGACTGATCAACAAGACTGTCTTTTTGTGTACGGTTTTTTCGAACACTTTGTATTGAATCTGTAGATGGATGTAGGTCACGATAAACTGTATTGGTTTTTTTCCGTAATTCAGTCCTAGAAAGCACCAAAGGATACAGTTTCAAAAGGCTCAGCCAACGATGAAAATCTCAAAACTTACTGTCTGTTCAAACAAGTTATCATAATTCAACAAATCTGCAAACTATTTAAGAAAATTCTACACTTCTAACTACTCATAACCTCAAAAGCATTTTAAGCCTCCCTTTGCTCAAGTACAACACAGAGCCTTGAAAAGTAATCATAAAAAACAGTCAGATAACTTACTTCTGGATAGATGATATATCACATGATCATAACGCAGGACTGAGCTGACATTATTCAATAACAATTAGACTAACACCATAAAGGTGTATCTCTCTCCTCCCTACCTGAAACAGTAGATATGAAAGGCAGGAGAGCCAAAGAATGACTTCTTAATTAGGCTTCACACATTTTAGTCATTTATCAAACTCTGCAAGATGAATACTGCAAGCAGCAAAAAAGCTGCAGTCTGTCAGAAAATATATTGGAGAATAATAATTAATTTTAATACGCACTTAGAATAAGGACCTCATCTTCTATAAGCTAGATATGAACACAGACTGTATGAGGAAATTGTGCTACAAGTATGAGCTTTTAATTTTAAACATTGTTTCAAGTCTGTGCCTGCACTAGTAACCTTACAATATAGAAGAAGCGCTAACAGATTATGAAGTAATGAAAGAAATAAAATTTACTTTATTCAAGATGCACCAGACTTTTTTCCTTATATTAATCACCTTTTTACTTCAAATCAGACCTGCAGCATTGCTTTCTGATTTACCAAAAACCCTTGCTCTTCACACTGGCTCAGAAGAAGATACCAATTACAACACTTGTTCTTGAAAATCATCCCACAGAGCCAGAAAAGAAGGAAGAGAAATAAAGAATGAACTTTCACGGGTCTGTGAATCAGATTGACTAAAGAACAGCACAAACAAGACAAAAAAGGCCACAGTTCCTTTTAACAATATTCTTACTCTTCCAGTATTTTACAGCTGCTGCAAAAAAACCTTCCAGAAGTCAACAGTAACATCTCAGGAATCACAAGATGAAAAACAACTTCATCAGAACTTCTCTAATAAAAAGCATATTATTTTATCAGTTTCTTGTAGTTGTATTACCAGCAAGCAGCACAAAGATCACAAACACATGGCTTTATGAAGCAGAATTACATTGTGCAATACAGATGTAGTACAAGACAATACAAGTGTTCAAATTTTAATCTTAGTTCTGTCTGACTCCTCCTCTGATTTTGAACAGATCCTGTGAAGGAACAGTAAACAACTTTCTATTTCTTCTCTAGTATGAGAAATAAAACCAAGACCTACTTGTATACTATTTGTGTCTGCAAATTCCTGCATAATTTGTCATTTCACAGTACTTGTAATATCTTATAATTGTAAAAATATTTTCTTTAGCACTCTGTAAAAGCTAGAAAAAAAATATTGAAACTACATTGAAGGTAAATTTTTAAAATAGGTAAATTTTTCTTTTCATCAAGGCAACCGCCAAGTTTCACACACATAGCATTATAGTAATCAACGACAAAAGGAAATATTTAAATACCTTTTCTTGTTCTCTCCTGTATAACTTTTATCACAATGCTCATGAACTAAACTGATAAAGGTAAGAATAACCTTTATTATATACTATAACCTTTACCTGTATGTTGCAACACACAAGTTTTCCTTAAACTCCCTCTCTGACAAAGTACTCTGTGAGTGAAAACAAATTAAAGTACTAGTAATGCATCTGATACACTATTAGGCAGAGAAAAGAGGGGACTCGATTTCAGAGATCTTTCAGATAAGAATACTCTACACAGTAAGAATGTCCAGGTAAGCAGAAACTGCCTCCCTAAAAGAACGAAGTTTTCAGAGTTGGTTTAGCTGGAACTCTGAAAAGGCTAGGAAAAAAAGAACAAAAAACCCAAACAAAACCCTACACCACAAATAAGAGAACACACAAATTACTTTTATTACTCTTTTTTATGCATATATCCTACTTTTACTTACCTAAGTCTAGTAAATGCTTGTCCCTCATCATTTGCCACCCACAGGACATCAGCAAGTGATGGAGCTACAGGAGCTGGAGCTATGCTTTGCTCCTCGCTACCCAATGGACTTAGGTCTTGAACAAGCTAAAAACAAACAAAAAGCATGAAAATAGATTTAGCATATACTAAAAGTTCTGCCTCAGCAAAAGGAGCTTTTAAACAGTGCTGTAAGCAAGGTGAAAGCACCTGAGCATAAGGGATGCAACATGACAGTTATACAAGCTAAAGAGAACAAGAGAGCTATCACTACATTAAAAAAATAGAAAACTTAAATAGCTGAAGCATATGTATAACTATAAATCACTTACCTGAAAATAAGGTCTTGGGTAGGGCTCTAAGGAAAGAATTGTCCCAAGTCTACGGACAACACTTCGAGTAGGTCCATACTTCTTTTTTTGGCAAACAGATATGACCTGAAAATCAGAGTACCTTTTAACCTGAGAAGCCCTCCAATCTTACAATCCAAGTTATTAAGTAATTTAATGTTGTAATTAAATATAACACAGGTTAATCTAACACAACACTCTTCTCCAGCTGAAAGTCCAAAGAGGCCTACACTGGTTTTAACAGCCTGTTTCCAAAACACCACCAAGATACACCCCATACAATGGCACAAAGGCCAACAAAGGATGTAGCAGCTACATCGTGTAGCTAGTAAGATTCTGAAATACTGACAAATGAAAAATCATGTATTTGAGTAGGCATAGGCATCTCTGTAAGTCTTAGGGAAAAATATTAGTAAAGAAGTGAAATAAGTTTAGAGTACCTTGATCTGATACTTCCTTATGACTGCATACAACTGCTGGAAATGCCTTTTTGATGAGGTTGCTGAAGGAAGGCACGTTCTGATTGTACGACTGATGCTGTTGCTGAATACACGAGTTTCCAAAAATATGGCCTGCAAAAAAACCAAAAAGAACTCCCGACAATGAAACCGGAAAACAACCAGGACAGCTCAAACCAGTACTCCTAGAGACACTTTAGCAGTCTCACATAAACAGACCAAGAGTGCGCTGAGCGCTACAAGCTGCGGCAGTGCCCCACTGCCGGCACACGGGGCTCCGGCGCTGCCCGCGAACTCCCGCTGTAGCGCCAGACCCCGACACCGCCTGGGCGCACCCTTCCCGCTCCCCAGACCACGCCTTGCCCTGGAAGCTCTCTGGAGACACAGGCCTACCTGCTACTCGGGAACGGTTGCACCGTCTTTCACTTAAAAACAGCAACACGTTAACAGCTGAAGAAACTGGTTCCCGCCCCGTCCCGTCCAGACAAACGAGAACCCCCTGACCGGCTCTAGGAGAGCCGTGACCCCACGCAGCCCCGCCGGCGGGCGGCGTGTCCGATGACACGGCCCAATCTCGCCCGCACCGACAGACCCGC
>VZZY01004628.1:189915-218934 GCA_013400335.1 Eurystomus gularis | reverse complement strand
AAGGGGACGGGGGCGGGCCGAGTTCGCGGGGGGTGTCGGGAGGGGGCAGTTTGAATGCCGCCGCGCGGGAGTTAGGGGCAGCCACCGGGGCCTGGCCTGGGGCAGAGGCGGCACCGACCCTCGGCCGGCTCCGGCGAGCGCGGTCGGGGGTGCTGCGTGGGGACCGGGTGGGCGTGTAGCGCCGGGGCCATTTCAGGTGCCAGAATGACGTGCGAGTTGTTCTACTCGTGTGAAACGGTAACTTCCGTGCATGCCGTGGCAGGACACAGCACGTGTCACTGGAAGAAGCTCGCCAGGGCATAACTGATCATGTGAGGGAGCTACGCTATGGTGAAGTGGTTTAGGTCCTCCATGGAGTTCACCCGCAGAGCTACAAAACAAGACAGTGGAGGCTCAGTACACAAAGCGTCCTCAAAACACCAGCGCTGTGCAAGGTCACTTCACAGTAAGGCAGCGGACGCTGTACTTGCTCTTTTACCTTGGGTAAAGGTCAAGGGTTCTGCTCGAAACTTGGAAAGCTTCGAGAGGCAGGAGTAGTGAACAAAATAAGACCGTGCTTCTACTCAAGCTATGCAGGCAGTGTTACCTGCTCCTAACTAAGAATGCTTTCAAGGACCTAACTGTGCTGTTCCCAGTAACACCAGTTTCACCAAAGCTTTCAACAAATGAAGATAAATTATTAGCTGTTTTCCTTATTCACTTTTACGGGGGCACCTCCGCAGCAGTTCCTAAACGTACAGAGTCCTCTCAAGTTACCGCCTTTCCTTGTAGTTACTATAATCCATGACTTGTCAGGTGGATTAATTCTCTAGGACAAGTTAGAGAGCAGGAACACTACTGGTGACACAGCCTGTAGCAACAGCATAAAGCTGTTTTAGGGGCCTCAGGAGGGTTTAAGCTTGAGGAGAGGAAGGGTAGAATTTTATGGATATTTTGAAAACCTGTACTACAGTACTTGCTGTAACAAAATGTACTTCTCCAACACCTTCTGGCTAAGGAAGGGGAAACATCAGCAGGACTGGGTGGGAACAACTGCACGCAGAGTCTCAAAAGCAACAGCAAAACTGAAGCAATTTAGTTTGCACCACCACCAGTAACAAGCCGCTCTGGAACTGGAGGCACCAGCTGGGAACCCACAGAAATGCTGAAGTCAGTGAGTGCAACTCTGAATGCTCCAGGTGTGACCTGCAGGATCTCCTTAACACGAGCATTTTGTGAGAGACCAGCTTTAACAAGAAGTAATGTGAGACTTAAGAGATAATGCCACAGCCTTTCGCTCTGGAATTAAGTCAAAGCTAGGCAACAGCTCTTCTTCTGCAGCACCAGCACAGTGACCCTCATGTGGACAAGTTTTAATCCTACATAGCTGCTGCCTGAGACAGTCACGCTGATTGTTCCTGGGAAGCAAAAGCTTTAAGAGGAGATTTAAATCCAAACCAAGACCCTGAATGAGTGCACAGAGCCTGGACCAACAGTATAGCTACTGGACTCTGATTGGTTGTTGGTTTGGAGGTTTTTAAGTGAATGGCCTCAAGTTGTGCCAGGTGAGGCAAAGAGTGATATTAAGAAAAATTTCTTCACTGAAAGGGGGGTGAAGTACTGGAACAGGCTGCCCAGGGAAGTGGTTGAATCACCACCCCTGGACATGGTTAAAAGTTGCATAGATATGGTGCTGTTTAGCAGCAGACTTGGCAGAGTTAGGCTAATGGTTGGACACAATGATCTTAAAGGTCTTTTCCAACCTAAATGGTTCTATGAATGTCCGATTTTCTCTGCTCTGCAGGGGTAACTTCAAACTCCATAAGCACACCATGTAGAGATGAAGCAGATTCAGAAACTGCTGGACAGCAACAAATCAGAATGAATTACTGAACTCAAAAACACAAACATGTTCTACCATTAGAACACTTGGATTTTTTTTTCCCCTGCAGATCCATCAATTATGGCCTTTACCTTCTAACAAGAGAAATGCAAAATGCACTGAACTTCCATGCACAACAGGCAGACAACTACTTCAGTAGCACCAAATGAAAAACTCAAAACATGTTTTTTGTTATCATAACAGTGAAAAGAATCACTGCACAAGTGCTGAACCATTAGTTTTAGATTTAAAAACTAATCACCACAACTCTTCATTAGTTTCTTATAGATCTGATACACTGCAACTTGCATCTCTGAACAGATTCTCTTAAGCAGTTTTTTAAATAAGTGAATTTATGGCTGTCACCATGCATTCTGTAATCAACAAATGACATTTTTAATGAACTGCAATGAAATTAAGGATAATGAAAAAAGGATTTTTATCATCTAACCTGTGGCCAGATCTGCAAGATCAAATGCCTCTATCAGATTTCCTTGGTCATTCCACTGAAAGAGGGAACTTAGGTTCTGCATGGTGAGGCAGATTTATCTTGCCTTACGGAAAGCGGACCACAACAATCCGCTTTCAGCTTGACCCAGATGATGCAGATTATCTGTTCTAAGGTTATAAGAGTTCAAGTATATCTTGGTCCTATTTTTTAGGGTCAGACTGGTGTTAAACTTCATTTGGTCAGGACAGACTTTGACACTGCTGCCAAGTTTATTTTGTTCCTCCTTATTCTGATTTAATATACACAAAGTCTGCGTGAGCTTTGCGAAGTCCAAGGAATTCTACAGTTCAAACAGCTACTAAAAGATGCACTGTACACATAAAGGCAAACAACGGTGTAACTCGCATAAACTACTTAAAATATAAGGCAGGAATGACCCTGTAGTAACTACTACTGGAAGGCAAGTATTATCCCTGTTTCCCTTTCTACACAGATGTTGGTAAACGAGCACAATCCAAATCCAAGAGTTTCCTCAACTAGTTAGAATTAGTGACAGTGCCATGTTTTTATGCCTTCCAGTGTTTAATTTGCATAGGGCAGGTGGTTCACTACTTCCTAACAGTAAAGCAAGTGAGAGGGCATACATTATATACGTATTTAATTCAAACACGTCTACCAAAGCTTTTCTTTTTTTCCGATTTTTTAAAGGGAGTATGCTATTCCAAGGGGCAAACTAAGAACAACTACATGTTTAACTCCATGTAACATTAAGGTTTACTCTATCTATAGCAGTCTGAGAAAGAAAACCTAAAAAGCTTTGTTGTATCAGAACATCCTTGTTCTCATAATTCAAGTATGTTACTGTCATCCTTAACATTATGTAGGTTAAAATTATACCTACCACCAAACTAAGTTTGTGGGGTTCTTGTTTAAAAAAAAAAAAAGTAGACTAACTTCTGCACTTCAGCTATAAAAATGCTAAAGCATAACTATTTAGAAATCAGTGTCCAAGAAAGTAAGACTCCCATCTTTTGCTAACTTTTACTATTACTTCAAAAAATTTACACATTCTATAGACGTAGAAGAGTAAAGAAAGGTACTTCCAGGGAACTGTGACAAAATTCACACCTTGTAGAAAACATTCAGCGTATCTGAAGTATCTTTGCCAATTCAGGATTTAACATATTTTGCTTTATTTTTCCAGGGGGTTTTATAGTAGGCTTTTTTGTTTTGTTTATCCCTCCGTCCCCCCCAGTTTCACTTAAGGCTGTAAATGTGATAGAAGATGTAAAGACTTACTCCTGCCAGATTACAATACCTGCAGAGGGAAGTCCCCATAAAGAAACTGAAGAGGCAATTTTAACAAACTGGGAAAAAAAATTGCTAAAAAAATGCTGGATTGATGCTGCCACTGATTTCTTAGCTAGCTATCAACAGAAAGCTGAAACTGTAATCACTTGTGGCCCTGAAAATGCCACTTGTACTTCATACTTTAGGGACACCACACTTTCTTGCACTGAGTTTAAACTTAGGTTTATAAAGCCTGAACAATTGCATTAAGTTACCCTTAACAGGAGAAGCATCTTTTAATGACAAAGCACATCACTAGGTATCCATAATACACGGCTGTTCTGTTCTAGACAGAAGCTGCAGGAATTCAGCTAGTTGTAGGTAGCTCTGCACTAAACTACAGAGATGGGGGAGGCAACTCCAGTTTTCAGATCTGTTTGAAAGTCTCTAGCAGCAGTGACTTGGAAATAGGTTTTTAAAACTCACATTCCAGAAGGGATATAATACACTGGAAACCCACTTTAGTACACATACACGTATACACACATACACACACACACACACTGTATGTATCTCTTAGGCTACTAAAGGAGAGTGACAATTACACTCTCAAAATTCATGCTGCACTCTCTAGCAGGGTGGAATATTAATCTGGGTTTATCACTGGCACTGTGTAATACAATTCTTGTGAACTAACTAATGTGTAATCAGCATTTTGCACAACTGTTTGTACTTACACTATGACTGCATAATTACCCTTATATACACTTCTTAGAAAAAGGCAACAGAGAAGTAGTAATGAGTTTATAAAAAATGCTGCTCCAAGATTTCAGGTGTGCAGAGCCGTAAGTTTACTTCAGAATAAAACACAGACATAGGGGAGAATCAAAACTTTTAGAGTTGTACTTGACCATATATTTGGACAAAGCAGAATTACGCTGCATATAACAAACAGTAAAATTTCTTAAAAGTTGTTACAAATATTTTACTTTCTACCTGTACGATCATTAACATAGTTTACTATATCAAGATTTTTTTCTAAAGGCTTAAAACAAAAACAATCCCTCTAAACTACTTTCCAACAGTAAAATTTAAGTAAAATGCTTACATTCATTTAACAACAAAAAAAAACATTATTAAAAATGTTGTGTGGATGGTGCAAGAGCTGCTCTTTCAGCTACAGCCTTCTTCCAGCATTATTCCTGTGGAAATAAAGAAAACAGTCTTGTTGTAAACTATTAAGAACCAAACTCTGAAACTTTTTACAGCAATCCCCCCCCCACATCCACACAATTACTTGAGATAATGCAACATAAAGCATCTAATCTGCAACTCACTAAACTGTTTACCTTCTCCTCTTTGCGTCTGTCCTTTTCTTCATTATTCTCAATCGTTTCTTCTTCATCTTCCACAATCCCATCCCCTTGGTATTTGTCATGTGTCCACTTCGGACTGCTGCCTGACTTTTTGAAGTTAAAACGCCCTCTGCCACGCTGAAAAGTACCACGGCCTCTTCCTCTTTTGGCCCAATAATCCACACCATCATCTCTGTCATCATGCTACAATGATACCAGACAAAAAATAAGGTTAGAACACCTCTTAAGTGTTTCCTTTAAATGTTAGTACTCTATCAAATTTATACTACGCACAGAGAAAAAATATTAAGAGAACTGTTAACAGTTCAGGGCATAATTTATAGATTACATTATGAAGTATATCCTTACAATTCATGATGCCTTAACCAAAACCACAACAGTAAAATTGTTTTAAGAGCCCTTATTAGCTGTAGGTCTACTCAAATGTTTGTAAAAAAATCAGTTATCTACCACTTATCTTCAGTCAGAAGAAAAAATTACTCACTAGTTTTTAGGGAAAAAAAAAATCTGAAGGAGGAAGCTCTAGCAACATGCTAGGATTTTTGAAAAATTTTTACTCTAATGCAGAGATAGAGCTTTTTATACTTAAGGAAAGGTAATTGAAGGCAGTTTTCAGAAACCCTGCTTCATCTGTACAACCTAGGGCACATGAAGTTTAAACTGTTTAAATCTGACATTACAAACAAGAGTTGAGTTTCTCTGGTTAATAAGCTTAAAGTTTGCTATCTTGCTACCAAATACAGCCTTACATAGTTTGGTTAAGTCATCTGACAATCACTCTGAGCACTGCATGAACACTACAGACAATTGTTTAACATAAAGAGGTTTATATTTAGAAGAGTGAGGTACACTTGCTTCAGCATCTGCTTTTTTTTTTTAGTTGTGATTTGGAAAGAAATCTGAACTATTGAACACATACCATGCCTATATAGAGCAGTTTATTAATTATACATTGTAATAACAGTTAAAGGGTGGCTTTTAAAAAATTTTAAACATTTTTTTAGATATGAGAATTGTAGCCATTAAACTTTATTATTTGTTCTAGCTATCACTGAATTTCTTAATGAATAGACTGGAACATCTCTTTCTATATTTATAGATCAGAAAAGTTTATATTTGTGTGGGGAGATGAAGGGGAACTCCTTGCACAAACATCCAAATTGTGACTGCATTATTTCTTGTATCACCTGTTAACATATTTAGGACAAACTATAATGCTCTAGGAGAGTCTCATATTCACTGCTTAACATTTTTCAGCCGTGAAACGGTATCTTTTTAAGTCTGCACTGTTAAGGAAATCAACTGGAACAGAGGCTACACATCCAGCACACTACACTACTTACTAGGTGGTTACATCAACAGTTCTCCTTTCACAATCCAGATGGAGAAAAGGCATCAAAACTAAGGTGGCTTTCCTATGATTGACTATCACACTACTCAACTAAGAGCAGGACTGCTAGTAACAGTCAGCCTACAAACATCCAGAAATACTGTCAGCTTTTCCTGATCTTCCACTTTGCACAGACACATCTAAGACAAAGCTTGAATGCCACACAGACATAAATCCAGGAAAATGCAGCAGAAGTCTTTTTGGTTTAAAATTTGGTTTCAGTAATTTTTGTCTGCGTCTGCCTTCTTCCCCTCTCACTGATGAAAATTTTGGAGATTAATTCCTGTCAGGCCTCAGTTATTGCCAGCCTGCTGCAGAAAGATGCAAGAGAAGCAGAACCAGGCACTACAGCAACCCTTATGTTCTCGTGGTTATGTCACTGAAGTCCCTGTCCATACATGCATGCTAGTTCTACGCTTGTAGAAAGTTTGAAAAAACAAAAGCATGCATAAGATATCAAGTTCTCCACACCCACCAAGAAGTATTTCTTGCTTTTTGGGGTATATTCAGGATCCCATTCCTCTTCCTTCGGTCTCTTCTGAAAAGTAGTATTTGAGTTGCTGGGACCAGTATTTGTTCCAGCAAAGACTCCTCTGGCTCTTCCTCTGCCCCTAATTCGAAACTGATTAACCAAGATGTCATTTAATCCATTTACATAAAACCACAAAGAAGAGTTCAAGTTCTCTACTACTAAAAATGCTCTTTCTGTGCTTAATTACAACATCTGCAAGTGTAAAACAATTTTCAAATTCACATATTACCTTAAGTAATATATTCACGCATTCACTTTGAAATAGTGATTCTATTACACTGAAATTGAAAGACATTTGAGTTTTTGGCATAAATTCACCCACAACCACCACAAAAATTTCCTGTGACTGCCGGTAAAGCAGCATGTTGTAGATAGAGTCAGAACAGAGTCTGTTCACAGACTAAAACAATCTGAAAATCCAGACTGAAAGAGGGAGAAAACTCTCATGGGGCAAAAGAATGGTCACTGATGGAGTCAGTTGTATTGGTTATGAGAAAGTTATTCTAGAACACATACAAACAATGCAGTTTTCAAATAAGTATATCCACTTCGTGTTATTCAAACATTTTCAACTGAGATTCAGAAGTTTATTTTAAGCCAAATTAAATTTCAAATGAGTAAATTCTTTACTCAGAAAAATCAACAATATGTACTGTACAGAGTAGCAATGCTTTAAGTAAAAATCAGTGCCTGAAATACTCTTTATAATGAATTAACAGGATTTTAAAGTGTCAGGCTAAAAAGTCTCCTAGTAATAAAGAAAATACTTAACTCTGAATACACTAGGGAGTAATATATACAGTTCCCTCACATTGTGAATTTTTAGCTTGTAGAAAACATTAAACAAGAGTTTATATCCTCCATTCAAGGGGAGAAGAAAGGTTAGGTTGAGAAGACAGATGATTGCTAAAACCTGCAGTTACTACAGAACATTATTTCCATAAACAGCCTAGTTAAAAATACAAAACTGGGTCTTCAGAGTAACTGTACAGAAACATGACCGGAAATTAATTTCATTTGTTAAGTATGTTCCATAAACATAGTTAATTATATCCTTTTTTTGGTCTGACTTGAAAAGAGGAGTATTATGCACATACACAAAGCTCCACTGAATACATAATTTACACGGGATCATTTTAAAAATACTCTGAAAACAAACAGACTGAAAAACAATCCATTAAAGGCTTCTAAGACCTATCCAACACACTGTAGGCAATCAAAGAACTGCTTGGAGAGCCACTTGGAAAGTGACAAACTATCACCTGAAAAAAACAGTACAAGAGGAAATACTACATGCTTTATTTCTAATAGCTCTGAAGCCTTTACAAAATTAGGGCACAACAAGCAGTAAGGCAGTGAGGGAGGAAAAGGATGTAGACAAAATTATGACAGGATTGAAAAAAAAAATCTGCGTTTCCTGGTACTGGGTCTCATGATCAGATTCCCTTTACGAAAAGGTATTCAGAGCTTTCCTCAATGTGCTCCACCACCACTAGGTCATCTTCCAGGAAAAGAAATACAGGCGGTAAAATCCACTACGGTAGGTTTTTTATGGGCTTACTAACTGCAAAGACCATCACAAAAAAGACAGAGTACATTTTCTACAGAAAGAGAAAACTTTTGAAGAATTCTGTACGTAACAGTTCTGTTTGGGAGCTTGATACTAATGGCAGTGTCATTAGAAGATTCTACTTATCCTTATTTCTGTGTTCCTGCTTCAAAACTATTCATAATGTTCACATACAAGAAGCCTAGCATTAAACATTATAGTCTGTTAGCAAGTGTTAGTGAAAAATCATAGTCTCTACGATCCCGCACACGGTGCTCTCCCAGTGTATCAAGGCCTCCTGCTTTGGGAGGGATTCACAACCAAACCAAAACGTTTTACTTACTCCAAAAACAAGGCAGTTTTTACTGGAGTGCAGCCACTGGTAGCCTAAACCACAAAGCCATCCCTACGCTGGCCAGTCTGCACATTTCAATATTATCCAAGCTGTATCCCTAAGGAGGACATCTGAGTCAACGGGTTGGCCTATTTAGATTCTCCTGTCCAGACAGTTCAACGAATGTGTGTGGCAAAGTATGTAGTTAGGGAACATCAACCACTTGTTACCGCATAGTCAGAACTGCCAGTCATCTGTAGTTAAATTAGTAGAAGCCTATTGAATTTCCAATTCACATCTACTTAAATTTCGTGTAAAGTAGCAGCTCTTTCACGATACGTACAATCTGTTTGGTTTTTTTTTTTTAAACTCTGTGCCACTAGCTTATACAGCTAGAAATTGTGCTGATACTGTTGTTTGATGCCTGCACCATTCAAGGATTTCTACATTTATGCCACATAGGTGGTCCTTTATAATAATTGTTTTAAAAAAAGAAGAAAGAGGAAAACACACATTTTTCGTGTTAGAAATTTTGAACTTTTAGTTTTCTTCTGCCTAAAAAACTGTAGCTACGTAGAAGATTCAAACCTTAACTCAAAGTGTTGCACACCCCACATGCATTTCAGGCACCCTTGTGTACAGTTCAAAACTGCTTTTACACTACTAGAAACAATTCAATGTACATTTATAGCAAACAATGCCTTCTAGCATTATGTAGTCTTAGTTACACGCTACATGAAGGAACTACTGCAGAAGCATGAAATTACTCCTACCCATTATGTAAGCCTATTTGGCCGTTTTTCCCCATCCAAATGTGAAACTTGCTTTTTGTGTGTGTGTGTTTTGGTTTGGAGTTTTTCTGTTGGGTTTTGTTGTTAGTTTGGGGTTTTTTTGAAGTGTTCCTTATCTTTTCCTCCTTTACTGATCAATTGCCTTACCTAAGGCTCCTACATTTCCTAATTAAATATCAGTGATCATATTAGCATGGAATTTTTAACTTTTAAAGATTTTTCTGAAGAGTACAGTGGTCAATGTGTTACTTTCCAAATCACAATGCTAAAACACATTTCAGAGCCAAATTAATGAGCTTTCATGCTCACTGTGGCTAGTCCAGGCCAAAGAAACACTGAAAAATAACAAGTATACCATCTCCTCTCCTCAATACAGCGCTTTTAAGGTTCATGCAAATTTTTAATTATGTGCCATTCTCTATTTACAAGTTGCGGGCATCGCACAAAGGAGGGCACAAATCAAGCTGAAAATGACAGGGAAAAACAAAAGCTGCAGGGATCTAAGAGGTAACAGATTACAAGATTAATCTTCACAGAAAGGTACATTTTCAGATCCTGTTAAGAAACAACATAATTACAAAAGAGCAAGAACTAAGCAAAAAAAATTAAAATAAATTAAAAAAATAAATCATTTTCCCCAGCCTTACTCTAGGATCTCTAATGGCATGCTAATGTAAATTCACACACCAATTAACTGCTACCGAGCAGTGCTGGGGAAAAAAACCCTCAGGTTTGGTACATCACATAGAAGAATTCCAGAATCACTGCTATGAAAGAAGTCTAGCCTAACAATCACTACAACACTTCCTCATCTGGCTTGTTATACTATTACTACTGGTGAAGTGTTCATAACTTGGGGGAAGAATAAGACAACAACTTACAAAGGTGCCTCTTGGCCTACTGACTCCTGCAAAACCAGAGTATTCCTTCTGTTCGTGGTGGGTTTTGAACTCTTCCTCTCTTTCTTTCTTGCAATCCTTTTCTTCGCGAGAACTGGATGAGGAAGAAGATGGGGAGGAAGATGGGGAGGACCGAGCACGGTCTTGATCTCTTTTTTGTTTACTGAAAAATAAAAAGATAGACTGTGTGCTGTTTTAAAAGTACTAGATAGTCTGTAACATGCTATACTAAAAGGGGTCTCTTTATACTTTATGAAAAACAATCCCCCTTCTGGTTATAAAAAGTCACATATATGTTACATATTTCAGGTGTTAAGGTGAAGTATAGTTCCACTTTCCAGCCTCCTCTCACACACTTAAATGCACTAAATGTATATTACTGCTACTGAGTTGGAAAGCAGCAGTCTGCAAACTGCAAATACAGTTTTTCTAGGTTTTGATGCCATTAAGAGATTCTGTTACTTATAAGATCTGCCTTTCTTCTAAGGCAGAAAAAAAACCTAGAAATTGAAGGGAAGAAAACCCTCAAGGCAAAGTTTTACAGTAACTTTACATAGTTCAGTTTGCACACTGTTGAGAAGATATGGTGTGGGCTTCCCTACAAAGATGGCTGTATGGAACTTGCCAGTGGAAGATAGCGTGGATACCAAAGTCAGACAGTAATTGGGAAACAGGAAGCATAAGTAAAAATTCATGGTATATCCAGTACAAAGCAGGGAAAAACGTATTCTTACAGCAAGACTTTTAGTAACCCCATAGTAGTACTAATTAGACCCGCTTTACAAGATTTTAATATACTATTCAAAGGAAGGTCATACCTGAAGTAACTCTTGCCACTGCTACACAGTATCCACTGAGATATGCTAACATTTTTCTTAAAAACAGCCCACTGGCTTTAGATAAAAACAAAATTCCCCTTCTCACCCATGTTAAAACCTAAGTATCAGTAAGATTCTCATACTCTGGGTGTTATGAGTTGAAAAAGTGCGGAATCAAGCATAACGAGCCAAAGTTCTTACACAAACTGTTTATAGAAATGTACTGCATTGAAGTCCAACCTCCTGATGTAGCCTGGATAATAGGACAGATTAATTTGTCATTTTTTTTTTCAGTGTTAGCTTGCTATTCCAAAGTTTTTGTCCTCATCCACCATAAGCCGTGTAAAAGACAGATAATACATATTTGCTGTAAAACAAATAATTTTAATTGTTTAAATTTAAATGTTCCATTATACATTGAAAATTGAAAGCAATTAAGCTTACAATTACAAAAGGCTAATTAGAAGCTAAAAACCTATACAGGGACTTCAAATATTTACCTGTCGTCTTTGTAAGATTTGTAATCCTTGTAATCTTTTGGAGTTTTCTCCTGCTTTCTTGACCCACTGGATTCCCTGGAACCCTTTGAGTCTCCTCGCTCTTTACTTCGCTCTTTTCTACGTCGGTCAATGTCATGCCGAAGATCAGCAGAATCACACCTTAATTTTTTATCTCCCTGTAAACAAATATGTATTTTGGAACAAAATTTTGAAATAAGACATTCAGAAAAGAATCTGAATGAAAAGGCAAGCAGTGCATCAATTTTCAAAAAAGCGAGATAGAATTTACCTATTTTTCAACAAACTCTTCAGCACACAAATTGACTTTAAGTGAACACCCTTTACATGCAATGGCTAGATCTAAAAAGAGAACAGCTAAGAATTTCAGTTTAAAACAAGCATTCCCACTGAGCCTATGGATCTATTTTCAGATACAGACAGACCATGACACCCGGTTTGGGAGAATGTTTAAGTATTCATTTCTGCTGGCAAATTGTTTTTAACAGAGTACCAGCCCCTTTGCAGTTCAACCACCCCACTCACTACCTCAGTACTTCTTTCTTCCCCTCCCTTCTTTATTTTGTTCTTGGGCAGATTTCGTGCTACAAAACTGGCCAAGAAATGTCCAAGAAAAGAGGAAGGGTGAGAGAAGACCTGACCTTAAATGCCGTGTTATCAATACAGCAAAATCATGCAACTTAAGCTGGCTTCTTGGTAACATGTTTTACTCAAAGGGGAAAAAAAAACCCAACATATTGTTCTAAATACAAGTACTCCATATACAATAAACAAATTATTTTTCTATTTTTAAACACAAAGTTGAAGTTCAGATTTAAAAGGAAACACATCAAGTTTAGAAATACAGATAGGACGTTTACTTAGAACCTACTTTTTGACTTTCTTCTTTAAAGACTCTCTCTTCACCTGCTAAACGGGTATGCTTCCTCAGGGTACTTGGAGAGATGTCAATCCTCCTAAATGTAAAATAAAAGCAGTGTCTTGCCATATGTGTCTGTGACTGTTAATGGCCTCAGACATTTCTTTTCAACAGAAAACTGAGAAACAAGGCATTTTTACAGTAGAACAAACTTTTTGCCTGTAAAGCCCCATCATCAGAATCTAGAAGCAGACTAAAAACCTTTGTTTTGTTCTGCACAAAGTATGCTAAAAACACAAATACAGAAAGTAGGCAGTTTGATATTTCCCATTTTAAGTACAGCTCTGAAGATATAAAACAAAGTTCAATGAGTTATTTCGTAAGATCAGTATAGGTAGCCACTTGAAAATCTACCATCCCCCAAGAAATCATCAACACATTGATAGTTTGCTGGGAAGTCAACAATACTTAACAGTTAAGAAACCCTGCAAAGTTGGATACTGAATATGGAGGTAATATATCCTCACATGCAAGACAAATATAGTACACTGCATCATAAAACATGATCAGAAACTACATCTGCATGCCTACCTTCTTACCTTTCAGGCTCTCAAGATTTTTCAAAAAACTGCTGTTAATTAACACACACAAACACTAAAGTAGTATGAGATGGAACATTTCACACTGAAGAATAAAGATGCATGTACAGGGCTTCTTTTCATCTTCAAGACATATGCCCCTCAATATTTGAGCACTGCATGTGAGAGAAGTAAATATATCCCAAATGAGATACAGAGGTAGAGAAGACAACTGCTACAAAACCACAGATGAAGCCAGACTTGACTCAGATGAGATCTCTTTTACAGAAGGGGAGTTTGGTGGGGTTTTTTGGTATTTTCTACTTAAACATAAATTGACAATTTACACCATACAGATTAGAAAAAAAAAAAATATTTGGGGTTCTTGAAAGAAATATTAGCAGCTGTTATTTGAAACACAAAGCATTGACATATGCAGTTAACATATACCTATGTATTTCTGGGCTCTTTTGCCGGGTGCAGTGTTCTTCAGTAGCTTTTTGATACGCAGTGAACCTCTCATTTAGGGTCATTCCAGCTGACTTGAAGTATTGCTCTGTTGGTTACAATAGAAAAACACTGTTTCATGAGTTTAATTCAACTGACAGGTATCTTGCTCCTGACAGAAAGGCAAGTAGCAGGCAAATAACACAGTACTTTCAATAAATCTATCAGGACAAGCAAATGTGGCGTTTTCCCTATTTTTACACATTCTATAACCCAAACAAAGTAACAGTGCACAGCATCACTGCAAGTCTACTTATAACTATGCCATGACTGTATTACATCTAATTCAAGCATCATTTACTGATTGGACTTGCTCATTTTCAATGACATTTTCCTCTAATGAAAGAGAGAGGAGCAATTCCTTAACAGTTACTTTATACTTTGCCCGTAAAGAGAAAATCAAGTTACTTGGAGTCATGAATACTTGATTCATCTCATGTTTAAGAGTTAATTCAGTGAAATCACTTAAGTAATGTATGCTTCAATAACTACATGAATGACCTAACAAGTCATTTCTTAAAGGAGTACAATTTCTTGACCTGAAGTTGTGATGATAAACGATCCAAGACAATTAAAACACCTATATGTAAATAAATTCATTTAAACATCTGGCATCTTGGCAAACTTGACAACTTCTCTGACAGATTTTCTCATTCCTTCAGAGACAGTTAAATTAGCAACAGTAAAACTCAGTTTTTAAACCAGCTCAACAAATGTGTTTAAATGTAATATAGAAATACATAAAGTCATGAGCTATGAAATGTTACATATGAAGCAAGCTATCTGCTTAACAGGTCAACATACATCTGTATCAACTTACCGCCCGGAATCCAGTATTTGTCTCATAACCAACCATTAAAACTTGAAACGGCCACTACAAGGGTAGTGCCTCAATCATAATTCCATCAAACACAGGAATTTGAGCTAGCAACTCTGTTTTTATGCCATTTTTGCCAGGAAGACAGAAGGTTCAACTTTGCCTGTTTGGCATCTGTATCTTTCAACAGCTATTTTACTTTTGTAACATGGATTTTGCCATTTCAAAACACATTCCAGGACCTAGTTACAATGAAAAAGAAAACATCACTGGGCATTTTCAGCTCTACATTAATAAAGAGCTGTTCAGACTGGTCGCATCACACCAATAATGAACATAACTTCAATTTGTCAAAATAGTTACTAAAATCTGATCACAGACGACAGTAAACTGGAAGCTTAAGAAGGTTCTGCTTTCAAAAACAACCACAACTGTACATTTCCAGTAACTTGACCAGATAGGCTGTTAAGCTGTTACATTTACCAGGTATTCATTTCACATAAAATTTACAGAAAAACAGTCTATTCTGTGATCAACATGTGAGAGCTTCAGGAATATTATTTCACCTACACTCTATATATGTCTCATATAAGCAAGAACTTGCAGAAGCTTTCACTGGACTGAGCTTTAAATCTCTTTACATATCAATAATACTTTCACAACAAATCATTATACTCTAAACAGTGTCTCAATAAGAGTTTTTAATCTAATACATTATCATAATCTATTATTGTTGACTATTACTTTCTTCTTTATAAGCAATTCAAACTGCAGGAAATTATTTGGCCTTAGTAACCTGAACTTTGCCAACAAAATGAGCCTTCTAACAGAATCTTAGCACACAAATCTTTGCAATTTTAGAAACTAAAGCATCTTAAAAAACAGTGCTTACAGATAGATACACTGAAACTGATCACCTAAGTAGGCATTCCCCCTTTGTATGATGATACAGCAAAATTATTTTCACCAGCAAATTCTTCCGCCTTATCTCAGTACATTAAACACAAGAACAAGACAACAGCCCAGTGAAATAAAGTAAATGCTATGGGGGAAAAAAAAAAATATTAAGAACTTGCCAGATATCCTCACTGGATTTAAGGAATTATCTACTTTTTCCCCTCAGAAAACTGACAGGATACACGACTGAAACAAAATACACCTACTGAGATGGTGTGGGTTTGGGTTTTGGGTGGTGGTAGCTGGTTGGGAGTTTTTGGTTTGTCATTTTGGTTTTTTTTATAGTAAGCGACTGTCTCTACTATTAAATCACTAATAATTAACGTATGGTTCATTTAATTGAGGTTTATTTAGCCACTGCTGAGCTCCTGCAAGTGAAATTCCTGGCTCCAGCAGTAGAATACTCTCAAACAGGAATAAATAAGTATTACAGTGTATTTTAGTATCATTTATATCACTATTTTTCTTAAATCTTATTATTTTAGGAGAAAACTCCCTTCTAGTAAGAACCTGGAAATTAATTCGAGGGTGCTCAAAAAAGGAATGCCATTTTAATTTACAGTGCAAAAGACACTTGTCAAGCCGCACTGCACCACTTAATAGAAAATTGTATCTTAGAGCCATTAAAACTAAGTAAGATTGACCAATGTAGTATATTTCAACTACACTGCAAGAATTCAAAAACTTTATATGCTACTTCAGCTCAAAAATTTATCCAGAAACACAGAATAACTGCTATGATGCTCTACACTGCTTGTGGTTTTGGTTTTTTTATACTAGCTTCTGTGACTATTCCTTCAAAGGAAAGAGTCTGAGCAAATCAACATTAAAGAAGGGCTTTCGATACTAGAGATAGCAAACAGGCTTAAATGAAGTTGCCAGATGTCTATTTGGTACAATAAACTGAGCACGTACCTTTGACATGATGAACCAACGACACAATGTGCTGAATAAATGACTCTGACGTGCTTTTGCTGGCCTGTGGCAACTTAATGTGGTCAAAGATGGATCGGAACTCTTGCTCCTTCTTGACGGAATGGACAAGTGTGCTAGCAAGCAGCCTGTCTTTAGTCAGGGAAGCAGGTCTAAAATGCATCAACAACAAAAGAGACACACAAAAAGAAACCACTAGTTTAAATAAAGATGAATGACACTGCAGGCAGGTGGACAGCCACACTGTAAAGTGGAATAATTTACCTATTGGAATCATCAAGAGGTACTGGTGCCATTTTGAGTTTAACTTCAGGACGATGGGAGTCACTGGCTATCATTTTGATCCTAAGTGGGCTCTCCTCTCTGAAGGTGGATTTTTCTCTCGCATCCAGATTCTTGTGTAGAGGGGGACTGTAATCAAAGAGTTCTTTGAGCTTTTCAGACTTTACCTGCTCAGGTGACTGAGTTTCTTTCTTCATCATTAGTCTCTCAGAACTCTTGTCTTCTTCCTTGTGCTTATCTTTTGTTGCACTAGGCCTTTCCACTACATAGCCAGTCTCTTTAAGCTTAAAACTTTTCTCATCTCTAAATCCATCGCTCTCTCTATTGCCCTTGATTGATATCTTAGATTTGTATTTGGCTCCTTCCTCCTCAGCATTCCGGTGAGATGCAGTAGGAAAATTTTTACCCTGATCTGCCAGGACAGACTTTCTGAACTGTCTGTAATCCTCTGTCTCCTCTGTGTCCTCCCCTTCAGAGTCATTAAACTTTTCTTTCCCAGTCTCTTTATCAACGAAAAAATCTAAAGTTTCCTGTTCCTCCCATTCCCTTTCTCCCTCTGTCCTCCCTTTTTCTGATCCTCTCTCCTTCTGGGCCTCCTTCTCCCTGGTATTACCCCTATCAAGCAGGTATACTCTAGACTCTTCATCTGTGTACCTGTGGATAGCAAAGAAGAGACTGGTAACTCTGGATTGCATTCATTCCAGTTCACTTGCATTCCTCTTTTGTGACAATCCCACATCAAGAAGAAGAAAATATATTCCTCTGAGCAATTCAACTTAAGCATGCAATGCTTCACACACCGTTAACACTGCACCCACGGTCATTCATGTACAACGGGAGGCATATGAAGAATAGAATGCCTTTCTGTAGGACACCTAGAAATTCCCTGCTTCAGATTATGAAAAAGCCAGCAGTTTGTTTGCTTGTTCTTTCTTAATCGGAACCCAGCTTCATTCTCTTACATCACTCTTTTTTCCATCAAATTCACATGAAGTTTGATAATTCAGACTATAATTCACTTTTGTACTTTTTAGTGAAAAAGTTAAAGGAGTATCACGAAAAAAAGTGAACTATTTTCAAGATCCTGCTTCTAAGACAGTTCCAAAACCTGACACAGGCTTAATGCATTCACTATGTTGTATACCAGCAGGGAACCTTTAGAAGGCAGCTCTCCTGAATGCAGAAACACTTACCAACTTATTACTTCAGCCACTGCCTTATCTATACACTATTTTCACATAGGTCCTAATACATTCACCAACTCTAATACATCTAACCAAGGGGAAGTCGTGTTTTTTATCTTCTAAGTAGTTATATTTTACATAATAAATCAAGACAGGTGAAATTCATTTAAAAGCCAACAATCTATGATAATCAATCCTATATAGCACAGTCACAGTTTTGCTCTATAATTAATTTTATAAGAAATCCACTGAAGTGCAAGTCCCATTAGAAAGGAAGTCTAATGTCAGCAGTGTTTTTACAATTTTTAAAAATTAATACTGTATTACACAGCAATTTTAAGAATTTTATGTTAATGGGAAAATATACACTGCACTTTAAATATGTTGTCCTTTACATCAAATAGGATTATGTTCTGAGAATATCAAGACCTAGCTTCTTTAAGTAATGCAAGTCAAGGCATCGAAGTTGTCACACTGCGCCACACAATTAGCAATCAATGCTGTTCATGTTAACAAAGAAATCATTGAACAACATCTGCATTTTAGACCTCCAGAAGATTTGCATTTCTAACTATATGAAGCATTAAAATCCTAAAATACTTGAACAGAATTCACTATCAAACAAGGAAGTCTGATATACTGTTCCAATTAAGATTTTTCTTAACAGTAAATGGAGCATACGAAAATACATCATAAAGGAAAAGCACACACCTGTTTCCCCTCAAGGATAAATGTCCCTATCTCTACTAGCCAATGGCTAAGAACTTGAAGCATTTTAGGCAGAAAAGTCATGTTTCAAGCTCAATTCCCATTAGACTAAAATTAGTAATTCCACAGTATTTCATACTGCATTTTCTAAGGCATAGTCATGGTCCTGTCAAACCTCTACAGCAGACAGCATTTCAAGAGGCAATAACAGGCTTATAATTTAATCCTTACCTTTTCATAAACTTTCCACCTTTCGCAGTTTCCTGTTCACCACCCTCAGGATAAAATGACCGCACTCGAGCCTCCTCACGGGGAGCACTCTGTGATGGGATTGTCTTTGCAGGGCTTCTCCTCGAAGGGATATGATGCAATGGGCTATTCTGAGAAGGACTATAACGACTAGAACCATTTCCAAGAGAACCAGAGCCAGACCTCTCAGGGCTATGCTGAATGGAATGGGAATGTTGAGGTGTGTCCTTTGCTGAGTGGGCTGTGCTAAGCAAAGGGGCATCAGAGCAAGATGAACTCTGACTAGGCGGGGTGGCAATAGAAGGACTATGGGGTGACCTTGGACTGTTATCATACGCTGAAAGGCCAGGCCAAATGTCGCCAGAAGCTGCTGATGATTTGTTAAAATCGTCAAGAGACTCTGATGGGTCATGTTCAAATGTATCTTTCTGTTCATCTTGTGACTTATTTTTCAAGGGGCTATCTTGTAAAGGAGCCCCTTCAGTTTTCTTTGCCTGCTTTTCCAGAGACGCACGTCTTTTGGAAGAGACAGGTGATTTGCTGTATGGGGATGAAGAACGAGATGAAGAGGACCTCGGGGACCTGGAAGATCTGTAAGATCGACGAGATCTGCTCCGGGACCTCTGGGAAGACACAGACCTTCGTTTTGGACTTCTGGAACGTGAACGGCCACGCCTAGGGCTTCGGGAGTGTCTTCGGTTCCAGACAGGCCTATAACCTCCACGATGGTATCTACCACCTCCTCCTTGATAATACCCTCTACCTCTTCCTCTGTAACCATAGGGACGTCTCATTCCTCTATTATTTCTGTAATCTCTGCGATAATCTCTAGAATAAACACGATCCCTGCTGCGAGATCGTGAGTATGTCCTTGACCGAGACCTAGAACTAAAATTAAAAAGCAAATATTAACACTTGACAATTGGAGAATTACGAAAAGACACTAAATGCTAGATTTCTCAAATGCAGTCAGAATGGCAATGGAAGCGGACCAACAGTCTTAAAGCAACTTCTACAATCTATTTATTATTTCTATCTCAAATGATTATAATAAACATGTTTATACTCCTAAGGACTGTGAAACTTAGACTTCAGCATCGCATGATTAAGACATTACCAGCCTCAGTGCCCTGTCCTGACATTTTATTAGAGATTATCGCCATTCAGTTCCTCAACCACCACAGTTCACAGCCCGGAACATGAAGTTACATGACCCCCAGGTAACATGTCCAGTGCCTGTGGACAGCAGCTGATGAGACAGTAAAGATTCAATTCAGCTACTTTAACAGGAGATGGTAATGTCCACTAGCTAGAAAGATGAGGAAAAGGCTGGAGGTAACTGAGAAGACAAGATACAGCAAAGCTGAAGCCTTAAGTTACTCCAGATCTGAAAAGCTGCAGGAGAAATACAGAACACATCACAGGGAAAGACTGGACAAAGAAAACAATGTGAACGGGCAGGGGAGAATAAAACAAGCCACAAATTACAAAGAACCATCAGCATTCTGAAAGTAATCTTGAGATAGAGGAAAAGAAAAAAAAAAACAGCCAAGTATTAATCAAAGTAGCAGAAAATACTTTCAAAGCAGAATTTACCTACTGCCTAAAATGAAGTAGGACCCCAGGCTCACTTTTGCCACAGCATCATGCAAGTAAAAAGTAATTTCCAGACAAAAGCTAATATACTAAACGAACTTTTAAGGCACTACGACATCCATTTACCTGTATCTCTTTTTTCTAGAATGTGATCTTGATCTTGACCTAGAGCTGGACTGAGATCTGGACTTTGATCTTGACGAATGTGATCTAGAGTTAGATCGACCCATTCTTCCCAGTAGATATACTCCTTAACAAAAGGAAAAGCAGTGAGGGGAGGGGGGAAAAGGGAAGAAGCTATTTAGAGTCCACATGTATCACATAAATGAACAAAATTTTCATATGCTAAAATGAGAATATTAGAAACAGGTGTAGCATTTTCTAAACAAAAGGACTTTGAAGACAATAGGCATTTATTAAGTTAAAAGCTCAAGCACATTTTCAAGAATTTAGCGTAGCTAAGTGCACACAGTTCGTCTGAAAAGATGGAAGTGTAACAGTAAAAGGTTTTCCAGATTTAATTGCAAACCATCCTGTAGGAGAGGAAGCAATAAAAAAACCCTTTCTGCAAATTAAGGCAAGAAATAACATCATTCTGGACAGATACACATTTGCACACAGCTTAAAACTGTTGCTATTTATGTAGTTTATGTTTTCCTTGCATTTCCGATGCACTAATCCTTTTCTGGAGGGACTTTACAGTCCTCTACAGTGTACCTCTTACATAAGCAAATAAAAAGCCCTGAAGTATTCTGTCCAGCAGTTGTTGGTTTGAGCCAGGGGTATTACTTCTCTTAACCACATGTACTAAAGCTAATCACTCTGATCTGATTTTCCGCTGGTCAATATGCCCACCCTACATCTTTTTAGGTTAACTTTGCTTTTTCAACTACATGTAAAATCCACAACCAACTGGAAGATTTTAACAACTAGGTAAATAGCATGCCTTGAACGGAATGCAGTATTTTTCAGCTCAAATTAAGCTATGAAAACTACAACTGGTTACAAAGCAACAAGTCCTAAATGAAAAATACTTACGTACAGTCATTTTAAATATTTAGAATTAGTGCTAAGCATAAAGAAAAAATACACACCTTTTCCTTTTCTTTTCAGATCAGTGGCTAAAAATCCCCAATTTAATTAATAAGCACTTTGACCCATTATCATTTTCTTTTGAAATTGCCCAGCTTAAAAAAAAAAAAAAGGGGGGGGGGGGGTCACATTAGACAACCTCAATATAAACTAGGAAAAAGTAACAACACATTTTCAGGCCTTTATACTCTCAATACCTACAATTATCATTGCTCAACAACAATTAAAACAAAAATGGGAAAAAATGAACATTTAGCTTTCATATTGCAAACAAGCATGAAAGCCTAAAATTACTGTACTGAAAATACAAGTTCAACACAACAAGCACTTTCTGTCACAAGGTACTTTATATAATCTTTCTTGTTACCTGGGTGATATTTCAATTATGCAAAAGACAAATAAACAGCATTAGAGCTTAATTTAAATATCATGAAATTTTAGACATAAGCAAATCCAAAAGGAAAAATCAGACCAACTTTTCCCCTATCAACTGGTCTCTCCTGCCCCATATGACTTTCCCCACCACAGCAGCACAAGAGTTTGCATGGCCCCAAAGCTATATAACCTCATCTGAAATTAAACACAGGAAAAAAAAGAATTTTAACCTAAACTAGCTTTCCATTTAACTGAGAAAAAAATTATTTACCTTGGAGAAGAATAATATGTTGAATTCTGTTTTTTTAGACTCTTTCCATTAAAAAACAAATTTACATAAACTATACTCAGAAGACGTTTACCAACTCATTTGTGTTCAATTAAACTAACAGAAAATGGCTTATAATCTCTTACGCTCATCTACTCACAGGCAACATAAATTCAGAGTTCTTAAACTGTTTTAAGATGAGGCATACCTATTTTCCAAGCAACAGGAAAAAAAAAAACCCAACACTTTTTGTTGCCATTACAAGTAATTTTCAGACAAAACTTCATACCCACAGTAAGTTTATAATACAACCCAGCTTTAACAATAACATTTATGCATTTGCATTCTACATACAAGTACATATATACTATACAAGAGTTGACCTTTACCTGAGACACATTAATTTCAGGAAGTTTTATATACTGTAGTTTCTTATTGAAAGCATACATTTTAGGAAAACAAATTCTCATTTTAAATGGTTGGGTTCATTCAGAACGCTTAAAAATATAATTAAGTTAATCTTACCTCAAACCGTTCGTTGGTGCCAATGAAGCAATTATTTCAAAACTCTATTTGTGCTCTCCGCAATACTGATTCCTATAGAACAGAAAAAAAGCCTCTTAAAGACATTAACTTCTACTAAAGGGCAGGTAATACCTTTTGCTTAAATGGGTTCAAACATTTATCTGTTTATCATGAAAAATGGCAAATTTACTCCTGGGAGTCAATGAAGCTGCACATTAAGAGCAGAGCAGCTGGGAAGCCAGCCAGTGCCAAGTGGCAAATCCTACTCCCCTTCCATACATGACCACTCCTTCGGCCTTGCTTACAGGACTGCATAATGCACCAGCCTCACCTTCAACACGACCCCACCACCCTTCGGGTCCTTCAGTGAGCAGGCTCTCGTTTCATATGGTTAGGTTATCAAACTGCGACAATGAAGGGCCAAACAAGTGCCAGAGCTGGACTGTGGTGGAAAAAGAGTATGCAGCCAGGAAGAGAAGGCAAAAAGGACAGGGGCAAACTGTTAGACCACTTAAGCTTTGCGCTTAACTAGAGCTATCATTTTTCAAAAGAAAAAAAAGGGATGAGGACTTAAGACAACAGTGAAAGCTTTATCTTTAGGTTTGTTCTGCAACATTTGTACAAGCATTACTCTTGTTATATCTTACTGTTTAAAATACATCCATGAATTTACCTAAATAACCAACACTCCTTCAAAAATAAGCTCTTTTACAGGTATACAGAAACAAAGCACAACTGTAATAACGAAACTAGTCTCAAAAGTACAAACTTTTCACTGGCCTCAGCTTTTAATTACCTCCAAGCCTTAAGATTATGTGTACATTTGTAGTCTGACTCAACATTAAGTAAGCTTTGCAATTCCACTCAAGCAACTCAGAATTTTGTCCCAATACAGACAGGATGGATCACCCAGGAATTCTGCATCTCAGCAATTTATTCATTAAAGCCAAAGCCATAAGACATCTACTGCTCCTAAATGATACTTTTGCACTTGTTCACAGATGTTTTCAATATTTTCTTCACCTAAAAGAAGAAACTTAGCACTTGAGTTCATTAACACTGCTTTTGAAAGTCCACTTACCATTCACTAGTAGTGACCAAGATATTTCCAATTTCTACAAAATATATGCTTTAATAAGATTAAGTTTTAACTTCTCATCATCAGCAAGCATGAGTCTCTGAAGGAGCACAGTAGTGTATCGGACCATTTCAGATCTTGTCTAGACAAAAGGCAAGACGGTATTAGCTAGCAAAGATTAATTAAGGCATTCAGAATTCTAGTACAGAAGAAGTAATACAAACTTCAGCTAAACAGTTGAAGTTCAGTACAAGATTTTAAATCAATGTTTAAATCATCTGTACTTCTGACTTCTAAAATCAATCCGTTGATGTTAGCTGAAATCCAAAATTCTAATTTAGACAAGTCTTTAGATCCCGGGGATACAGAACAAGATAGTTACTTCACATTTAAAACTTCTAGGCAGAAGACAGGATCTTCAATTACTGTAACTCAAACTCTTGCAGTCACTTCTGTATAGTTTTAGGAAACTTTTCTAGCAACTGTCAAAAGTGAGAAGTAGCCACACTTTTTTATTTCAAACAGCCACTGGATATGCCATGCCAGTTACCCTTCTCCCTTATTTATATTTATTTTTAAAAATAAGAGTATGGATGTAATTTTTCAGGAGAAAAAAGTTTTTAATAGAAAACTTTAAATATTGAATTAAAAAATCCCTTAATTATCTGCAGCTTTTGTTTCTGTTTAAAGGCAGTAGATAAAAGGCTGACAAACAAAACTGCCTCTCAAAAATAACATTCATACTTAGGAACAGAAGTTAAAGGACTACAAGACTCTTTTTTGAATTAAGTTTTGTATGTGTAAATATTCTTATAATACGCAAGAATCAAGAATTTGATTAACCTCTATTAAGGCAAATTTAGAGAACTGTGGTAGATAGAGAAATAATGCAACTCCTTTATCAATAACAGTAAGCTTCTACATGCTTTACACTTGTGCAGGAAAAGTACACAGTCCTCTGAAAGCATCACAGCTACAAAATATTGTTTCATGCTATCAAATAATATCAGCCATAGCCTCCCTCCTATAGAGTCTCCTGCTCGTTGTCAGTTTGTAGTGGCTACACCATGTCGAAGAAGGGCTGAGTGGTAAAGAGCATTGAAAAAGAGGGGCTAAGCATCATATGTTGCTAAACAACATCATCAATCAGTAAATCAAAAGACTGGTTGCCCCCCTCACTTCAGTGCACAAAGCTTATCTCTGGACTAGTCTTAGAAGAGACCTAGAGTCTGCCAAAGGTGCCTATTAAGAAAGTGACAAAAGATGTCATAGCAAGCATTTTTAAGAGAAGACCACAACTGCTAGAAACAGCCTATGGCTGAAACACCAGGGCTGTAATTCACATGCTTTTTGCCACTAAAGCTTTTTTTTCCTTTGCTTTCTGCCTTAATTATACAAAAGGGGAGGCCTGACTCTCGACCATTTCACTCCCGTGTTAAAAGATCTAGATATTGCAAAGAAAGGTGCCGTAGTTCCACAGTACTTTAAACTAGAATAAGCTGGCACTGCTGGTTTAAAGAAACAGTCACATCTCTCCCATCCTTTGTTTCCTCACATTCCTAATGATCTGCCTTATGCCAGCACAAGTATTTCTGCAGCCACCCAGTGAATTAGATCAGAAAATGCAAGGACCATCTAGGTTAGACTCAATACAAATTATTTTTCTAATATGGTTCATGACACAGCCCCACAAATATTTGGGCCAACAGAGGGAAGTTGCAATAGCAGCCAGATAGGACAGCTTCTTCTGGCAGTACTGCAATCTTAAAGCTTCCCTGAAAATAGCTTGACAAAGCCATCAGCAACAACAAACTTGGAAGTTAAGCTTTTTAACAGGGCTTGCAAGCAGCTCAAGAAACCCCAAACAAGCAAACAAACAAAACACCCCCAAACAACCAAACCTTAACACAGAAACCAAGACATTTAAAAAAATAAAAAACATTATAGCTTGCTACCTGTGAGATACTGAGTCATATTTGTGACCCAAAAGGGAGCAAATAAAAGTGTCTTAACAACATAATAGCAGGATCTTTCGGTGTCCTAAATCAGACTCAGCCAGCAAGTGTGACCATCAAGCCAAAACAAAATACACAACAGAATGAGGCTTATCCCACCACAAGCAACACAAAAATGAGGAAGTAAATGTCGCTGTTAGCATTTGCTTCCTTTAGAAGAAAAATGGAGGACAAAGAACAGTGTTTCCAATTCCCTTTAAACATTATTTTAAAGAGTCGTTACTACACCAGTGATGTTAGTTTTCTTGGAGTACACAGACTGCACATGCAACACAACTGTTAAGCCATTTAAAAGTCCAACACCATATGAAAGTTTTTGAAAACATTCCAGGACAGTTATCCTCACTTAAAGCAGCAAAACACTGCTTCCTCTTAGCTTCATTATTTTCGCTATCCTTCAGTTATAGTTATTTAGTAGTCTACATTTCTCTTGCTTAAGCATTGCTTGAAAGCTGTCAGGAAGATTTAAGTCAAAATCTTGTTAAAGTACTTCACAAGCTGTTGCCAAAATGCATTTTAATTCAGAGATTCAGGCTTCAGAAGAAATTAGGATTATACAACCAGGACAAAACAAAAGGGGATAGGACAGTCTTCAAGAAATCCCACAGAATCTGTAGTATTCTCTCATAATACATCTGCTGAATTAAAGAAAGTCAGTCTTACGAAGACAGTAGCATAAGGCATCTATTCAGTGCTTGTACATCTGCCATGCTTTCTTATCCATTCTTTACCTCCCCTCCCCTATTTTTTAAATGCCCACAAACTTAACAGCAGCACATTGCCAACAAGAATAGAACGCATTTCATTAGTGACTGTGAATCCATACCACTTCAATCATCATTGACTAGAATCTTACAAATACTAAAACGTCACAGCAAATTTCCCCAAACCATCTTGGAATGACAAGTAAGAGCTGGAAAGCATATTTTCCCCATATTTTATATTCTTGCTATATAATATTATCTTCATAATATTCACACAGTTACAAAGAGAGAACAGATCCATGTAAGAATTACAGCATGAAAAGTCAACCGGAACAGTAAAACATACAAAGGCTTTTTCTCCTAATTCATTCATTTATTTATAGAAAACAATATAAAATATTTGCAAATTAAATCAATAAACAGCATCCTAGTATCAGTAAAATCAACTCTGCAAAAACCTCATATGATTGGTAGCTGTTCTTTTATGTAATACTGTTGGCAAACAAAAGCATGTTTCTTCTCCAACTAAAAACACAGAAACCGAAGTGACTATTTCTAGGAATTCTGTCAATTCACAAAAAAAGAATTTGCGTGCTTCTGGATACACACTGTTTTGGATATTCTTGTTATTCTTTGGTTAGTGTTTTAAACACTGTTTTTTTTCATATGCCCTTACACAGTGGTTTCCACAACCTCTCTGCAGTAAGCTATGAGCATGCTGCCGCAGAAAAGCCAATCTTCCCTCCCTCATTTGTTTCAAGACTGATACTCATGAAATGCTTGGTGAGCTGAAGCAGTGAACTGGCCCAGGTGAAAACTGCTCTGGAGGAAAAGACAAAGCTGACTTTTCAGCCACATCACCTCCCAGATCCCATTTACCACAAGGCTGCGCAGAGGCCAGTGCCAGCACAATGAATAAGACAGCAACGCACTTTTTCAGAATACCTTTGGGAGAAACTCTCACACCGAGAAACTGAATACAGTTGTTGTAATCCAAAGGCTTACTTTCTTCAGTAGTTTCTTTCAGCTATCTCCTCTACTTGTGAACAAACTTCAAATGTTCTCCGATGCTCCTCAAATCCCTAACACCACAATCTCTCCTTGACAACCAGCATGAACCTAATCCATTCAAATACCTGCATCCTAGCTCCAAACAACAGCTCCCTGTTGACCCTTTCTAAATTCCTACAACCACTGCATCCCCAATGCCAACAGGCTCTTCTTTCAGCCACAGACTTCACCTGATTAATTGTCCCATACAGCTAGGCTCACTAAAGCCTTGCTCAAGCCATTCAGGAGAGAGGCAGTCACGCCCCAAGTACTGATATATGTAACACATTAAACCTCTTCCTGCCATTCAGCATAGCCTGTCACTCAACATCGAAAGGGACGAGTGGGAGGAAGCAATTCCTACCCTCCCTGCCACAAGAAGCTGCATGCTTGGAGCGCACCTCGGAACCAGAGCCTATACCACTTCTTATTTTACCCGCTACTGTATAAAGCAATGAGATT
This sequence comes from Eurystomus gularis, assembly GCA_013400335.1. Lineage (NCBI taxonomy): Eukaryota > Metazoa > Chordata > Aves > Coraciiformes > Coraciidae > Eurystomus > Eurystomus gularis. The sequence continues at coordinate 190,886 of VZZY01004628.1, read as the reverse complement.
ATCAGAAAGGAGGAAGAAGAAGCAGGAGAAAGACAACAGCTAGACAGCATTTTCCTGGAACCCCACGCTTTCTCATCAATCCTTCCCACACTGAGAACAACTATTCAAAGGAATGTTTTTATATATTTATAATAAAGCAACCATTACTCAATGAGTAACTACTTGCAGTGTCGAGAACTCCTTTGTTTTGCATGCCCTCAGGTCTTTCTGTAGTAAAATTTAACTGCTACAGTTAAGGTAAAACACCGATCTCAGAGATAAACAAGTGACAGGTTTTACTGACTTGGTAATGGATCACCATGACACACACAACAAGAACCTGATTTTCTTAAGAAAATTAAAGGCGAAAAGTACAGGGTTTACAAAGAAAATGAGAAATAAAGGACAAGACTCTGCAAAGGTTCTACCCTACAGTAGGATCAACACCGGGAATATAATAGCCCCTTTCAGCAAGGCACATAAAACCCACCCCAGCCCTTCACCGGCTTTTGCGGGCGTTTCTAAACAGGGCAGTTAAGGCGCAGCGAGGCAAGCGGGTGCAAAGTACTTCAGGCACAATCACTCGAACCGCAGTCATGCCCGAAGGGAAGTTCCTCCAACGAGCGTAAAGTCTGAACCAATACCGGGAAGCATCCTTTCCCCCCAGCACCGCTTCCCTCCTTAGAGTCACACCCGCGAGGATAACGGGGAGATCTCACCCTCCTGTAACCAGCGCCGCATGGCGATGCCCTCGGGCCTATCTCCCACAGGGAGGGCGGAAAGGCTGCAAACCCAGGTCGGCCGGGGTGCAGGCCCAACGGGACAGGCCTCCACACACACACACACACACTCCCTCCTTCCCCCAGCCCCGCGGCGGGCTTCCAGAAACCGCGAACCAGCCCAAGGCAGCTCCGCGGCCGCCTCCCGCCGCCCCTTCCCTCTCTACCTTCGCTCCCTGGGGCGCCGTCCAGGCTCCGGCTGGACCGACGCCG
>VZZY01004628.1:40230-189593 GCA_013400335.1 Eurystomus gularis | reverse complement strand
AGGTGGGGGGGGGAGAGGGGGCGGCAGCTGCCGCCGCGGCTACGTCACTTCCGCCCTGGGCGGGGAAACACCACCACCGCTCCTCACCGTCCCAGCGCCATCTTGGTTTTGGGTAGCTGTCCGCAAGGAAGATGGCGGCCCGCGGCGCTGGTGGCCGCCCGCAAGCTGGCCGCGGACCTGTGTCCTGAGGGAGTGGCGAGGCCCTGCCCTGCGACCCCTCCCCACCCTGTCCCGCGGCGGGGAGCTCCGTGCCGCACCGGCTGCACCTCTTGCTTCCTCCCGCACCGCCGCGGCTAAAACCCGTCGCCTTTTACCCGTCCCCTAAGAGTGATGCGCGGGGCCGGGGACGCCCGGCCGCTGCCTGGTTACCTGTCGGGCAGGGCGCGCATCCATCCACAAGAGCTGCTCGGCAGGGCCTGTCTGTAAAGCGGAGCCCGGCGGGCGGATCAGCGCCGAGCGGCATTGGCGCCCGTGCTCCCGCGCTCTCCCGCACGGAGATGGCGTCGCGGCCGCCGCGCTTTACGGCAGCCGCCTTTGCGGCAGAGGGGTGCGTAGCGCTGGGGAAAAGCGTTCCCGGGGGGACGGCCCGGGGCGCTCCGTAGCACCGACAGCGTGCCGGGAGGGGCTGGGTGGGCAGCCTGCTGCCGCCTGGGGCACAGAGACGTCTGTCGGATGAGTAAATGCTACACTATGCGCTTCTCAAATCTTAGGCAGCTGCCGTAATCTTTTAAAAGGCTATTGCGTATTCTGGGGCGAGGAAAAGAAAACCTCAAAAAAAGCGCAGGAAAGGATGAATACGCACAATTCTAACTCTGTTTTTAAATTCGGGGGACGGTGACGCAACCAAAACCAACCGATGGAGGAAAAGGGCACGAAAGATGGGAAGCAGATAATCCCCAAATGCTGGTTTGCTGTCTCCTGCAGAGGGACAGTAACGCGCTGCTTAGAGCCCTTTCTTTTGGCCACGAAGTTCTTCGAGCATGGCCACCTATGGGGGCAGCAACCAGTGGGTGGCTGGTGATGAAACAAACGCAGCGAAAGTTTTCAGTTCTGACCATTTGTGGTCAGCTGATGAACAGCCTGGCCTAGAGAGACACACAATTCCCTCTTCTCCTTCTTTTAAGCTTTTTCCCTTATGCAGGGGTAGGAGTAACTAACCTGTACCTCAACAGCTGCCGTAATGCTGCAGCTTCTGTGCTGCAGCTTTTGCTGTAACTGACAATAAGGCACATACTAATTTGGAGGCTGTTCGATAACAGACCTGTGGGAGGAAGCCAGCTTGCCAGGGCCAGTAGCGCTTCCAGAACGGTTGTGGGATTTGGCTGCACAAAACCCCGCCCCACACGCATACTTCTTAGGGGTTCTGGAGACTGGTGGGATGCTCAGGGTGTTTCCCTTCAGTGATGGAGAGCTCTCTGTTTTTCTGAGATATGTGGGATATATCTTACTGGGACAGAAAGGGTGGTCACTTCTGCTCTTTCAGTTCTCCATTGTATTTAAGACAAGGTACTACAGTCCTAGAAGAAAAACTATAATGTGAAACTTTGAAAATAAATTTGAATTATTTCAGACACATTTGCTTAATATTGCAAGTCATTTCAAGTTTTGTTCGCTCCTTGTTTTATCAAAAATTTGATGTTTGAGCTATGAGCTATGTGATTATTCACTGCAGCCCCTGGTTAGCAAAAACATCAGGACACGCACCTGTGCTTTGAAACGCATCAAACCAGTGGTTTTCTAAGGATACAGATGTGAAACAGAACCTGGCAGGTCTCCCATCACCTCTGTCCTGCAAGCTGCTATACTTCTTCAAATACTTGATGCCCTGCCTTTGGGTGGTGATTCACCTTGTAAAATTTGAGATTTAATTTTTTTGTTCAAAAATTCGAAGGTACATGGGCACCTCTGACCTGCCCTTGATGTTTTAGAGGCACTATCTTTTGCTACAAAGCAAAAAATTTGCCAAAAAAAAATTAATTTCCTTGTTTATTATTATAGGCAATAGTGGCTCTGGGCATGACATAAAGTGCTGCTTTACTCAAATACAGCAACAGTCCAGAAAATTTACAGTGAAGTACTAAGTTCGTGGCAACAGGAAGATAATGAAGACAAACCAGCCCGATAATACTATGTCATCACTGGCCCAAGCAAAACTCTTGCTGGTTGTTAGCAGATGTCCTCACTGTTCAGTGACTCGGCTGAGTACTTGTACATCTCCTGAGCGCTAACACAGAAAGGGGAAAGGAGTAGGAAAATCCATGGTTAGCGGTGAAATGGGATTGTTCCATCAGGGAATGCCTCTCTTAAGTGTTACAGAATCATAATGTAACCTCAATTCCAAAGATTAAGAATTAAGAAACCCAGAATGAGTTTGGTTTTGAACTCTTTACATGAAAGCACAGGCTTGCACAAGTCAGTGGTGTTATTTCCTATTTTTGGCCTTGGCCTTTCCATGCAGCCGTTACTCTACAGTAGAGATTCATACCTAGAGCAGCTTCTCCTCCTGTTAAAGCCTTGTTCAGTTTTACCACCCCCTTGGGTAGGTTCTGTCAATTCGTGAGTGGGAAAAGGCTGAAGGGAGCCGTGTAAAGGGGATGCTTCAGTAGATGGCACTCTCCCTCTGAGCGAGGATGAGCAAATACCTCAGCCAAGGAATTTGATGCAGTGAGAGCAGCTTCCTTTATGCTCCACAGAAATTGTGGTGAATGCAAGCAAAGCTCTGCAATGAAGATCAGATCTATCCAGTCCTCACATCTGGCTTCTTCCCTGCTTAAATAACTGTAGTCTTTTTCTGGTCCACCTGAATTCCTCCTGAAATCTTAATAGTGAATATATTCATACATATCTATATATACACACACATATTTGTTTAAAAGATATATATTTAATATATATAAAAGATATGTATTTATTTAAAATAGTTCAGTAGTAATGTAAGTTATAAACATCAGACTTGAAGTTTAGAACTGTTCTGCTTCGTCAACCATTTTTTTCTAATTAATGGTTTTATTTTACTATTCTGTCAATGGTAGGCCAAGTTTAAGAACTCCAGACCTTTGTTTTGTTGATTGTTTTTTGTTATTTTGAAGCAACAGAAGTTCATAGATCCGGTTTGAAGAGCAGTCGCTCTGAATTAGTGCAAGTGAGGAGGGAGGCCTTAACTGCAGTTATGGGGACAATAAAGGCCTGCTGGGCATTAGTGGAGCTGTCACCTTTTAAATCAAATCTGTTGCTAACCAAGCAGTAATACAGCTGCCATCATACAGCTTTCTAAGCTGTACAGCATTTTCCTCACCTCTGAACAGAAGGGCAGTGGAAGAGAGTGAAAGAAATGCATCTTAGACAAGAGTTTCAATTTAAAATTACATGGGACAAATGCGTAAAATGCAAATGTAGTTCATTTTTTGGAAGTTTTGGATTCTTACGTAATACGAGTATATTCTTTAAATTTACTGTCCTTTAAGCATTCGATAAGTATCTATTTTCTTATTTGACTGGCACACAAGTCAAGTAAGACTCTCTATATTCTCAGTCCCTGCCTCTCTCCTACAGTCCCCCAGAATCCTTTGTGCACTGATAAAAATCACAGTGATAACGGCATTTCTAAAATCTGGAACCTGGAGCTATCATTTTCTTCCTTTAAAAGGGAAGCATTTCCTACCATAGCTCAGATAAAGCTGTTGACCCATTTTTTTCCGATATTCATGTCAGAGCCTGAGGGGTTTTGGGCTGTTGGAGAATGAAGAGGCACTAGGTAACGTATGAAAGAGAAGTATAAAGAGCATTTGTGTACATCTCTCCGGTGTCAGTCAGCTTCTGAGCAGTCAAAAGTTATGCACCATTGCAAACTAGATAAAGGAATTCCTATTACAAGAAGTGGTTCAAGCAGTGGCATATGCTGCATGAGTGAAATGGCAATTCATTTAGTGGTGAAATAATATGGGTTTAGGTCTTGTGTTTGTAATTCAAACCAATACAAACCTACTGTGAGTGTTGGATGCTTAAAGGATTGTACCCAAAAGCAGTATTTTCTGTCTTTGCGGAGAAACTGTACAGCAGATAAAATCCTGGACCAGTGGACGCTCTCTGTCAGAAGTGCCATTTAGCTACAGCATTCAGCTGTTATTTGGCAAATAGATTTAAACTTCCAAATGCATTTTATACAGAATTCCAAGTAGTCTTCATACATTAAGGTTACTACTTGGAAGTTCCTTTTGCACACAACTGAATGGAAATGGTTTGGAGAAGCTTTTTTTAATGCTTTACAAAAGAACTGTTTTTTTTTCTTCGGAAAAAAAATCAGGATGTGGGGCTTTTACTATTTGGAACATGTGCTTTAGAAGAATAAAAGCAAAATGGTATGACACTATTACGGTGCTACGTTTTCCCCCATCTACTTCTGCAGTCTGGAGCTGACACTGTGTTCAATTGGGTAAGGAAACATACCTCTGTCAGGAAACTAATCGAGTTTATGGTTGCAACCTTTACAGAAGCTGTTGGGAATTCAGAGGAGGTTTGAAGACCCACAAACCAGCTTTCCACACTGGCTTTTAAGTAGTAGTTTCAAATCAAAGAAGAACAATTTCCTGATTATCGGGACACCTGAGTTTTATGCCTTCAGGCATATTATAACCTAATTTTCAGGTGTGGTGCATTTCTTTAACTCCCATTTATTTTAGATGGAGTCACAAGAGCTCAGCACCTCTGAAACTTGTTTTTAAACCGTTTTGGGAATATGTTCCTTACAGGTACATTGGAAAGCTGTTTTAATGTTGGTAATACATTTAAAAATTCTTAGTAGGAATTTGTTGCGGATCTGCAGTCATTACTAACAAGTGTCTCACTGAAACAGTCCTGTTTTCTTTTCTCATCTCAGTGCAGTACAGTTCAAATTACCTTAAAAAAAAAATCTCACAACAGTTAAACCTTATAGTTCTGTAGACAGGACAGAGCAAGAGATCGAAGGTGCACGTGATGGAGTCCCAGGGATCTGCCACCTCACTGCTTTTAGGATGGAAGCTGAAGGGTGGAAGATCATGAGCTGAAGGTGAAGAGCAACTGGTGGCAGAAGCAGGACCTGACAATCCTGTTTGGTGAGAAAACAGGAATATTAGCCTCGCTTTTGATAACATAAAGAATCCAGACAGAGATCAGAACTCAGTGGGCTTGCAGAGCTGGTCAAGGAGCAAGCCAGAAGAATCAAAGTCTTGATTCTTTGTAATGGATTGCATTGTGTAATCAAGATCTCATACCTTTTGGTTTACGGGTGTAGATGGGTTTATGTGTGCTGTGTGGTATTTCTGTTTAGGCAAGTTACATCACGTTTAAGTAAGAGAAGTGGTAGTGGTAGCTGAACAGACCAGAGAGATTTGGATGACCCTGTTCATCAGTATTTGGAGGTGAGTGCAGAACAAAGGGCTGATTCTCAAACCTGATTTATTTAGAAATTTAAGATCTATTAAAGGACAGTGAGGCTAAAGCATAACAATAAATGTATCAAATGCAATAGTTAGAATAAATCCGTGGTTAAAGATAAGTTAATGAAAGTGATCAAGACTCAGCAGACCAGTACCTACTGGTTCCCTAATGAAGGTGATCCTGAATCGAACCAGATTTTCCTGGAAATCTCAAGAATGTTACAGATATCATGTCATGCTACATTAATTAGACCAAGGTGATTTGTAAAACTGTTCAGCCAAGGGTGGGCACATGCTCCACACCAGTGTGTCAGGCAAAAGGATGGAGCAAAAGGACAACTCTTTTTCCTTTTGCTACCTTTTTCTGCATGAAAACAGCAGATGATTTTTGCATCCTCCCATTGCTAGCTTATCCAGCCCACTCTTGCTTGACAGAAGGAAAATACAGTTCTAAATTCATTTGGCCACTGTATTTTATTTTTTTTTTTCAGTTTTCTATTCTTGCTGATTTGCAAAGTCTCAGTTGACTGAGTTATGAGCTGTTTGCCCAACAGGGCCTTTGTTCTGGTCTGTGCTTCAGCAATAACTGGAAAAACCTGTTTGCATGCTCCATTTTTTTTTTTTTTTCCTGCTCTTCCTCTCCCATTGGCAGCTGCAGCTCGTACACATGCAAACAAGGTGGTGCCTACCTTTCATGTGGAAAGCTGCCTTACAAAAACTGGTTGCTTTTTCCATTATCCCAGAGCTTTTCTAGTCTCATGAAGGTTTTGGTGGATGCTCTTGGAGTTAAAATCTGTTTGTTTTCCACGAAATGTGTTCAGGACATCATCATTTTATTTTTCTTCAAGCAAAGGGAGGGTGTTTGAGTGTGGCTCCAGTCCTGCCTTTTAAATAATACTTTGTAGACTCTGGGAGACCTGCAGAAACCAGTCTTGTGCAATGTAGCTTTTCAGATGCAGACGCCTGTCTGCTTTACAGCAGCTGCACACAGTGTGGTGTTAACATCTGTAAGACAGGACAAACACCGAGGCAGCAAATTAGTGCAAAAAGTGGACAAGTTGAGAAGAAACTTTTCTTTCCATCTCCTTCTGCTTGTTTTGTGCTCCTCGTTGGAACAAGAATGGGTCAACTGTGCGGACGATGCATGCAGCTGCTGCGGGACTTTGTGGCGTTTGTTCAGAGGATGTCCTCTGACTTGGTGCATGGCATCAAGGAGTGCTTAACTCTGATAAGCAAATGCTCCTGCTTAAAACAAAACAGCTCCAAAGTCAGACAGCTGTACAAGCCCATTCTGCAGCCTCATGAGAGAGTGACAGCACAGGAGTTTCTGCAGCATATTGAAACAGGTAAGAGGGCTTGTTTTATTCTGAACAGTTGTGAAAGAACAAGGAGATTCACTTTGTGCGTTGAAAGCAGATTGCTGGCTGAACCGCTCTGGCATGGCATGGAGCAGCTTGGTGATGATGTAGGAAGGGCCAGAGCTACAGAGCATTTTCTTTGTGTACAGGACACTAAGGGCTCAAGTGGCATCACAGGTAGATCTAGGTAGAAATAATCACTTTCTTGCTCTGCCACCACTGTCAATACATAACCCAGGTAAATATGTTTCATGAAAGTGAGTCCTTCTAGTAATGGAAGTTATTTTTTGTAAGTTGGTCACTGAGGTCACAAATCTGGAAACAGGCAGTACCAACACTGGATGCTACACGAGTGCCGAGCTGTGAGCAGGCCCATCACAGCTGAGTTGTGCACATCCATGTTTGCTGACTGCAGAACATCTGGACTTGTGCTGAGGGTATCTGCGCTATACATGGGGAAGGTCAAAGTCACTCTGGGACAAGCACCATTGGGCTCCCAGGGTTCCAAGCAACTAGCCTCCTAAGTGCTTCTGTGCAAGCCTTTTAGACACAAGGCTTGAACACAATCATGGGATTCTGCTTGAATCAAAGTAGATCTGTAACTCTTTGTGTATCTCCTCATGCTTTACAGGCTGCCTGCCTAATTCCCATTTATCTGCTTGTGATGCCCTCTCTATCTTGTCCTAGGATACAACAATATCAATAGGAAAACTGCTTTTATTTCACTCCTGCAGTCACAGAATATCATCTTGGATGAGTGTGTTTTGTCAGTTATCCAACCTAAAAACATTCTTTGTCTCAAGCTTAGGCAAGAGCCATTGCTTTTTTCATTTTGCTTTGTCTCACAGCTAATTGGTATATTGCTTTAACAACCTTGGGCTAAAGCTACTACACAAAATTTCATAGCATTCTACTTTCATTTGTGTGAAGGGTGTGGAGCACAAACTACTATTTCTTCACTTGCCTTCTTGGGACATAAAACCATCCTGTAAGGGGGACCAGGAGAGACATCTTTCCTTGGTGTGACACAGTTAATGCTGTTTGAAGTGATCTGCCATGGAACAACCTTTGGGATAATTGCTGATGCTGGTTGTTGGGAATGTGCATGAATTAGCCTCAGCTGGTATTAGCTGGTGTCATTACCGTATGAATGCGGGGGATCCTGTGCTCCTGATACGGTTCACTAATTGTTACACATTATGCACTGGCTAAATCCTGAAGTCCATATGCAGAACAGGACTCGATCTTTCAGCTTGATATACAGTGGGGCTCTTCCAGGGCTGAACTTTTTCTTCCAAAGGCTGCCATGCTCCTGACTGTATAAGAGACTGTCTGGGCAGTATCCCATTTCAGTTGATGGATCAGGTGCAATGAAGGGGTGGTCTGGAAAAAATGGTGAAGCCAGAATGGCCCTTTGCAGCACCCACTGATGCTTCCTGAAAAGGCTAAGTGTATGTTTTCTTAAGAAACCCTTTCCTCTCTGAGGCGGGTCTTCAAAATGCTGATGTGTCTTGGATCCTCGGGAGCTGGGGCACAGTATTGGGGAGTCTAGAGCTTCTGTGACAGCAGTACACAAATGTGTTCTCTCAGGGAGGTTCCAATGTCTGTGATAGGACATATACAGCACCCAGGAAGAAGGACTAAGGTTAGTTCTCTGAATGGCCAAATCCTGCTGCCTAGACAGATGGAGGCAGGGAAGCCTCACAAAGAGAACCAAGACATGTCCCTTTTACTTTAGCACTCACCTGTGTATTTTATTGCAAGATGAAGCAAGCCCATCCTCTGTTATGGACAAATTATAATAAGCAGAGAGCCAACATTTGAACAATTTGGGTGCAAGGAGATACTTGATGGTTGATCATAATACTCAGCCGTTAGCTTGATATTATCAGCAGGTGAAGATTTTGAGTAGCTTCTGCTTTATCACTCTCTCAGACAAAACCACCCATGTATGTGAGAGATCAAGACAGTCAATGTGTAAGGAACAGAACTAAACCATGTGAAAAGATTTTCAATTTTTCACTAAAACCTTGCACACGCTGGCTAGTCTTTCCCACTGTGTGTATTGTTAATCATTAAACTAAGCTGATTATTAAATGAAGCAGTTATTCTGTGAAGCACACTTACCTAATCCTGATGGTAAGAGTTTGCTACTCCCAATGTGTCAGCAGCTTCTGAATGGCTTGAGATATGGTGTTGCGCTGAGGCATGAAATCTCACATGCCTCACGCCCCTCAGATTTCTTTGTCCCATGGGAGGTAAAGTAGGTAGATCTTGTTCATAGAAATATTTCAGTCTTTAATACACTGCTTTAATCTGTTGCCTGAAAATACATCTTATAATTGTGTACTCCACCAGTCAATTTATACTATATTACTTTTCAGTGGTTTACACTGTTGCGCAGGGGTTCAGTGCCCCCCCCCGCTTTGTTTTCTCCTCTCTGCTGTTCCATTCCACACATTGTAAGTACATTATACAGTGACTTAAAGAAGCCACACATGACTGCTATTGCTTGATGGCTATTGCTGAACATCTGGTTTATTCATAGGGGAACTATCATACTTGAAAACAGGTAGACTCATGCTAGAAATTTGAGCCTGAGGCAAGCCCATTTGCAATTCATGTTGCTATTCTCCGAAATCCTTTATTGTGATACCCAGGACAGGAAACACAGTGAACTTAAAATGTAGTAAATTAAAAATATATACTCTTTCTATAGCTGATAACTAAGAACACCATGTTCTGTAGATATATTTTAAGAAAGATCTTCTATGATTCAGGAAAAAAGAATATTTTTATGGAGAACAAGAACACCTGCATATATTGGATAGCATTAAAGTGTCTAAAGGTTATAATTTATCTTACTTCCAATCACTAGCTTTGTGAGCATCACAAGAGGCATTGCCAAGGACAGGTTATTCCAGATTCATTTATTGCTTCTGCTCATGGAAACATGAATAAGGATAGACGGAATGTATGGAATTGTTGCAGTACAAAAATCTTATGTGTTTGGCTTAATTTCTTTTTGTAAACTAACCCTTTTCAGGAGTCTGTCCTGTCATTGTACATCTTCAGGTTTTGAAATGTCACCACTTGGAAAGGACCCCCTGGAAGCCTTGAGGACCTTAGCCTTTTCAGAAAACCCAGGTTTACAGCAGTCTGCTGCCCTCTATTACTTGCATATGAGTCAGCACAGTAAGTTAATTCAGTGCATTAAAAAATTTTCATCTAATTGTAAATAAAAGTATTTTTTCCAACTGTGAAACTCCCTTTGATTAATTAATCAAAGCTCTTTTTTTTTTCTTTGATGTTGTGTTGTTTGCTAAGGAAAATAAAAATGCTGTGATTTCCATGCATTATTCTGGGTTTTGCTACAAGGAGGTATCTTCTCATGAGACTGTCATTTATGTAATTGTAATACTCTGGAAAAAAAGCAGAACCCAAACTACTTACAGTCAATGTATACCAAATCTCCTGAGAGCAATACAGTCATAACTGTGGTGGAAAGAAATGGACATAGTGATCATTTAATGGTTTTTATTACACAATTTTTGAAAGAGGACAAAGCCCTAGAAGCCAGATTGTAGTGGAAACTTATACAGGAGGTGGTGTTCTTTGCCCCAGCTATTCCCTGGGAGCATGAGGTTCCTGAGGTAATTTGTAAACGGTTAGAAGTCAGCCTAGATATGCCAAATAAGATTCCAGCAGGAGCTTGGTTCCTACAAAAAGGTAGAAATACAAGCCACGAGCAGACTGTGATTTGTTTATTTGTTTGTTTTAAATTTACTTCAAGGAGAATATTCTACCGCTTAGCTTGATAGCTGTATCCCCTGTATTTTTTTTCTGGCTAAAAACCTCAGACAGCCACAACTTGAGGACTGGCTGTGAGGTATAATAACTTATTTGGTAGTGAGGCATATTGCCTCCCTTCCCATGATGTTTTTGAAGTACTTGATTATTCAAAACCTTTTCAGGAAACTTTCCCTGTTTTGCTAGCAGCAATGGAATTTTAAATGAAAGGGAATACCACCCAGTCTATGTATGGTAGCACATGAGGCTTAAGAAGAACAAGAGAAAAATGTGACTTTGGTGAACAATGAAACTCCTGAATATTTCCTCTTCTTCCTGCAGTGAACATCCCACTGCCTGTAGAGCATCTGGAACCCTTCTATGCCTTACTACGGTCTGCTGACCTGGAGGTGCAGCAGATGTCTTCCTTGTCTCTTGTCAACTTCTTACTGGAAGGAAATGGTGAGTAATTAACAATGCATCTCTCTTTAGGTGGAAAAAAGTATCTCTTCAGCCAGACTCAGACAGAAGGAGGGCACACCTCCAGACCCAGGTATACACAAATCCAAAATCCTTTTTTTGTGCTCCTGATAGGACAGATGTGAGTCTGTTTCTGTCTGCAAGCCACATAGATTCTGGTGATACATCAGATCCCTCCAGCTAGATTATGTGGTGTGGCAGGAGCTCTTGGATCTGTATGCAAAGGCTGATGAATTACTCCCAGACTGGTGTGGGAAGAGCTATACTATTCATATTCTTGGGTTGAGAGCCCACCACTTACCCTTTCAAGCAACATATACAGGTTTTAGAAATAAACTCTGCCTGTAAGATGCTACTCTTTGTCTTGTTGTTTATTAAATGGGCCTTGGTCTTAAATTGCTTGCAGATTTTAAAAAAAAAAAGTGCATTCTTTTAAGCATTTTATGTAGCTAATAGGGCAAATGTAATTCATATACGACCTGGGAGCTGCAGATGGAAACATTCCCAATAAAGTTGATGTTGATAGACAGGGCATGAACACCTGACACCTCATCAATGGAGTCCTTGTTGCATCTACTATGGCACTCCCTGGCACCTGGGTGACAACAGGTATTCCATCATGCTATCCATTAACAGTGGAAGACAGGGTCAGTCTTCAGTGAAGCTAGCTTTTTTCTTTTATTTTTCTAAGGATCTTGCTGCAAAGATGTCACTATTTAGAGGTAAAAAAATAATACTTAATGGGTAGACTTCAGAAGAAAAAGGGGAGGGGAGCTGAGTAAATTGTGAAGCTATTAGAAAGCTGCAGTTGCACTTTCCAAAATGAACCTTATGTTTGAAAGCAGAATTGCTAGCAAAAATATTTGGGACCTTCTGAACATCTCTTTACAGTCTTTCATGAGTCTGAAGAGGAATCAAGCAAACCAAGCTAGGGACTGTGAATGCCTTTCAGGCTGCTTCCATCTTAGGTCTGCAAAACAGACCTAAGATGGAAGCAGTCAAAGATATATTCTTTTCACAAAGGCATTAACTGTTTACTATTCTGTTTGTCCCTTTTTTCTTGAATTTATGAATAGTTGACAAAGAATTAGTTGTCCATATGGGTTTACTTGAGCCAATTCTGGATCTGCTTGAGTCAGAGGATCCCACTGTCCAGTGCAATTCCTGTGCCTGCACCATGACTTTGGCTGTTTCAGGTGAGTGTGCTGTTCTTTCCCTTTTATCCTCTGCAGTGAATACATTTAACTCCTACCTCATTTCAAGGTGAAACAACCTGTTTGCAGTTGGTTTAGGAGTCATAAGATGCAGCAGCAAATTTTGATATTCCCACATCATAAATTCAACCTCTGGAGATTCCAGTTAACATCTTATTCTCAGTGTTTCTGACCTTCATTCTCTTACGATTGCAAGCTGCCTTCTGATTTCCAGCCTAAATATATTAATCACCAGCTTATATCAATTAGTGTCTACACTGGCTTTTGCTTCAGTAGTTCTGCCTCTCTGATGTCTATGCTGATGAGGATCCTTCCTTTTACTAGACTGAAAAAGCCAAGCTCATTTAAGACTCCCCTTGTAAGTGAGGCTCTCCATTCATGTGGCTGTAAATGATATGTTCCAGAAATGGAACTTAGCAATTGCATCTGCTGTTTTTTGATACTACAGACCTCAGGCATTGTTACAGTCACAAGATGTATGTAAGTGCTGCAGGAGTTCCAATTTGAATTCATCTCTTCTGAAAGAGAGGTTCACCAGAAATGTGCAATATTTCAGGTGGTCATTGCCATGCAGCAAAACTTGCTGCCAGCTTGCTTTTAGTCAGTTCCTTATCCATCATATACTGCTTGCATTTGTTGCCAACCTGTCTTGCTTAATTATGCATATTTCATATCATGAAATAGATATTTTTCTGGCATCCAGACAGATAAGCTCAACCCCAGGTTCCAAAATAAAGGTTATCAAGTCAGTCTGGCTTATTCTACCTTCTGTAAACTGTGTAATTCTACTGTACAAGTTGTATAAAGGCCTGTATAAAAGCCATGAATAACATTTGTTTCTCTTCCTGTACTGTTTATTCCCTCTCCAGCATGGGAAGTTGCAATCAGATCTCCCAGAAAGCTGAAAGAAGCATGGTGAATGTGTTACTTTCTCATTAAGTATTTATGTTGCAAAGGGGGAGTGGATAAGCAGGATCCAACTACATCCCATCTTTTTTTTATTTGCCAGTTTTTTAACAGTTTTTCCTTTTGAAACTTATTTGAAAATATTGCATGTCATTACGGTCAGGTTACGAACTCTGTATACTACATTACTTTGTAAGGAATGCAGATTGCCTCATTTAAATGTCTAAATTGGGCATGGCATCACTAAAATTGTAGGTAGCTGGCACAAGAAGGACTTTGTGTATGACCAGAGAAGTTATGCCCTGAAGATGTACAGAGAGATATCCCTTCACCTGTTTTAAGCAATCCACAGTGAAAGTGACTTCTTTGGGCACTTAAGTATGTTTCTTAGTCCTGAGTCACTCTGGCCCTTTCAGATGCTCCTGTTTTTAAACCAGAGTATAGGGAACCCCGAGCCATTCCAAATCCAATCCACCTTCATTCTCAGTTGAGGGAGGCCACCTAATGCCTTTGCACCCTCCATTAAGCGCCCATGTACTTCTGAGCACAAGTTGTTAGAATTAAGTACTCAAGGAGCTTTCAAACTAGATAGGAAGGCATCTACTTAACACAGAGGTAGGCAATCATCGGCTGGGTTGCTGCCTGGCATTTGATCAGTGTTGAGGATCTCTGTCACAGTTTAACTAGGAATTAGATGGACTGGATCCATTTATTTCTTTTTCAGACTATATTTAGCTACCACAGCAATGAGACTAAAGCAAGAGGCAATTCTCTAGAGTTTATTTTCATTTTAACTCTCAGACTCTGATATATTAAAGGGTCTGCTTGAGAAAAATCTGTCCAGTCATGTCCTTCAAGTAAGCCATTCATGCTTCAGAGTGGTTTAAAAAAAGATAAAATATGGAAGCACAACTGATTAGGAAGATCCTATTCTAAATCCACCGATGGTAGTGTGTCTTAATTCTGCTGCAATAAGCATGCAAAACTGTGCATAGTGAAGCTATTTAGCACTGTGACTGCAAGTTATACGTAAGATGGGTTGTGTGGTACTTACCTGCTGCAATAGGTAGCCAAAAACAAAAGCAGCAAACAAACCTATTCAGCTGAAATTGGTTTGAAGGTCAGTTTGTTCCAACATTAGCATTTGTCCACACAGCAAAAGGACACATGCTCATTTGCAATTAACTGCAGCTTTTCAATCTGCGAATGAAAGTAATCAGTCCAGGGATAAGAATTCTTCTCTCTGTACATAGGAACAGAACTAAACATTCACAGTAAGGGTTTAGGGAGGCCCGAACATCTGCATTAAGCTAAACAAGGATGCACTGAGTGTAGAACACATTCAAAGTTGTACAAACAGGAGAATTTTCAAGCACACAAATGGCAGAGAGTGGAAAGAAAGAATTTATAAATGCAGGTTTCAAGGTGAGTTATTCAAACCCAGGTTGAGTAGATGTTATTGATTTCCCCATTTTAGAGCAGCATCTGAAAACGTGGTTTCTTTTTAAAAGGAGAGAAACGTTGTCTAGCCTGCTACATCTCTTATGGAGATAACAGTACAGTTACACACCTTGGTGAGATAGATACCTCCGTCCTGTTGTAAGGTGATGTCATGGTTTAAGCCCAGCGAGCAACTGAGCACCACGCAGCCACTTGCTCACTCCTCCCCACCCCCAAGTAGGATGTGGAGGGGAATAAGAAAAGTAAAAGTCGTGGGTTAAGAACAGTTTAATAACTAAAATCAAAGAATTAAAAAAATAATAATAATAATGAAAATGAATATAGCAAAAAGAAAGAGAAATACAATCCAATAAACGGCAAAGGATACACAACACAATTTCTCACCACCTGCTGACTGATGCCCAGAATGTCACTGAGCAACAATCCTTCCCTGTGGGCCAGCTCTCCCTAGCTTATATACACGACATCATACGGTGTGGAATACTTCTTTGGCTCCTTTGGGTCCACTGTCCCGGCTGTGTCCCCTCCCAGCTCCTTGTTCACCCTCAGCCTCCACTGGCAGGGCAGTATGAGAAGCTGAAAAGTCCTTGACTTACTATAAACACAGCTTAGCAACAGCTAAAACATCAGTGTGTTATCAACATTATTCTCATCCTAAATCCAAAACATGGCACTGTGCCAGCTAGTAGAAAGAAAGTTGATTTTATTCCAGCTGAAACCAGGACATTTGACAAAACAGATAGTGTTCAGCCATATTATCTGACCAAAACTAGAATGAGGATGGAGGGAAGAATAAGGGAAAATTACATATGTAAAAATAGATGCAGCAAACCTACAATAATGGGCACTAACTAACAACGACCGCAGAGGAGAACTTGTCAGCTAGTGAATGACCCAAGGGAAAAGAAAAAAAAGACTTTTTTTTTCTTGGTCACAGAGGTTTCCATTGTGTGGGTACTTGTCTCTCCACTCTCCCACGATGACAGCAGGTGCTCCAGTGCTTCCCAGGGAGAAGTGGGCTGCCTGGGTCTCCATGTGTCACATCCCTCCAGGGCAGGCTATAAGAGCCCATCCTGCCACTGTAGTCTTCCAGCGTTGACCATCAGCTCTGAGCCTTCAGACAGAAAAATTGTTTGAGCTGTCACAGATGTGAAGCCTTTCCAAATCAAGCCAATTATGTTTCTTTAAGGAAGAAAAATGTTTTAAGCACCCAATGGCTCATATTTTGTCATGGTCATTGCTTCCTTCAGAAGATCTTCAGACTGGAAATACACCCCTGAGAAGCTCTCTTACAAGAGGATACAGGATTACCCTTCCCTGCCTTAGAAGGGAAAGTGGAAGAAAGAATTTGACAAAATTTTCTCCAAATGTTTGTAATCCCTTTGCCCAAATGTGAGGTTCTTTTCCACATTCACAAATATTCATGGAGTGCATTGTGTGAAAGAATGAAGGAAGCAGAAATATCTGAATTCTCAATCTTTGTACCTCTCTTCTTTACTCAACTAATGAGAGTTTACATCAAACCAAACTGGTTTCCATCAGTTAGGGCCACACAAAAGAATTCCTGTTTCCACTGAGGAAAACAAAAGAACAATATGCAGGTAGATTAGATTGGAGAAAGGCTTGTCTGCAAAATTGACCAGAATATTTCACCAGAATAATAGCTTCCCACGTAGAAAAGCTATTTTTAAATACGTGATTCTTCCCAGAACAATAATTTTGCTTAACAACTAGAGTATTTTTTTTCCAGAATAAAAGGTACTTCTTCAAGTATAAAATATTTATATGAAGGCAGAAAGGGACTTATCCTGTGATACTGGCTGAACTATACTTGAGTAAGTATCCTGGATTATCTTTGTGTGTCAGTTCCCCAGTATAGATAGGCTCCAGGTATAGAAATAATAGCTTTGTTCTCCTAACTCTAAGTTAGCTGGCATCTGAAGAATTTATTTCATCCTAATACCTTTGTATTTCTTACTTTCTTCTGCCTCATGTTTCTTTAAGCAGTCTTTCAGACTGGCCATTGTTTGAACTGTCTAGAAATGTACATAAATTAAGCAAGCAATACTCACTCCTGTGGTCTTCAGTGGCAGCTTGGCTCATATAAATAATGGGAGATGTACACTATGGACTTTGCTTTTTCCTTTTATAAAATGATCTGCAGAATACTGTGATATTAAGAGAATTCTTCTTTGGTCTAATCCCCATTTAAATATCAACTTCAAAGAACACCACTGCCAACACCTTACTTCTTCAAAATTATGCTACTAGAATGCTTATAAGATATTAATACAGATAATGTGTAGATACAAATAAGACCGTAAAGGGGAGAGGACCATAGCTGTCTCAGTCTGGCAGCAAGTTATTTTTTGCAAATGTTTTGATGGCCTCATGGTAGAGGGGTAGGGAAGAGCATAACGGAAGGATTCTCTTCAACATGGCACAGCTGAGGCTAGCTTCAGTAAGTCCAAAACGAAAGAAGTAGAACTAAAAGCAGATTTTTTTTTTTCCTAAATCATATTACATTTCATAGCATAGTATAACTGTACCATATGTAGTATATGAATATGTTATATAATATTTTATAGTGTATATAGTTAACTTTATAGTATTAAGTATATATAAAAGTTATTTTTCTCCCAGTTTTTCACCCAAGAGTCTTAAGGGACTCTGCAGATCTTTTTTGAATTCTCCTTGTACTCCAGGATGTTGAATACCACTGTACAGCTGAATACACTGCCATGCAAGGAAGCATCACTACTTCAGAGAAGAAGCATCTTTTCAAATGCCAGTGGTTAAGTCAAACTCTGTCTTCAGAAACCTCTGCATTGTTTCTAGCTGTCAAAGGAGTGACACAGGCATATTTAATGAGAGAAACTTGCCCTGAATATACCCTGTAAAATGAATTCAGTCTTACCTACTGTTAATTATGTAGGTTTCGGTTGGCACACTGTGAATAGCTTGATCAGACACACCAGGGGTACAAGGCAAGTGTGACACCTTGCTAACCTCTTTAAGGGGGACTTACAGTCCTTTTATTTTAAGCATCTCAGTGGCAAACTAGAAGCATTGAACTAGCTGTGATCTGTGGCTAATGCAGAACTCATGGGTTAGTTAATTTCTTTCCCATTGAGCTCTTGGAATTTTTACCAGGTTCCTCTGAACATGAAGGGAAATTTTAATATATACCAAAGAATCAGAGAAGTGAACACCAAAGCAATCCAGTTCTGCTAGTTGTCCTGTTCCTGGCCCACAGTAATATGGCAATGCCTGCCTTCTTTCTTTCTTTCTTTCTCCGACACTTTTCTCCAGAGTCCAACCGAGAAGCTATTGGTGCTGCTGGAGGAGTTACACCCCTGCTGTCTCTTGCAAATTCCTACGATCCTAGAGTCCAACAAAATGCAGTTGGTGCTATTCTCAACCTCACACAATCAGGTACTTCTTGCCTAATGGTTTATCTAAAATTGCTGAAAGAAAATTTCTCACATGAAATTATTTCCTTTGCATATGGCATTCGTGTTGATACCAGAGGCTGATGATTTAAGTTTGGCCTCTATTTACCTATTACAGACCCTTTTTGCCTAGTACCTGAATAGAAAGGCTTGATTTTCAACCCCAAGAGGCTAATGTACAAGCACTTAAATCATCAAAGACATAGAAAAAGAAAAAAAATTGTTAAAGAAATAACTTGGTCTAAAAAGTTAGCAGCACGTTTGGTGGTGCTCTAAAGCAATCTCAGAAGCTTATCCAGCAAGGTCAAGCTCTAGGAACGTTTGACTTGTGTCCCTAACTTGATGTTGGAAGATGCAAAATATAACTCTTATAGGCCAGATGCTGAAGGCTCCTGGGATACCTACCAACAGCTTTAGCAAAAGCAGTATTTGGTCGTCTGCAAGAATATGTGCACTACCATACAATAACCCTGAAAAAAAACAGCATTAAATCTCACCATCTGGATGATACCATTATCCCACGCAGCTAAATGATACAATCATGAGTGATGTCTCTTATTTCTGTGTTGGTAAGAACTTCTACAGTTGGCTATTATGCTTCTGATATTTTTCAGAATTTTTAAAAGAATTTGTTTTAGTAACACAGAAATCATGGTGAATATCTGTGATTTCACCATGAAATATCTAAGGTTTTTCAGCTCCTACAGCAATTCAGATTCTCAGAACAGTCCGTAGCATAAAACCAGACAAGGCTTAATCGATCAGACAGCCTGCTAGTCATTTGCTAAAATGTCTGCGAACTGCTATATTGCACAAGCTCTAAAATATATACTCTCCAGTCACACTGATTGGTATCTATTTGGACATCACCGCTCTCTAGGATCCAGTGATTGTGCATATCCCTTTTGAATGGTGTCTCTGGACGAAAGGGAGGGAAGGGGAAAGATACACTAACAACATTTTTTTTTCTTTTCTTTTTAAATGGCAGAGAAGATCCAACAGGTCCTATGCAAGGAAGGAGCCCTGCCAGTTCTTGCCTCGCTGTTGGAATCTCCTGACTCAGAAGTGCAGGTATGGCTCAAACAAGTCAGATGTTTAAACAATAACAGTGTGACTGTAAGGAGAGCACAAACCACAGCATTTGAAAGTGAAAAGGAAGGAAGGTTTCTGTAGAGAATTAGGGAAACACGTGAGAGCATCTTGGTGAAACTGGGCTCAGTCAGATAATGCATATTCAAAACACTCAACTTGTCTAGCTCCTCAGGAGAAAGTTTATGACACAGAAGTGCATCTGCCAGCACACATGTAACACATGCACACGGTTATGCAGTTACCTTCTTGTGTCTTTCAGGTCATCAGGCAAGTTGCAGACAGGCCTCTTCCTCTTTTTTTTTTGGCATCCTTACTTTTATCTTCCACTCTAAGCAATTTTACTAAATGTTCTGAGAGGGCATAACTTGCAAAGATTTTTCTTCTTCTAATTGTAAACATCTGGGAAATCTTCCCATTTTGTCCCTACTACAGACACCTCGTGGTGATTCTGCACACTTAACAGAGAGCTGGTCTCAGTTCCAAAGTGTGCTGATGAAAAACTATGAATCAGAGTTGTAAACCTTAAAATCTGCTAGTTCATTCATTCAGTCCTCTGAGTAGTCCAGGATTGTTTCCCCTATTGGTTTTGTTATCTCTGTTGAGATTTCTTTTAAATGCCTGAAGGGATGGAGCCTCTGGAATTGCTTTCTGCAAACTGCTTCACCATCATCACCTTTCTCTGAGATTCGTCTTAAAATTTCTTTCTCTGCAGTTCAGCGTGTTTCTTCTAATTATACCTCTCTACTAATACATACTTATGTATATAATCCTCCCAAGTGTTAATGTTTAAATCCTTTGAGAATGATCTCTTGGCATGCTAGGGCAATGACTACATCCAGCTTCAGTAAATAAATGTAAACATACAGTAGAGTAGATGCAGGTGACCTAACTTAGGTGCCAGCATCCGTGTTGTTGCAGCAGTGGAGTATGTTCCCCAATACCCAGAGTCCTAATGGGTTTGTCCAACATGTAGTGCCACAGCATGCCTCTGCTGTTGTAGCTATAGCAGATTGCATCACTTTTTCTGGGGGAAGCCCACTTAGGCTGTTGTCACATCTACCCCATAAAACACCCTTAAGATTAAAAAGCACTTTATTTTCATCAGCTCTAAATCTGAGCATTTCTCCAATTTATTTTTATCCTCCTCAACATGTCACCAGTGTGACCTCTCCTCTCTCAGTTTTTTCCTTGGTTCTCTGCAGTATTACAGCTGTGCTGCCCTAAGCAATGTGGCAGCCAACATCCAGCACCATGGAGCCATGCTGAGACCCGGCAACAGATTCCTGCTGCGGACACTCATCTCTCTCCTATCTTCTACTGTGGACAAGGTAAAGCTGTAGCTTTCTCTTTGTGTAAAGCCTTAGCATCAGAGCAGAACTATAAATCTGAGCTTCCAGTTTCAGTCTTGCACAGTTCTGCTCATCTATGGTACAGGTGCCTATGCAGCAACTTTCCTATACATGAAAACAAATATATTAGAAGATACATAGGTTCTACAAGGTCAGTGTATGAAGGAAGAGAAGGAAAATATTAAAGTTGTTCCACAGCCCTGGACACTTCCTTTAGACTAGGATGACCTGCATTCTTTAAACTTGAAACTACATGTGAAGTACTCTGGCCAGGCTCTCAACTATCTTTGATCATTGTGTCTGTGACAGAAGATACCTGGAGCATCTATTATGCTACCTTTTTTCTTCTTCTTGGTATCTGTAACTTTGGCTATATGGCTTCAAAGAATAACATATTGAAAATTTTGCTGGGTTAGGAGCCACACCAAAGAAACTTCAATAACCCACAGTTCAGGATTTAAAGGGTGGAACCTTAAATTCTGTATAGGAGGGAGGCGAAAAAAAAGGCAAAGCAAATGAGGCAAATTCACTCCCTTCATTTTCCTGTAACTTAGCTGACATTCTAAAATAAATCAACATCTCAACCCCACTGGCTCTTCCTCATCAAGGACAGGATGACTGATACTAGAGGAGGTTGAAAAAAAATTACATCCAGAATTTGTTCTCTGAAGATAATATAATGGCTTTCTAGTGTTGTTTATTTTGCATACAATAGGCAAGAACATGCATTACTTAAATGGCTCTTTTTTCCCCTCTCTTACTCTTTCTTTATTTTTTTTCCCCTCTGGCACAAGCAGGTTTCAAGCCAGGCATGCGTTTGCCTAAGAAATTTGGCTACCAGTGGTAAGCAATATCTTGGAGATAAACAAACCACACTATTTCTTTTCTTTCTCTCTCTGCCTTTCAGAGTGAGCATGGTGGGCTCGTATTAAAAGCAAGGAGACACCCTCTTTTCTACATTTTAATTGGATGTTAAGGGAAGAGAGAGGTGCAGTGCAGACACTAACTAAATCTGCCTCAGGGCTCCCAGGTAGTGAAGGGAAGCATCTGGACAAAGTAAGAGAGACAGCAGAGGTCTTCTTATGCACAGAGCCTTTGCAACTTATTAAAATTGTCTCTCTTCTATGTTTCCTAAGCATTAAACCTGATGAGGACAAAATGTCTCCTGAAATTGCTGCTTGAGTGGGGACCTGCCTTCTCCCAAGGCATGAGCCTGTCTATCATTAAACATAATTTCCTCCCAAGCATTTGTCATACTCTTAAAAAAATCCTATCCTATTCAATGCCCAAGATCCATTTCTAGAGCATGCACAGGAGATGAAAACAGAGAACTGACACACTCAGTGCTAGAGCCCTAGGGTCGAGGCTAGAGTTGTTAATCTAGAAAATGTAGAATAGCGTGATTTTCAAGCAATCACAATTCTAGTGGAGCTGGGAGTGAAGGAACTGCTGCACTGCTCCTTGGCGTGGTTGAAGTCCCCTGGGCTGTTTGGCTGTTTAGGTCTGCCGCCCCATCTGCTGGCTGCTCTGACATTGTCTTTTAGTGCCCAAAAGCACCCGTTGAGGTTGCTGGGACAAGTGGGCTGTAAGGATTCAGCCAGGATGGCTGATCTCTTCCCTGGCGAACGATAGCTCTGCGACATAGATAGTGCCTGGGGATGTTTTTCTGTCTGTGCAGCAGAAGCTGCCACCTTCTTACTGGGCCTTATGCCAATGAAGGACTCACAAAATTCCCCTCAGTTCTCGTTGAAGTTCAGACACAAACTGAAGGATACCCAAATCTACGTTCTGCTCTCAAGCCTGTATTAATCCTTTGGCAAAAGGAGACAGAACAAATTAGATTTTATAACCAAACATCCAGCATTGTCCCATTCTGGAGTGATGGGGAGGTCCCCTCTAATTTCATTACTGAGGCACGGTCAAATGTTTGAGTCAGGGCCCAAATGCCTCCTTGCAGTGCTCTGAAGCTCCCTGACCTCGATTATTTTCCTAAACCAGCAGACATCCAGGCTGAGATGGTTGCTGAGGATGTCCTGCCCAAGCTGTGCTCTCTCCTGGCATCTGGCAGCGAGGATGTGCGTCATGCCTCCATCGCTCTGCTCTGGATACTGTCCCAGCACCCGCACAACCAGGTAAGGGAGGTCATTTCCCAAGACCAGAGGGGAAGGAGTAGTTCTGGCTACCACTTGGGGTAACACTCTGATATGGCAAAACTCCCAACCCTTGCCTCTCCCACCCAAAATAACGAGGTTTTGTCTACTGCACCTTCACTGTCACTAACTACCCAAGGAGCCTGTCTGTTGTGGTGAGTGGGATTCAAAGGGTCCCATACTTAATAAGATTGTCTGTAAGGGGAGCAAGGGGAGGGTAGAGGGGGTGATGGGTGTCAGATTCCTTAGATGTGTGGACACTGCCTTGCACTCCCTGCAACTCCCTATGGTCCTCTCAGTCCCCAGACCTCAGGTCTCCAGATGAGCATACAAGGGGTAGGACACATGCATAGCACCATGAGAGACTGCAACCCTGGGTGCAGCTGAAGAAGTTATTCCTCAGCTACAGAGCTTCCCCACACACTGAAAAGCAGAGAAACTCATTTAAAGCATGCATTTAAAGCGCATCAGTGCAAAGCAAAGTGCAAAAATACATTACTTCCCTATACAGACAGTTATTCAAAAGTACATTTGCATAAATTTAACATCTTTTGGATTAGGATCAAGACAGCAAGGGGGGGCTAACGCAATTTGAAATCAGTGCATTAGATCTTTAGCTAATTCGCTAGGACTTTCCTGTATCTCCTCATGGCCTTAGTTACAGAACGGTTCTTTTGCCCACGCTCAGGGTAAACACCACCATTAACAGTGCAACACTATTGCAAATACATTAAAGAAGTCTGATTAGAAATAACCTACTGCAAACAAACAAAACAGACACTCCTGCTGTACTTTCATCCTCCACATAAAACAGCAAAACCAGTAAGTAGCAACTGAAAAATTATTATTTTTAAATGCCTTTTTCCATTACAGTAAATACAGACATCCGTAGGAACATAACTATGAAAGGTTTTTGATAGGTGTCTTAAGCTAACGATAACCTTCTAAGAGAGTCAAAGTTTGGGTAGATAAAGCAAAAAAATGTGAGAACCTTTCCTGCCACGTTTCTTTAAGCAATAGTGACAGACAGTCTGCATAGCCACAGCTGGACTTAGGGCTGAAATACACTCAGTCTAATTTGAAATTTCCTCCGGGTTTTGGAAGCCTGGTGCCTTACGCCTCAGCTGCACGTACACAGCAGAGCACAAACCAAACCGCACCTCCTCTGACTATGGGATACAATGGCAAAAATGGGTGAGCTCAATGCTTGGGAAGCAGCAACTGGAGCACTGAGCTGTTAGGCACTGTGGCTTCCTAGGTTTTGTGGTGGCTGCATGAACATCAGACGTCCTCACTGCTTGTCAAACTGCCTCCTGCAATCAAAACACAGTTTGCTCTCAAGAAGCTTACAATTGAAATGCATTAAGTTAGTTGGAGGCTATTTACAAAGTGAAAAATGTTACTCAGTATGGGGCATTGTGATGGAACACTGTCCTCGCTCTCATTTGCTTTTCTTGCCACAAACACCATTTGCACTTTTTGCTCTCCCAGCAAAAAGTACCCACAAATCCTTTCCTGCCTGATCCCAAAATGTGTCTCTACCAGTGCCTCAAAGCCCCAGCTACAAAGGGCATGGTGCAGCATCAGCGGCAACAAAGGCACTGGGAGTTCAGCCTTGTTAGACCAGTGGTGAAACCGCCTGTTCTCCATGGGAGAAAAGGGTCAGCTGCAGCAGGCTGGAAAGCAAAGCATTGCCCTCAGGGGTTTATTCGCCAGTGAGAAGTATCTACATCTCAAGATTTGTTTTAGTGAGCAAACACGGCTGTCCCTGACTACTGACTGTGGCTGCTTTGTGCAAGCAAGCCCTGGGCACTCTGAGAAGAGGCTGACCTCTCCTTACTCATATCCTGCCTCCCCACCTCCATGCCTTTTCTGGCCTGTTTTTCAAATCTTTTCAAGGTTTCTTCCTCTAACTCAGGCTGAATTCTCTGTGAGTGAAAGAGGGACTTCTCCATGGGAACAGCTATTGGAAAACAAGCCACTGAACAAAGCTAACCTTTACAAGCAAGTCAAGTGATGCTTGAATTATTACAAATACTACCCAGGATACAATAGGGCAGAATTCATCTGCCCTTTCGTTACCATGAAGCAAACCCCTAGGAATGCTTCACAGGAGCTCCTCTCCCTGCTTAAACCCCTTTTTTTGCAATCTCCTGGCCAGGCTGTTGACAGCAATTTTCAGCAAGGGCTGGAAAACTTCCCTCTTGCAGGAGGAATTTTATTCACTTCTCTCAAGGACAGCCCAGCCCTGAAACACTAAAAGAAAGAGTCAGGCTTTGTGAGAAATCAGCCTTTTAAATCGTATTTGTTTGACCAAAGGCCTGAAAGTCAGGGTGGCAGGGCTGGCAGGGCTCTGTCTGCTCCAGCTGATGCCACTGACTTTCCACTCCAGGTACAAAATAACTTTGCCTTCCTTTCTTGCTGTCTGGTAAACAGGGGGTAATATTTATCCTGGAAAGAAATTCCTGGATAAGGGGTGTGAGTGCAGCATCGCAATTGTAAGCAGAGTTGCTGCTGGAATGCTTTTTTCTTTTAAATATTGGGAGAACTTAGATCAATAGCCATCCTAACCACCCAATCCATTTTTACTTAAGAGTTTTCTTTTGATTCTCCTGGGCTGTGCAGGATTGAGCCAGAAAACAGCCATATGCCAGCCAGAAAAAGAGGTTCAGCAAAATTTAAAGCACTGTCACTTGCTAATGTAGGGCCTAATTAGACAGAAGAGCTTGGCAAGGAAGTCATTATATATGAAGTTCATTCATAGTCCATAGAAAATTCCCTCCTCTCAGGCTGTAGCAAATCAAATAAGGATACCATAGCTGATGATGGGATTACATAGAAAGAGAACACTTGATCCAAAAAGCACAGAAAACAGCCATCAGTGGTAATTTAATTGGATTATCTAAAATTACATTATTTCTGCCTTTGAAGAGAAGAAAAGTAAAACTAGAGAAAATTTACAGCTGTATCTGCATGTAGGATTCTTTAAATGCCCTGAGTTGAGGCACTGCCCTTTCCTTCCATTTTCATCTTTTATTTCAGGATTGATGGTTGTGACAGTGCCCGAAATGAATGTAAGTGAAGATGTCAGCTGATATTAAAAGAAAATACACTTGAAATTTAACCTGTGTAAAAGAAAGATACAAGTTAAACTAATTTTTAGACATCTGCTTTTCAATGCTGCTTCAGTGATTTTTCTCAACTGTATATAGAACCAATTATTTGCTCTATATGGAACACTTGCTGATGTGTCTCAATTTCTAAGGAGCACAAAGAATATAGTTCATTGTTAACAAATATAAAAGCTGCATAATTTAAATTCATAAGGGAAAGAGACTGAAAGAAAAAAATGCTCCCAAGAGGAAATCTTTTGGTTTTAATTGTAGACCTAGCCTAATGCCTGTTGAGATCAGGCTTCCCTTATAAAGCACAGTAATCCAAGCTCAGAAGATCTAATTCAATTAATATTAGTGGTAATTGGAGGAAGACTACATGCAGAGAGAGAGAGGAACTCATAGCATAAATCCATCTAAAATAGCCATCAGACAGCAGAGAAACATACGTATAAACTCAGAACATGCTGTTCAGAACGTTACTAAAGTAACAGTCCGCTGTTGTAGGCGAGGTAAATTGCTGAGGTGCTCAAGGACACACTGCTGCTGCTGCTACTTCACCATGCACTTTTGCCTTTCACACCTACCCTGACCACTTCTTCTTCCATCCTGTCAGGACCACACATTGTTCCCCTGACTACCAGATGCCTCTGGGAAGCATGTGATGCAAACAAAAATAAACTACCAGACTTCCAAGACTCCAGCTTTCTATAGCAAGAGCTCTGTAGATCAGTGCCAGTCAGTAGACCATACTTTGAGAGAAAAAGCACTGGACCCAGCCACTACACGATTGGTTTAAATGAGCTAAGCAGTGCTCTTCTTTCAGAGCTAAGCTCTATCTATCTATCTGTAGTTCACTGCAGGGTTACACTGGGTTGTCCATACTGGGTGTAACTGAGATACCGGTTGCTCTTCTCAGGACACTCTGGCATGTGCCGAGCTACTACAGAGCTTGGGGATGCTACTGTCAGTGCATAAAGCAGACCCTGTGATTGTTGGCCATGCTGCTTGTATCATCAAAAACCTGAGCCTTTCCAAAAACATGCAGGTAGGTACCCAGTATTATTTCTCACTGACCTATACCCTACAACCCCAGCTACTGGCGTACATTTTGCCTGAGTGGCAAGATAACAGTTGTGCCAGGGTGCTACGAAAATCTCTACTGCTGACTTTGCTTTTAATGAAATCTATATCCACAGATGCGCTTCCTTTCTCCTTGCCTTTTAAGAATACTTTGATCAAACAGTGCCACTAATAACAGTCAATATTGGGGAAAAAACCCTACGCAAATCCTTGTCTCTGCTGTGTCCAGCTTTCTACTACACACTTTTTGAGACTCAATTCCATTTTTCTTCCTCTGTTCATGACCCACTTACCACTAGTTCCAGAACAGGTCCACAGTGAGAGTAAAAATGGACCATCCTTTCAAAGTAAGCTTTAAAAAAATTACCGTATTTGTCACTTAAATTCTGTGACTTTATTCTGTTACCTGCAGGGAGCTGGTTCACCTTTGCAAAGCTTTATAATGTGCATTTAACTCTCACTGCACAGATGAATCCACAGACATGAGTGGGAGTGCCAGGTTTCCGGGGTCAAACCTAAGGAACCATCTCTAAAATACATAAGTCCTTGCCACAAGGGGAAAAAAAGTTTTATTTTTATGCCAGCAGGACACGAACGGCGTGGCGGCTTGAAAGGCAGCAGTCTTGGACCCAGCTTCAAGCAGCAAGTTAAAAACTGTAACATGAAATGAGCACACAAAAAAAGATACTCCCTTTTGTTGATAGACACTTGAGCTCCCTTTTGGAGGTGTGAGCAGCTTCCATTATTGGGACCTACCAGTGAGCTGATGACTTTGTGATTCAGCTTCACTAGTAACCAGTCACCTCCAGGTGACTCATTCAGTCCTCATTCCTTAGTCTCATGTACTTTTAATCCAGGTCAGCAGAGGCTAAGTCTCCTACCAAAAATATACATTCTAGTACAGAGACATGCTGTCCAACACCACTTTTAGCTTAGCAGATTCAACCAAAAAGATAAGGGATACACAGAAATGTTTATTACATAACATTTCATTCCAGAAATAGAACTCACCTTTGCTAGCGAGAGGTCGTCTCATATTTCTGCAGATCTGAGCATTTCAACACCTGAAAGTTGTAAATTTTTTTAATTTTTTTTTTTTCCTTGGAGGCAAATAAGATAAACTGAAAAACTTCCACATTTTGCAGTGCCCTGGGGCACTCAGCTTATCCACCTCTGCAGCAAGACATGAGCAAATGAAAGCTTATAACTAACATACAGCCTGGTACAGCAGCGACAGGTCAGGAAGTTCTTTGAGCTCAGAGTGGTCTGTGATCATGGGAACATCCTGCAGACAGAGAAAGCTCTGGGAAATGCCTAAAATGAGGTGATCTCTGAACAATCCAGGGTGTTTGTCACCTGGCTGTGGTAGATCTAGGAGGATCTATTGATATTTTAGACCTCAGTAATAGTTATTCAGTATTTCTGAAGTCCCTGGACACCACTAAAACATAATGGAAGTACTAAACATGAATCTCTTTCTTGTTGCAGAGGATCATTGAGAGCCCATGTGTTGAAGGTCTCCTCCAGACCATGCTTTCTACCAACGCTCAGGAAGACTCTCTCCATTATGTGACATCTTGCCTTGCTGAGCTAGCAAAGCAAGGTAGGGAAGCAACCCCACCATAAATGGCTTTATCTGAGAGGTGTATGTATCCTTCATTAATCCCAGTAGGAGATGAAGCACAGGTGGACGTACAGCCCAGGTCTTTCCCTTTAAATTTACAGGGAGTTTTGCCATAAGCTTCCAGAAGAGCAAGCTCCAACTCACTGGCAGGACACATGGGCCCTGTTTGCACTTTTTTTTTTCTGTTGAATTGCTTAAATTTTTTAACTCAGAATTCTGTTTGCTGAACATTACTGCTGTATGTGGCCCGTCTAGTTTTATTTGTAACATTACCCACTTTCTCCAGCTGAATTAATTTCACAATAGCAGAAACTAATATAAGAAGAAAAAAAAGACTAAAGTAGAAAGTGGCTCTTCCTCTTTAAATTTTTTGCACATAGATTTTATAAGAGATCCCAAATTAGCACCCGTGGAAGGTACAGCACTCCTCATGGCAGAGAGGATCAGTGTAAATTTTCCCAGCCTGCCCCAGCGTTGGATATTCTCTGTCAAACATTTCATCTCTTGTATCTGGTGTAAATGCCACGCAACTGGCAACATGTCACATTTAATTTTGCAAGAGGTGCCCAGCAGCTGCTGGACAGACCGAGCCTGCTAGGCAAGAATGGATCTTGTACATAAAGTGATTCATTCTTTCAGAACAGAAAACCCACAAAATAAAAATCCACCAGCCTGTCTATGAATCAAATCCAAGGCCCTATCTTACTGGAAGCATAACCTCAGGACATGACCCCTCTTTACAACCTAAGCATCCTTACTGCAGAGGTTCAGCATTTCATTTGCTTCTCCAGCTGCATGAAGGATTTCCTGTTTCAGCAGTATGGTTTCTCGCAGACCTCTCACCTTCATTTCTGCGACACTGGAGTTCCTGTTTACAGACTACTCTCGTATCCTTCTGTCTTCCAGAAGGAGCCACATTACACATGGTCCAATGGATGGATGAACCCTTGACAAAGTGCTTGGTGAGACTGGCTGGTCAACTGGAACATACTGAGCCATCCTTTCAAGCTGCCTCCATCATCCAGCACATGATCGGTCACGGTAACTGTCACACAGCATTAACTGTGCTTTCAAAGAGATTTATGGATGTCTGCAGTGAAATGAGCCTTTTCCCAAAGAAGTTAGCTATCAGGCACCGAACAACCTCTAACATTCCTATAGCATCCTCCATCTGGTCTCTACACATTTATTAGTGTAAAAGCACCTACTGTCACCCTCGAAATACATATAAAACAGCGCTTTTATGGACTGTAGATAAAGATGTGATTCGGGTGTTGCCTTCTTCAAGCACTACCATTCTGCAGGGCTAGTCTGTAGGTAATTCTGAGGCCCTTAAAAACCACCTAAGTAGAAAGGTGGTAGAGCGTAAGATACTCCTTACCAAGGGAACAATGAAAACGTGTTTCAGATAAGAGTTGTTACCTCTTTCTGTTTGACCCTCCTTCTCAGTATATGCAACATGACAGCTTTCCCCGCACAGAGGAGCAGAGGTTGGCAGAGACGATTACAATGAGATAGTTGTGTTCCAAAATTTTAGATCAACTTTGCTCCCTGACTGGCAAGAGGAAAGCATCTTACTGAAGCAAATGCTGCTGTTGTAATTCAAGACTACAGTAGCAGGAGCAGTGAAATGGCTTTTAAGAATGTAACCTGTATTTTTTTAAAATTTTCTGAGAGAATGGAAAGGGCATTATTTTTACCTGCAGAAAACAAACAGCTTTATGCTTAATATACCTGCCTCATGCAGCTGACAGCCTTTAAGGCTTGAAGAAAAAGGTGTTCAGATGATTCTTGCAACATTCTCTAGAAAAGCATGGTTGGATTTTAGTCCTTAGGTGTGAGAAAAACTGAAGCCCTTAATGAGTCTCCAATACGGGAAAACACAAACCTGTTTCAATTCTGCCACTGAGGATTTGCAACAGAGCAGACTCTCTGGTAGTGAGCAGAGTCCGGCAGCCTAATCACTTCACGGGTGGGTTAGTGCCACAGGCTGATCGGCCCACACCTCGCACAAGGACCAGCTCCTTGCACAGCACCCGCTCAGCACTTTATTACCTGAAGGATCAGAAATACCATTAGCAGCTCTAGTTCACGGATGTCCTTTGCCACTCTTTGCAGTAACATGGGTTGTAGCTGAAGGTAGATGAGTCATTAATGATCTGAAAGGTTTGTACAAAAATTGGTTTTCAAAGTGTTTTAAAAGGCTCCTGTTGATCTTGAGTGGTTCTCCCATTTATGCAGAAAAAATGATGCTTTTGTTGAAGCGTCACACTGGAGAGATTCAGGCCTACCTCAAGAATTTCCTTACTCACCAAGAGGTCCGCTTTCAGCAGCTGGGCATCTCTACGTTCTGCAGACTTCGAGAAGGTATGTCCTTCCTGCTGGTCGAGCCCTTGGGGCACTGCCGCTCCTGCCAGTGGCAAACGGGCACTGCTGGGCTACAGAAATGGCAGTGCCAGGCAACTTCCTCTGGTGACCAGCTCTGCTCCCTTAAGCAAACCAAACAGCCTCTAGGGTAGCTGTCACCTTACCTGATTTTAAGTAACTGAGAATATATGCTAAAGACAGGAGGTTGTTTCTTTGTTTGCTTTAAAACTAAAGGCTTTCTGATCAGCAGGGAAAGAGGCCTTCAGGTACAGATGTTTTTATCCAACATAAGAATGTCTGGCACTAGACACAGCCTAAAAGCTTTTAAAACATAAATTTAGTTTATTTTGATCAAGCAAGCGAATTGCATGATTAGCTAGTATTAAAGATGGGAAGTCTCACATCTTTTTCATACTTTGAATTCTGTTCATTGTTTGGGTTTTTTTTTTAATTTTTGATTAGTTTTGGGGGGTTTGGGTAGAAGTTGAGTACAGATGAGAGCTATAATATGGTAACAAATGTATATAGCCTGTATCTTCACATATGTAGAGCCAGAGCCAAGAGCCGGGCATAAGCACCTGTTGTATAAGGCTGAATTTGACGAGTGAGCTTTAGACACCTCAGAAGAATTTAGCAGCAAATTTAGCATTCTAAATTGGAATTTAGAATGGTCATAGGGATGAAAACTGAATTAACATGCGCTTTGTGTGGTAGAAGAATGTTCTAACCTCTATACTTTACACTGTCATAAGAACCATCAACTGTATCTAACGTGAAATACTAGCTTTCTAAGCATATGCATTAAAATACAGGGAAAAACAGCAGGTTGCCTAACACTCATTTTTCCTCTTCAGATCCAGAATTTTCACTGGCATTCAGAAAAAGCCAAATAGCCAAACTCCTTGAGCAAGTCCGTCAACAAACAGAAGAAACTCAAGAGCTCCTTAAGGCAGCTATTTGCCATGAAGACAGTTAATATTTAAGCCACCTGGCTTATGAAAACATACCAGATCCAAGAGCCTGACTTTCAGAGGAAGAATTCTTTTCATTGGTTCCTGTAGTTAAAGCTTTCCTGCAACTTAGTTTCATCACACAAAAGAGGTGTTCCAATAACAACTGGAGCAGGTCAAAAGACAATGCCTTGAACGCTTTGGCTGGCTGTTTAGTGTGCTTCAGGACTACGGCTACATTCCTTCCGCCTGTTTGGAAAACACCTGTTATGCTTGGCTAGTCTTCCACGGTTTGTTTTTGGTTTCCTCACCACTCTTCCAAAAAACCAGCGCTGTATTCATGAGGCTTTATTCATGTAACAGGCCAATTCTACTGAAGAGGCATCTCTCAAGTGTGCAGGTTCCTCTGCGTTCATCTTTATTTTGTTTCTGTTCCAGGTTCCTTATTTCAGAGCACACTCCCGGGGACTTGAATTTAGAAAATAACTGAATTATCAAATAGTACAAAGGTAGCAAACTACTAACAGGTTACTACGGGAAGTAACTGCTGAGGGACAACTCTGAGAAATTGCAAGAAATGTGTAAGGAAAAAAGAGGAGGGCAAGCCTTAAGGCTGATCTTTGCCTACACTGTAGGCACTGCTCTCCAGCAGAAGAGCAAAGGCATGTTGAGGCAGGTAAACGTTGCATAGAGCACGTTCAGAATGTAGCAGCTACCATGAAAGATTCGGGCGAGAAGTGTTTGAATACAGAAATCTGTGTTCTGCAAATGGTAAATTACTTCCAAAGGTACGTGCAACAGGGAAAAAGTGAACAAGTCTGGCACAATTAGGAATTCTTATATTTTGATGTTGATGTTTCATTTTAAAAGGAGTTAGAAGAACAAAAAACAGTAATACGTTTAAATTCAACTAATTTTGTTACACGTACACAGGATACTGAACCCTCTCCTCCAGAGGGATGGTCAGTCTCACAGACCTTTTAGCCATCAAAACAGTATTTTTCAGGAAAAAATTGTAGCACAGAGCCTTGAAATTATGGGGCACTACTTTGCTTAAGTAGGTTTTAATTTGTAAGATAATAGTAATCTAAAAGCAATAGTAATAATTACCATCATCGTCTATTGGTAATCCAGTTCCACCTTTGATCAATACACTTGTTTTTAAATGCAAGAACCTGGCTGGAGCTTCACGTTGAACCGGCTGCAACACTGACATTTTGGAACCACTCTTGTGGCAAACATCTGCTCCCTGGTAGCACAGTTTCTTACAAAAAGTAGTTCAGAAGAATTTCCTGTCTTTTGAGGTACTTCTGATCATGGTGTAACTCTTACATGCATGTAGACCTATAGAGCTGCCACTGGCTACAAACATGGAATAAAAGTGAGATTAAAAAATAAAATAAAAAAAAAATCACTCTGTTATAACTAAGAGCTTGACATTGCATTTTACTGTGGCCCAAATCTCTAAGCTTAGTTTTGGTGCTTGGGGGGAGCATTTCTGTCTATGATTCCTTTTAATAGCTGCAAGTTCTCTCCAGTAGTGCTGTTCTTTAAAAAAAAAAACCAACCAAAACCACACTCAAAAGCCTCTCTGCAGTGCAGGAAAAAGGCCTGTGAAAGCACAGGGCAGAGAGAGACTTCAGGTAAAGCAGTGTGGCATCTGCAACATTCTTGTTTGACAGAAATTTCCTTTCAAAATCTCATATGAAAGACCCGTGTGCTCAGCAGTAGGCAGTTGGGCTTATTAAAAATGGAGGGTTACAAAGAGCGGAATGACACAGCTATGGACAAAACCCCAAAATCCCAAACTTCAGGCCACCTCCTTGCATGACTTTAGATCATTTTCCAAAAAGAAAATCCATGTGATATTAAGTAATGGCATTAGAATCTGTCTGGTTTTCTTAGGTATTTAACTGCCAACAATACTTCAAGGTCCTAGCAAGAAGGTAAATAACGAAGCATTCTTCAGCAGGAATGAGAACATAAGAGACATGAAGCAAGCAAAGCTAATGGTGAACAACCCAGCAGCTGTGATGTACTGAGCTAAACTCAGTGAATGTCACCCTCCCTAAGCACTTCTGTTGTGCTGTTCAGACATGAGCAAGGAGCTGAGTCTTTTCAAAGCACACGGTCTATACCTGCTGTGAAAGGTTTCCACTCCCTGCCTTCTCAGAACAGCTCTCTGACTTCTGCACTTGGTAGTTCTACCTCACTGAGGAACTGAGTGTTGCCTCTGATAGAACCAACAACACAACAGCAGGCAAAGGAGCTGGCTTTCATTTGGTATCATATTTTATTATCAGGAACAACATTCAACAGAAGAGAAGCTATTTTTCCCTGCATTTAAAGAAAGGGGCTTAAACCAAGACTTAAAATTTAAATTCCTTTTTTGTTGGGGTTTTTTTGGGTTTGTTGTTTTGTTTTATTCATACACCTAATTCTACTCCCAATTCCCTAGCTTATAGTTTGTATGTGGGGCCCTGGAGAAAAAGAGGAAATTTTCTCTCTCATTTGAAGCAAACCTGGAATTAGTATCGTTATAAATTGTTTTTACTGCAGTCCTGTTAAAAAAGCCACCACACATGAGAAATGGAGCAGGCTCTTCACCTCTGTGCAGCAAACAATGAAGCAAGCGTTCTGAAGTCTCACAAAACCCGATCAGCATAATTTAAACCAGAGCCTAAATGAATCTTCAAACTTAAAATTGAAGTTAAGTCTTGCTGGCTATTTCTTTGCTCTATTTCTAGCCGTAAGTGACCCTGTACTGATATTCTAGTAAAGAAATCAGAATAAACACAAATAAAAGTTTTAAGCAGACCAGGAGCAGCAAGAAGAGTTTTTCATCACAGATTGACTCCCGTTTCAACTATGCAAGAAAATGAAAATGTAAATAGAAGTAAATATTTCAAACAAGTTTTATTTGGTACTTACATGCTATATATAGCTTTAAAGAAAAACTACATATTTTGGACACTTCAAAGTATTGTGGCTATGTACATGGAAAACTAAAGAAAGCAAGAAAGGAACCCAATTTTTACTGTGTCACATGCTACTATTGGAAGCATTCTGACCGAATAGTTGTTTTTTCCCTTCCATATATATTCTGGCAGATGAAGTCTCTTTTTTCATTGCATTTCCAGTGCTTTTTATCCCATCTCCTGTGTAAGATGAACACTTGGCAGCAGCAGAAAGTCATTTCTCCAAAAATTCTTCAGCTTTTGTCTTGGGATTTCTTCTGCTAGCACAGACTTTGTGCACAGCTTCCCAGAGGCCGCGCTCACTAAAGGCAAGTGCAGGAACCTTAATGGTCCATTCTCTGGTAGCATGAACCGAAACCACATAAACCTCCATTTCTACTAGCCAAGAATCTACTCACTGACTTTGGTGAGCAATGCATCAAGCCCTGGTTGGTGCTTCCAACTCAACTCACACACTTCGAGTGAGCTCTACCTGTAACAGCATTGTTTATCAAAGCACAAAAAGGTGCAAGATTTTACAGTTCTGCCCAATAGCAACCAAAAGTGACGGATGGAACAATGACTGTAGAAATCGGCATCCAACTAAAGAGAAAGCTCCTCTTATCACCCAAACTGCACTGCTTTATAAAAATCACACACTACACAAAAAGCACGAAAAAATGACCATTTTCCATTTGCTCTGAAACGAGCAAAACCAAAAAACCTCAAACCTGCTTCATCATCCAAAAATCAAATGTTTCAGGTTTCACACAGTCTTCAGTAGTCTGATAAGGCAAAGTCTTCCATCATTGGGAACAGCAGCAATATACAGGACTCGGAACAAGGTATTTCCTTGTGTGTGCACGTATGCGTACACGTCTTTTATAGTATTGCGAACATGGATGTAACAAAAAAAAAAATCAAGTTTGCAGTATAGTTTAACACATTTTTCTAATTTATTCAATTAAATGATTTTTTTCTGTACTGAACAAAATTCATAAATACATAATCTAGGAGAACAATAGGTTTTCCTCTTGTCCATGAAAAAATAACGCTTTCAAATTTTCACATTTTAAAACTTGCCTTGTTTTGTGTTTTTAGAGAAAATGTGAGAAGATCATAGTGATGTCTCAATTTACAGAATGTCCCTGTAGGAATTACATTTACAAGAACCTGATACAGAAGCCTATACTTTGCCCCCATAATTAGAGTTCTCTGCAATAATATTTAAACCAACAGGTTTAAATAAACCACCCCATCAACTCTACTTGTAGAGCAATGAGGTATTTTTTTTTCAAGTATTAGAACCACAAAGT
Organism: Eurystomus gularis; assembly: GCA_013400335.1. Classification (NCBI taxonomy): domain Eukaryota; kingdom Metazoa; phylum Chordata; class Aves; order Coraciiformes; family Coraciidae; genus Eurystomus; species Eurystomus gularis. The sequence goes on along the minus strand of VZZY01004628.1, from coordinate 153,515 downwards.
GTAAAAGATTCTTTGCCAATTTTACAATTATGCCTTTTAAACCAACACCCACCTTTTTAAAAAAGAATCAGTCCCACCACCCAAATCAGCCCATTGCTTTCAGATTCCAGTGTCTTGTGTCTTAAGGAATGCAGAAATATCCATTTACTAACAGAAAAAGCTTGTTGGAAAAAGCCATATTAAGTAATGCATGTGAAGCATGATTTTTCTAGTGATGAAAGCTATTAGAAACGTGATCCAAGTCTATTCCCATCACTTCTTCTGCTGGTTTACTAAAGTCCTTCCAAAAAAGATATTCAATAAATCTTTAAAAAACTGGAGAGAAAAAAATAAAACTCCTTCATAGCATGGAAGAAACTCCACTGACTGCAGAGATGCTCATATCACCTTTGGTTCTTCAGAGGAAACAATCAGATCACTTCTACAATAAAAGGTATCAAAAATGACAGGTCAGCAAGGAGTGACAATGCTCACTTCAAAGTGCTACGCGTTTATGCCATTATTTTATTGTAAGATGATTTTCCTTACATTTTCTAGCCACAGAGAAACAACATGGTAGTCCAATTTAATTTACTAGGTGAGTATTTGTTTACCTAACATCCTTTAAAAGCTGTGATGTCATTTAAAAAAAATCTCGTGTGCTGCAAACCATCCCTCAGTGTTAACGTGATCAAGAACTTGATGCAGGAAGTACATCCAGAATTTTACATAGAAGGTAGGTACCAGCTCCCCTCCTGCATGTGCGTGTGAGATACTGGACTTACAGAAGCGGAACGTGATTGCTGATCAGAAGCTAGGAACAGCGGCTGTGACTTACCATTTCTGCTTGAAAGTACAAGGCAAACATTTCCAAGCCACTTGAAATGGCACAAAGCACCATGTTAACTGAGAAGCCCCCCTCAGAGAAAAGAGAAGGCCTCACCATAATTTGCACAGCATCTATATGCACTTGGCACGCATAGCTTTACATAGAGACAGGCTCCTTTCCAAGTAACACAGGATTTAAAATTGCTTAATCAACTTAGATCAATTAAGAGCTCTAGGTCCTCTGTCAGTTGCAACACATTACAAGTGCTAACGAACCAAGGCAAACCTACCTGCTGTTTGATGTGTTTGAACACTATCTACCTGAGGCAAAAGAGTCCCATTATCTTCAAAGGCTAGAATTGGATTCAAAGGAATTTCAGAACTATTGCTTCCATCATTGTTCATGGCCTCCAGCCGGGGTGGTTTAGAACCAATAGGCAGGTTTATGATCTCTTCAAAGTTATCATTCTGCATAGACATTCCATTTCCATTTGCATTTTTCTCTGGGTTGAGGTTGCTGAAAGAGAAACGGGTATTTCCTCATACACTTCATCAAAACCAGAAATTTAGTTCTCCTCCAAGCCGTGTTACAAATGAATTAGTCCCATGCATTGTTTTAGCCACTAAAAACAAAACTATGCTTCTACCACAGTAGAAAAGATGTTTTTGCAGCCAAGGACTATACGCCTTCCCTCACACACACAGGGCAGTTGTTACATTCAGCTACACAATACCCAGAACTATCGAGAGCTGTATGGACACTGCAGTTCTGAGAAGTGACTGCAATGGGAGGCAGCAAGAAAGCCCCTGACGCACCACCGTTGCTATCTTGAGCCACCCACCTAATGCAATTTACATCCTCTAACATCTTTTTCAGTTCCCATAACCTTTGCCATACCCTTCCTCTTACTGCAAGTCAATGTAATTGCCCTTAAAGAAGATTATTGTGATTTTTGTTGTTTCTTGGGTCACTTCCCGTGTCCAGATTTGGAGCGGCCTCTTCTATCTGCCACTTAGCCAGAAAAAAAACTCCCTTACTAATGCAGCTCTCCTTTTAGTCCCTCCTCCACTACAAGCTTTTTGGGCTTATTACCAAGGCACTACCCAACTCTGTACTCCTCCCGTTGATCATGTCCAAGCCAAAAGAAACACCTCCCTCATGTCAACCTGCTCTTTCTTTTTTCATTTCCCTCTTGACAGATGCCTTATAAGCCAGCTCTTGTACATCTCCCCCAGTCAGGAGCAGTACAAGCACAGACGTGCTCTCCAATTACACATACTCTCCTGAGAAGACACATGATCATGTCCCACAGTCTTGCCCCTCCTCTCCCAAGCCTTTTATTAGGCGCTGTGTTGTCAAATCCTGCTGTCTTTGCAGACAGCGCGCGCTGTCTTGCCAGAGGGGAGAAACTAAGGTGCTACTTTAGTGAACACTATGACAGTAATGGGACCATAAGCTCCTTGAGAAAGAGCAAGTACTCAAATGACACTGAAAACCCATGTGACCTTTCACAGCTGCTTGTTAAGGCCCTCAACTGTTAGATCCTGACAATCTTGGGTACCTATTCCCTATTCAGACCACATCAGGACTGTTCAGGTTGTTTGGAAATGCTTCAGCCACAAAGGCTCAGATGCAGTTTTCCTAGATTGAAACTAGGCTGGCCATTTCCTCAGGCCTTTTCTGAACAGGTGGCTTGGTTTCACAGGCTCATCTTCTCCTGACAGTACTTTTACTAGTCTTAAAGAAACCTGCTTGTAATTGGCATATGGTTTATTTTCATTTGCTGGCTTTTTCAGTTGTCCAACTCTTGACAAACAATTCAGAATTGTTTTACAGTACTTCCCAAGAGACAGAAAATAATTATTGTGCTTTTGAAAGTGGCAACACTGTACCCAAAGCCCACATTTCCTGTGAGAACAACATGCTGGTTTTCCTATCAAGCCTTTCCCAGTTTTTCAATGCATCACCAGTTCTTTTTCAGAAAATCATGCCCCTTTTCCATCTGTGGATATGCTGAGCAGATTTCAAAGTGAAAAGTATGTTTCACTGCACTGAGTTTGAGAGCAGACACAGAAACCCTGATGGCTGCCTGGGAGAGGTCACAAGTCACATCACCCTTTTGTGCTACAGATCCACACCTGTAAGATGAGGAGCAGAATCTGTGAAATGCTTTAGGACTAATAAAACCCGAACTATAATGTATTGTTGTTAGGTTATTATTCATTATAAGGTATCCTATTACTTATTTCATCCCCAGCTCCTGCCAGTAATTTTTCAAGAGCTAGGATAACAGCACGTTTGGTGGATGAGGTAGGGAAGAGGCGGGAAGAGAGCAACTGCTCATTCATATAAATTAAACAGCACAGTAGTTCAACAAGTATTGGTACAATGAAGAAGCCTCTTGCTTCTGCAAACATATTTTTTCTATCCAGTTGATCAGGTGACTTCATAAATAAATAGCTCTTCATATTTATTTGTTATTGCACTGCCAGTATTGCACACTGAAGTAGAGCAGGACCCACAGACCTGAACAATGTTTTCAGAGACAGGAGTCTATGCAATCACAAAGCAGGTACAGAAGAGGAAATCATGACTATGCATCTTCTAAAATTTTATGCTACAAAGTCTTCTATATTTCATGCTACTTCCTCTGTCAAATTACCAGGGGAGGAAATTTAGAAGAAACAAAGGGAAAAATAGAACTGTGGAATTAATTTCCACTGGACATCTTAGAGGCCATAAGCTCAAAAGATTAGACAAATTCCTGGGAGACTGGTATACCCTCGGCTTCTGGTAATTAGCAGCTTAGGGACTACTTGAGCCTATGTTTGCATTTGACCACAATGCTTAGTAACCTTTCACTGACCCTTCAGAGGATCTCCTGGTCCTTACCTTTTTTCTTTACATGCTCTCCCTAAGTGACTGCTACAGGCCAGTAAAGCAAAGAACACAAAAAAGTAACGTTGTTTTGACCTGCTACAGCTGTTCTTACTGTCCTCTGTTCTGTTCTTAGGGACGTCTCAGTGTCCAATGCAACACTGGACATATCCTTTTCAGGCATACAATACTGCAGAAAGAACTGGATAATTCTGGCATTCTAACATATTCCATAAGTGTGCTTGTAGCAAGACAACTATGGAATAAAAAAACCCAAACAAACCAACAAACAACCAACGAAAAATAGTTGCCCAAATTGTTCAGAGTGCATTTCCAAACATAACAGTGCTGCAAGCCTCTGAAGGAAAGCTTCATGGGAGCTGAAAAGCATCTGTGCAGCTTTGCATTTTCATCTGGACACATCAATATTAACAAGATAGACCAGAAGAGGTTGTGAGAGTAGCAGCTAATTTAAAGGAACTGGAACATCCAAAAAGTTAAAAGCTATTGAAAATTACACCTGCTGTAGATCACTTCAGACAAAGCTGTGTGTATACGCAATCTATATTTAAAGAATTTGAAGAGAGTAAAGAAGAAAGGCAGGTCAGAATTTAGTATGTCTCTTTCTGATCACCCATCAGAAATCAACAATGAATAAGAAAAAAAAACCCTGATTTGCAGGCCTTTGGAAAGTGCCAAAATATTTCCACAGCTGCTGTTCCTGATCTGAAAGATAATGGCGGTTGCCTCATTTATTGACATGATTTTAACAGAGGTGTCACAGATAGACATTAACAGCAAAGGGACCCCCTGACCTCTGGAAGATTTAAATAAAGCAGTGTTTATTTTTAATCCACTGAGACATCAGCACTGAAATCAGCCAGCAGTGAGGAGCTGGAGGCCTAGAGAAGGGAAGGTAGTGCTAAAGCAAATTTCATGTGGGCTGTCCCAATGAACATAAGGATTTGAATCCAGTAATATTCTTTTCCAGGACAAGATAGCGAGGCAATCACCTTGTCTAACTATGTATCTAAAACCTGGTTATCTAATCTACACAGACTCAGCTCCCTTTATATGGGATGGAGACACACAGATGAGGTGAACTGCTCTCACTGAGGCTCATTGCAGGTATTTATAGAAAGCAGCTCAGAAAAAAAATGGACTTACCCTACAAGCAAGGAATCATAAGGATATCATAAGGAAAACACTGTCAACCCAAATCACTGTACTGAAATAACTTTCAGAGAAGCAGCAGATAGGATTTGACTTTGCCAAAGATTTTGAAAGTGGAGAACAAGCAAAAATATGCAAGTGGGAGGTGGATTAGGCAGCTGTACTAGTTATCCAACCACAACTCCTCTCAGTGTGCTTCTTCCAGGATTCTACTGTTCAGTAAAGCAAGAAAAAAACAGAATCTGGGAAAAATCCTGTTGGAATTTTTATAATCTACAAAAAGCTTGAAAATACTTTAGCATTATATCTTATTTTCAAATGAGCGTTTAAAATTCATTTTTCCATTTGTTGGACAAAAGAGACCCACTGACACTCAAACTTCTTCTCTCTTAGACCCAGTGGAACTTCCCATACTTCCTATACTGTAGGAGGAGAACAAGACTGACTGTTGCTCTAAGCCTTAAGAAGGCTCCCCTCCTTCAGTGCCTCCTCTTGCCCATACAAGCACATGCCACAAGTCTCCCAGGCAAACCTTTTTAAGTTCTGGTCAGCAATCTGAGCTATCTTGCCCTTAAAACATGGTCAGGTCTCTTCCAGACATAAGCCAAATCTTTCTCAGGGCTGGTGTGAGGTGCTCACACAAGAGACCATCTCTACCCATTGCTGTTGTGCGTGCTACAACACCAGGTATATCTAGAAGCCAGACAACTGCAGCACACGAGATGGCAGTAGCAGTGGCGCTGGAACCTGTGCCTTTTACCATGTGATAAGATCTATGCTGCCGTGTATTCCTTATGACAATTTTTCAGGCTGCCTGGACTAAGCTTACACTGGGATGCTACCAGCCCCTTCAGTCTTTGTCTTCCCAGTCAGTGTGGATGTCCCCCTAAAGCAGAGAGTCCCTCCATGTCCCAACCTGACACACCAAATTTCCCCTTCCACAGCCTTATACACACTTCCTATTCCTGTCGCTGTTCTTCAGTCTCATTTAATTCACTCTTCAGTTTGGCCATTCTGAGGTTCCTCCTACATGGATTATAATGCTACAGGACGGCATTAATTAGTGTGGCACATTTTATATTACAAACATCAAGGTGCATATAAAGGCTGGGAGTGATTAACATTTAATAACTGCCCAAGACAATAACGAGGCAGCTCTCTGCAACTCATCCAATCCAGTTCAGTGCTCAGTGTCACTGACAGAACTTCTCAGAAGGATCATCCTTGTCAGTATGACAGCAGGCTAAGATCCCCCAGGCATATGGAGGGACCAAGAGAGGGCAAATTCCTCCTTCAATTAGTGCCAATCATACCCAGAAGCACATCGCCCATTACAGACTGCAAGATGGCTTCCCACATTCAAGTTTTTCCATGCATAGTCTGGCTCTACCTGCATAAAATATGAAAGGACTAAGGGATTATTTGGCTTTCTGCATTACTAAAATTGAAATAACTGACAGCTCATGCTTATGTAACAGATTTCAGTCACTTCAACACTGAGGTTTTAAGCATTTCAACAATTTCTCAAAGGCTGAGTGACTTGCTTCATTGCTACAGAGAACTCCCAGTGATAAATATCTGCTTCCCCAAATTCTCCTCACAGAGGACAAAGGTGTTTTTTAAAATGCAAAGCCAAAATTAGTAGTTCTGTATCTCACATGAGGGACTTCTGCTCAGTAAGCAAAATTTGCTAATATTTCACGCAATTCAGAAATTGAGACATCTAGGCTGAAAGCAGTGCTCATTACTCCAATCACAAAAACAGCACTGCAGATCCAGAGTGGTTTTTATACAGCTTCATGAATTAATGGAAATGAACACAAAAATTTTGCCCTTTCCACTAAATTTCAGTTTATGTAATAATTGTTGGCACTGTTCCAAACACTGCAAAGATGTGCTGGTTTTTTTTACAAAATTCTTCCCCATCAGTTGGCAAAAATTGGTGACAGCTAAACGAAAGATGATAAAATTATTTTCTGAACACAAGATAAAAATAAACAGGAAACAGGGCAGACTGAACAGCTCTCTCTTATTTAGCTCGTGAATATATGGATCTGAAAATAATTTATTACACTAGTAACCCTCCTCATCTAAGCACCCTCCAACACTTATTAGCAGTGTTCTTACCTGTCCACATTTACAGGGGGTTGATGTGAAACAATCACACGCATGCAGGCGACGGGTTTCCCGTTGTGCGGAGATTGCGTTGCATGCTGAAGCTGAGGTTCTCCTGCAGGTTCCAAGGGAGATGCAGGACTGGATATGACTAGAGAGAGAAAGCAGGTTTTCCTAAAACCAAGCAGGCTCCACCCACCCCACCTTGTTTGTCAAGTTTTGGGGCACACAAGCCCCATTTCAGGTGCAAAGTAAATGCCACAGGTATCAAAGCTATAGCTTTACAAACAAGAATAAACACTTCACAATGATGTACACAATTCCAACACATAAGCCAGTGGGCAAAATAGGCTGATATCTGCCAGAACATTATGCTGGTACTTTTGAAGCAGCAATACAGAATGGAACAGGAGAACATCGGGAAATCATCAGTTCCATACACTGGTATTTCCTGGTTCCCATGTTGACCACTGACTGCAGCCCAAAAGGAAATAAAAAGGAAAAAAATCTCCATGGGAAGAATACTTCTTTCAACAAGTACCAAATCACTGCTGTAAAATGCTGTAGAGAGCAACATAACAGAGTACCCTTGTGCCTCATCCAAAGGCAATATGACTGATGTTATTGCCCTGCCTCAGAATTTCTTTTCAAGTACAACTACACCACTCTGCACTGTACCTACAGTCACACTAATTCACACACGGCTCAGTAAAAGGAAGCAACTACACCCCACCCATACTAGCATCTGTTACAATAATCACAAGGACAATTCAGTATTCATAGGCTCGGACATTGATCTCAGTTACCCAAAACCTCATCTGAGGAGAGCCTCGCCTTCAGCTGCTCTTGTTTTGCTATGCTCTAAATGCTTGGGCTGGAGTCTTTTACACTGAATGTCTTAAGTCTGATCTCTGGCAAGTTTATATGTGGAAGATATTGGCAATACAGGTCTCGGTGCTTCTACAAGTAGAACAAGAGGAAAATACATTGGCTTTAACATTTAAAAGAGAAAAGCAGGAGAATGTTCTTTCGCTTTGGAAAGTCAGAGTTATCTCCTATTTTGAAGCAAAGGCCAAACAAATGACAAAAAGGTGACAGATTTTGTTTCATTGCACAGTTTGGCCATTCCCACAAAGGTCTCATATTTTGCCAGACAGTAAGACAAAAAAAAAAAATTAAATGAAAATAAATTGCCATTTGTGTAGTCAGAAGACTGTTAAAGCATAGTATGTAAAGCTAGAGTTGGCTGAAATATGTCCATTAATTCATACTTTTAAGTTAATAGCATATCTAGATAAAGCAAAGCCAAAGAGTTGAGCAGCCCTGAGGGTGAGGGCAGTTCTCTTTATCTAATCACTGATGGACTCCAGCCTTCTCCTGGGCCTGGGGAAACAGAGGTCCAAATTCTTGTATGCCTTAGGAAACTGACTACTTGTCTTCTACCTCAGGTAGGAGAGCACTGGCCACAGGTTATAGAGCCATTTATAGTTTCAATAATTATTTCAGTGGTTTATAGCACCTTCATCAGTGCCTGCAGCAAAAGATGGCATCCCAGGGAGAGCCTCGCCTAGGGGAAAAAAAGTTTAGGAACTGCTAAGATAACATGTAAACAAATAACTTCCAAACAGACGTAATGAAATCTGTGTCAAATTGTTTCCTGACAGTGCTAATTGCAGCATTCACTTTAAACGTAAGTGAATAAAAGCAGTGCTTGTGGCCAGTGTTGTTACTTGTCCTCCATGTTACTTAAACACAAAAGAAAAATGAGAATGTCACTTCATGTGTTACGCTACAATAGCATAAGCTATTTGATAGCTTGACTTCAGTATCTTCAAATACTGCTAATTCATACTTGGTGATTATTGAATATGAGCTACATTTCATTTTGCTTCCTTCATTGTAACTACTAAAATCCTAAATAAAAAAAAGATAGAGGGAACAGAAGGGAAGACTGAAAGTGTGGGTGTGACAGGGAGAATCTAAGCTTTTGTAGGAGCTGAATTTTGAAAGAAAAATAAATGAAGACCAAGGGAATAAGGCAGCAGGTGTGCAAGAGAGAAATCACAGGGAGATGTTTGCATAATGAACAGTTGGTTCTGATGACTGAGATGAAATAATCCTTTAAGAAAGTGGAGTAAGTCTGCAACAAGTCTGTAATAGTATGCAAAAGAAACTACAGAAGTGGTTTATTTTGTGATGAGAATCAGAAAATAATTCGTCTCTTTTCACTTTATAAATAAACCTGGTAAGCAATAAACTCGGTAAGCAACTCTGTCTTGTTAAACACCAGTGTGAGTAAGTTGCTAGAACAGCTGACTCATTTAGCAATGGCTATCTGTCTATACAGAAAGGCTAAATCAATGTTTGCTAAGATTTCAGTTACACTCCTCTCATGGTTTTCTTTACTGGAATTGGTTGGCCAGGTTTCAGAACTGTATCTCAAATTGTTGTGCTTAGTAGGCATTTATTCACCTGTTTTGCTCAAAGCACAGTTAAACACAATACCTGCTTCTCCAGTAATATTTGTCTTTGATATATGTCCATTTTGCTGGTCGTTGGGTTTCTACAAAAGAAGCACCGTTTGGTAAATTAAAAATGGCACTAAAGAAGTGAAACGCCCAATATTTACACGTTAAGTAGCAGCACTGACCTTATCTACAGCTTCTACACGCCTAGTTCTCTTCATGATCTCCTCAAGCCTCTACAATGAAATGTAAAGGGGTAAAAGGCATGAATTAAAAAATATCTCTCCCATACCACAACTGCTTGCCATTTATCAGCTGCATCTGTTTATTGCAAAAAGATGAATTATTTATTACTGCTGGCAATATTCCTTTCACATCAGGCTATGCAGATGAGGACTGTAGCTTTTCTGAGGGCACATTTATATCATGGATAATGTGCTACAGCTGAGGTGGAAGCAAACGGCTAAGGCAAAACGAGTTACAGTTTCCCTGCATGTACTGAGTTACCTTCTTCCTTTCCAAGCGCTCTTGCTCTTCTCTTTGGAAATGCTTTTCACGTTCTAATCGAATCCGCTCTGCCTCTTCCCGTAGGCGAACTTCCTCTTCTTTCTGAGTTGATGGTAAGAGAAAAAGAAGTGAAGAAAAATTTACTACTTAAGGACAGATTTACACTGATATCTGCTTAACTATGCATATCTATAACACCCTGAAAAGACACTTTGGGGATTTAAAAGCCACCAGCTGGGGCATATGCATTAAAGCACACCAGAAAACAAACAAGGAACACATTTCCTAACCTTCAGTATTAAAACATCAGCCAGGAAAGTATTGAAAGGATTCATGTTCTGAGTAGCGGATGTTTTTGAGAGTCAAACAAAAGCAGTAGAATATTTTATTTGGTCAACAGAGTCATTGCTTCATGAGACCAAGGACAAACAGCCACAGGTAAATTTGCACAAGCTTTCCATTCTTGAATTTTTAATTACACTTGTCCAGAATATACCGTAGTGAGGCCTCGTTCCCTGATGGTGACAGTGTTGTACAATGGAACTACAACAACAGTTCATTTGGCTGTAACATCCAAAATACTTGGCCATGTGTTCTCTCTAAGTGCTGAACTGGAGACGTACCTCAGTTTAGCATTTCAGAGAAAGCAGCATACATCTTCTGAAAAAGAACACTGCAGTTTCAAAGTTCTGCAGTAGTTGTTTCTATATTCACCAACACAACCCTTTAAACATTTGTTGTCAGAAGCATACATATATGCTCCAAAGAAGAAGAAAACTAAAGTAAACACCAGAAGAAAAAAACAAATGTCTGTGAGGCAGATTGAAGTGCTGAATTTTGTGGGTGAGAAAGCATAGGCAAAAAGTGAGAGCATGTGCGAGTAGAATCCTATCCAAAATGCTTACCACGGTCTCTCCTAAAGTTGATAAACCAACATTATGCCCACTAAATATGAGAGCACTTGAAAAATTGTACTTTGATCTATTTACTCTTACATCTTTTAAGTAGCTGCTGATTTCAGGAGGACTGCATCAGGTAAAGGCTTGATTCAAGTGATGAAAACCTATCACTTCCCATCAGCTTCACACAAAAGCAATTTTTGGCATAGGATTAGAACTCAGCTGTGCTGTCTCCAACACTCTTGGCATCTAGACTTTCTATAACTGTGGGGACAAAGAGATGTCTGGTATAACCCCATTCATTAAAATCCCCCAATACAACTCTATTGATTTTTTCCATCATGATTTAGCAGCAATAGGAAAGGATTTGTTCGAAATAAATAAATGCTACAGGGAAAAAAATACCAAACCAAACCTCAACTCCCTACTGCTTATTTTTGTCAAGAGGAAATACCTTTACTCTTTGAACCACTCTATAGAGTGAACTCTGCCCCAACCCTATTCACTTAATACATAGCACTTAAATTTTGGATAGCCACTATGCTGCCAACAGGACTGGCACAGAAATTCCAGGAGGAGAACATACTTGTTTCTGAATGCGCTCCACCTCTTCTTTCTCTTTCTGTTCTCTCTCTTCTGCCTGTCGGCGCAGCCGTTCCTCCTTTTCCCGCTCCTCCTCTGCATCCCTTCGTTTTTTTTCTGCTTCCTGTCTTCGAGCTTCTTCCTCTTCTCGGCGAGCTCTTTCTTCAGCTATCCTCTGTGACAGCTCCTCCTTCTTTTGCCTGTGATCATGAAACAAGTACAAGAAAAATAAGTTAAAAAAAAAAAAAAAAGGAAGGAAAATCCCCAAACCACCAGATTCCCGACCCATGACACCAGCACTGCAGAACAGCTGGATAATTTTGCATTCATGAGTTGTCTGTTCTGCTTTCAGCAGTGGTCAAAGGTGAAGCCCTATAGAACATAATAAAAACTTTGCAAGGCAGTATCAATACTTCTCCAGCACATGCCTGGCTTTCACTGATTTATGACTTGCATACTTTCTGAATCAGAAACAGTAGCATTGACTTTAATACATCATGCAAAACACTTTCTGTAATTTCATTTAATCGTATTTTGAAATAGTATATATTTTTGGCACCCATCTTATCTTGTGGCAATGACTCCTGAATTTTAAAAAAGTATCTAATCCTGCTGATATTTGAACATTAACTCCTAACCTTACTTAAAGGCCTTTCATCCTTGTATTATGGGAGTGGATACCTTTTCCCCTGCACCTTTAATGTTACCCAAATTATTTAGGATGTTGTAGCTTATCATATCCCCACTCAGAAGTAAAGGGCAGATGGTCTTCCCAGCTGAAGAATCCTCAGCTGTTTAGTAGATTTTCATATGAGAGCTATTCTACACTTATGATCTTCCCTGATGTCTGTCTGCACTTATTTTCCTAGTTTTACTGATTTTGCTATCTCAAAAAATGTAACTCAGTGTTCAAGATATAGATTCACTTGGGACAGTTCAGAATTACATTTTCAATTTGTTCTCCTTTTCTAGTAACTTGTAACAGTTCATTCATTTTGTTGACCATGGCTCACTTGATACTTTCATATAATCAACTCCAAAGAAGATCTCTTCCCTCAGAAATAATTAACCAAGACACCACTACTACCATGAGTTAAGATTATTTCCTTATACACATTCCTTTATGCTTAGCAGTATTGCAATTCAGCTTCCATTTTTGTATCTCAGCAATAGAAGATATGTCTGAAACTCTTCACAAGTTCTTTATCTTGCTGTAGACCAGCATTATCTTACTGGTCACAACTCCTTTCAAGTTCATTTATGAAGGCACTGCACAGAGGCAGAAAACTTTCACCATGAAAGCTAGTTATTCTTTACCTTTTGTTTTCAATCTTTCAGTCTTAGTATTTATTCATCATATTAATCTTATGCCACAGCAGCTTGTTTTCTCTGTACCATTTTTGAGAGGGACCATGTTGTGAGCCTTTTGGAAAGCCAGGCTATTCTAACTGGCTCAGCCTTGTCCCTCTGTTCAGCAATGTTGTTAAAGAACTCAAAAAAAATTCCAGAGGTGTGGCATCCCTCTAAAAAGGCACTCTACTTGTGTTATAGCCACAGTTATAAGTATGGGCTACACATTTGCTAGTAGTAAATAAGATGCAACATCAATTACCCTTTGAAACTATTGTGGGTCTTGATTTTGAATGAGAATCACAGAATTGCCTAGACTGGAAAAGACCTTTAAGATTGAGTCCAATCATTAACCTAACACTGGCAAGTCCTCGACTAAACCATACCCCTAAGCACTGTGTCTACATGACTCCTGAATACCTCCAAGGACGGGGACTCCACCACTGCCCTGGGCAATCCACTCCGATGCCTGATAACCCTTTCAGTAAAGAAATTCTTCCTAATATCCAACCTAAACTTCCTTTGGTGCAGCTTGTGGCCATTTCCTCTTGTCCTAAAAAACCAAAGAGGTCACAGTGGCTGGACACCTAAACACCACCCATGGTCAGATGTTATAATTCAGAGTAAGAGACAGTGTGCCAATCACAAAGTTGAAAACAGCTGGGCAGAGTTCTCTAGCTGGAATAAACAAGTACAGCTTTGTTAATCTCTCGGGAAGCAATGAATCACTACAGCAAGGTTTTGCTCTCTCCTCCTGCCCTATTTGAAAGCACTGCTTGGGATAAGTTTTAACCTTACAGATCTGCTCAGCTATATATATTGCACTTATAAAAAAAAAACTCAACAGGAATATTCGGTTTTGGGGAGGATCTCATGCCTCCTGCACTTCAGTACTGTGCTTCACATACCACAATATAACCAAATATAACACAAGAAGCTGTTAGGAGGCTGCTAAAGATGTATCTTCTCCACTGAACAGGTCTAGAATCACCTTTCAAGCTCCTCTCTCTCCCTCCTTTCTTGCTCCTCTCGTTCCCGCTGCTCACGGGCAAGGCGCCTCTTCTCAGTCAGCAGCCTTGTTGCTTCTTCAGGGTCTGTTGTACCTGCAGAGGTCTTTGTAGGGGCTGGCAGTGAAGAAAGAGCTGGTGGAGCAGAAGGTAGGGATGGGCTGCCTGCTGAAATGGATGGGAAGGAAAACTAGTTTGTACAGACACAGTAGCCAAGATGACACTCTCTTGAAAGGAACAGAAAATAGTTTCAAATACTCTGTAAAATATTTTCAAGTTTACATGGTGTTATTCAGAGGAAGAAGAAGTTTCTAGATGCTAGGGGTTCATATTCCTTAAGTGCATAATTCCTTCACATTTCCTTAATGTGAAGGCAGCTGGAGTTGAAAGGTTAAGCCAACTTTTCTGTCAGAAGAATAAACACTGATGAGTGCTCCACAGGAGTTACAATGACTCAGCAAGTTCCTACCATCACACTCCTCAAGGTTGCCCAATTCTGTTCAGAGAACGGAAATGACACATTGCGATATTACATTTTCTTCTGTCTGATAGCCTACATCTGAAGAGCAGAGCCAGACATTTTGGTGACAGGCCAGCCACTTTTGGTGACTTAGTGATCTCAAACATCAACTGTCTGAAGTGATCTGCAATAAGGGTAGGACACAAACTATCATCAGTTTTGCAGTTACTCCAACCTGAAGCACCTTGTGGGATTACAACACAGCTTCTTAACAAACTTTGCCATCATTGGTGAAATATGGCTCATGTTTAAATCTTAATAGTATCTTCATATAAATTCTTTATCAAGGATCAGCCTTGGCCACCTGGTAGAGAAGGTTTTTCTCAAGTAAAACACTAGATCATATCTCTATAATTTTGCCTGGCATTCTCTGGCCCAGGTACGGAGCACCTCAGCTGCACTTTTTCTATAGCTGCCATGGACCATTACCAACACACAAGCCAACTGAAGGAAGCGTTCCCAGGGTAATCTGGTAATGCAGACAAACGTGGACAGGAAAGACTTTCAACTGTCAGTGGAATCAAATTCTGATCCTGGGAAGACACCTGTAAAATCAGTCATCAGGAACAGCCAGGAAATTATTTAAAATCTGCATTTCTAACCACCCTTTGGGATGTTACAGCATTTTGCCCACCGCATTAACAACTTCCAAGAGGGATTTCCTCCCCAATTCCAACCTCCTACACCTTGTCATGTACACAAACACAAATTCAGCTGCTTCCTCTGTGATAAATGCTCACATCTGCTGACCTCTCTGCTCTCTTCCTTCTATCAAATAAAAACTAAGCAGGTCTTTCTAGAACTGCTTCAAGGCTTTCACCTTGAATTCAAATGATGCATGCACACCAGTAATTTAAAGACCGCCAGGGCCTGTTCTCTAGCCCTGAGGCGAGCTGGCACAGTTTAGCCTCAGCCTGAGCACTATTCTCTCACATTACCAAAACAGGTATTCAGACCACCCCTAGGTAACATTCCAAGCCTGGGCTAACCTCCAAGATACAGCTGTGAACTCAGAAAATTCTGGGATGGTTAAATATAAAAGGGAAGTAATTTGATCACTCTAAAGCTTGGGAGCCCTTCAGAGCTATGCTCCTAGTAGTCTTGAGGACAGATGCTAAGAAAAATGTGGGGCTGCAATTGCACCCTGGCTCAGAAACATACCAGAAGAGCCTTTGTAATAGTTAAACAGTATAAATGACAGAGTTCCTGCACCTTGGTCCTTTTAAGTTTACTAACTTGGCCCTAGGCAGGGCTGTCACTCCTGACGGGAGCACAGCTTTGTGCTGTGTGGGGCTCACTTCTTGCCTCAGGTGCCGAAACTGGCAGCGTAGCAAGTAGCCTGTTTAAAGCACACGGGTCCTGCTGTCCGAAAAGATGACACCAGCTTGCACAGGCACACCCAAAATACCTTTAAAACTTCATTGGTATTAGTAAAGTCATGTGAGATTTATCTGGAAAACCTTGAGTAGCTCCATTAGTGGTGACCACCTGCTGACCTCCTGGCTCCTGTGACTACACAGCTAGCAGGTAGCTGAGTCAGACAGGTTAATGACCTGCACAGTCAATTGAAATTAGCCACGTTTGCCTGCAACACTGACCTAGAAGAATCAGCAATGTCCCTTTAGCCTCAAATGCCAGACTTGCCCCCCTCTAGATTCTTGCTACATTTTGGCAGTCTTGGCCTCCATCTGCAGTACAAAGCCTGTCCTCTAACCTTACATGTAGAATGCTTAGCCTGAGGTCCAAAACTTTAGTCCCAACCATCACTTCCTCTGGCTCTGGTGAAAGACATCCAATCTGAAGTGCTGCTCATCACTTTGACCATAGCGTCTTTCTCTTTTGCCCCTCTCCACTGATTGTTTCTTTGCTGTGAAAACAAAATACTTAACTTATTAATATCTTTATCCTACACAACCTGTTTCTCTACTAAGTCACCTTGTCACAAACTCAAATATTGACTGACTCAGCGAAGGATTCGAGCCTCTCTTCCTCCTGAGCTAAACTGTCAAACAAGCATGATGATGTTTCTCTGGTCTGCACCTTCTACTGGGGAACTACAACTTGTAAACATTTGTGAAGTTATCGCAGTGGTATCCCTGAAATCCTTTTAAAAGGAAGCTTTCTCCTTAAAAGGAAGAGGGTAAAAGGTTATCAGAAGAGCAGTGAAAACCCATGCTAACACGGCAATGATCTCATATCTTCTTTAAATGCCCACGGCCAACAGATGCACCCATTTATTTTTGTAATTCTCCAGCTTTTTGTGGGATTGCACTTTGTGTGGTAGGACCTGGGTATCAGACAGGAACCAGTCTAACAGAACTTACTAGAACAAAAGAAATCAATTCACATCATTTCTTCTCTCAGAAGAACAAATCCCAGCTACACATCTTGCAGTTAAATGCAGGATTATTAATACTTAACAATGGTTTCTGAAGGACAATCACAGAGGACTCTATTAATTTTAAATTCAGAATCCTAAGTAACCCATCCTGGGAATCCCAGTGATCACAACGGCCATTCTATCCCATCTGGAAGACAGTTTATGCCATATTTACAATGGACTAAGATGTCTGCTAGAACAAACCTACAGCTTTCGTTTTCAGCTTTACCTTTTTTGCCCTTCCTACACTTTATGCCAATTCTTTTATTTTGTATGTACATCCTTTTCTGCCTTGCTGCTTTTCAGGGTTGGTGTGTGGGGTTTTTGTTTGTTTGTTGGGTAATAATTTTTTAAAAATAACTCACTCTCCCCAAAAAAATTCTGCCTATTTGTCCTCACTCTTCTGCTTGGTTCTCTGCATTCCACTTTACCCTGCTAGGCTCTCCCATAATGTGGTACTCTTGCAATATTATAGGTAAGCTAGTAGTGCTGTTATCAGCACAACTGTACTGAGTGTCTAGCAGAGACATTCTCACTGCTCACACTACCTTATGTGATGGCTTCCTGTACCACTAGTCTTCAGATTATTATTCTACTTCAGTAGTTTGAAAAGAAGCTGCGTTGTGATGTGAGGGACAAAATCCCCATCTAAAAGGGCAGAGAAGATGGCTGTGAAGTCACACCGTGCAAGGCAGGTCTGCATGTTGCTTTGACATTCTCTTGTTTTGGCATTTTGTTACAATCAGTAGGGCTTCCACCTGTTTACACTTTCCTCATAATGAACGTACACCTACAAGAACGTTCTGAAGAATTTAGATTAACATTTGATAGAAAACTACTGAAAGCTATGTTGTTTCAGAGAAAGGGAGGGAAGGACATAAGAGGCTCTCAGACATTCCTTAATCTAAAGGATCTCTGCTTACCTCGAGCAAGCTCTGCCTGGACAGCAAGTGCTTCCTGACTTGCAGATTCTCCAGCACCTGCTGAAGTTCCTTTACTCTCTTCTGTCCTCTCCTCATTGGCTTTTCCAGCCTCCTTTTCTGGTCTTTTCTTCTCACTCTCTGGTTTGACCTCTTTTTTGACTGGCCGGATGTTGCCAGGAGAAGGAGGACGTGCCTGAGCAGAAGAAACTTTGGAGGAACCAGGTGGGGAAGTTACCTGCTTGGGTGTGCCAGGTAAAAAAGGCAAAGACTTTGACGCATGCCTGTGTAACCAAAGAGTGACAATCACTATCAAACATGCTCTGCTGGACACCACCTACATATCACTTCTACAGCTACAACAGCTAAAAATAAAACAACTGCTTTATTTCTCTGCTATCAAGCAGGACTGCTGGAGCAACCGATTAGCTTTCATGCAAAATGCCTCTCTTTGCAATGCTCCAGATGCATGAGCACTGAGCCCAGCTAAGAGGAAAGAAACCAGCTATCTTCCTCCTCCTCCTTCCCCTTTCTCCAAGCAGTAGTAACATTGTTCTAAAAGCAGGACTCTTTTATTGCAGAGAGAAAACACCTACATCACACGTAAGTTTGCAATGTTTCACATTTAATTAATAGAACAATCAGAGCCGCCTATAGCCCAACCTCCAGCTAAGCATGTACTTGGCTTACCAAACTGGAGAGGGAGCTGGTGATCTAGCTTTGGGGTTGGAAGAAAAATGACCTCCTTTAAAGCTGGCTGAGAAGCTGGATGACAAATGGTCTCTCTCCTTTTCTTTTTTGTCAGTCTATAGTTCATCAAACAAAAAGACAATGTCAAGCTAGAGTTTACATGGCTAAAGAAAGCAAAGCAAGCTCAGTTAAGGACGACGGGTTGGGGGGACTGAAAAAAGCACTGCTGAGCCAGTAGTTTCTACAGCCTGTTCAACAAGTTCATTAATACAGCCCCTGTAATCAGACACCAACTTCATCAGCAAATATGCATTTGACAACGTGGATCCTTCTTAATCATATTCTCTACTGTCCTGAAACATAATGGGCTACTTTGCAGAGGCTTGCTTCTACACAGGCAAAAAATTACCTTTTAAGGTTTGATCTTTGCTGATTGCCACAGAGTACCTTCCACGACTCCCCACAAACCCAGGACTGCATTTGAAGAAAAAGCAAAACACACCCCCACCCCGCCTAGGCTCACGCTTACTCACAGTCCCTTTATAGCACAAGCTTTTTGCTTTCATGCTTATATGTGAACACCAGAGATGCCTCCAAAACCCTCACATGTGCTAGAACAGTTACCCTATTCTTTTTTTCTTGGATGATTTCACAGCACATACTTTTTTTTCCTATCGATTCTTATATATGGTAGAAAATTCCTTTTTCCTTCTTTATTTTTCATTTTAGGATTTTATTTTTAAAATATTTCTGGTTATAGCACTGGTTTGTATTAATAGAACTATTGATATAAAGGAATATATCAGAATTTAGGAATACATTACTTCCTCCATTTAACTTCAGGCAAAAAATGTCAGGTTTTTTAAACAATGAGCTCAAACTCTGGGATTCTGAAGAATGAAGTGTATGCTGAGCTGCCCCTCAGCCGACATGATGCAGAGAGGCTGCTGCTCACCACCTTGACTGGGACTTCAGCACAACTGCTGCAGCATGTGTAATCACACCGCTTTAGAACTTCACTAGCTGAGAGCTCTGCAATGCTTATCTCCTGTTTCCAACTGGAAAAGAAGGACTGAAAGCAACTTCATTATCAGATAAACTCTTGGTTGATCTTCATAAATCCAAAAGGGTTTTGGGGATCATTACGGTTAATGATCAGTTCAATTGCCAAAAATGTTGTTATACATTAGCAATAGATGCTTTCAATCCTGAAGTCATTACTTGAGCCAGCTCTTTGGCAGTATAATTTAGCAGGTATCTACTGATTAATATGATAACTACCTGAGTTATCAAAGTATACACAGCCAGAAGAAACTCATTACAAATTTTGTCTCACTAGCAATAACTCTCTATACTTGATCTACTTTATTAGTCTCAAAAACAGAACATCAGAAAATTTCTCTTATTATCGATAAAATAAAAACTGAATTCTGACAAAAGTTTACAGAAGAATAAAAGATTCTCCACACCATACAGGCTACTGAGAACAGCTCTCAGCTCAGTCATTTTGTATTAACAACATTTTTACATCACCTCTTCCACTAAAATGTGCAAAACTTTCCTCTTTTTGTTAAAAACCAAACCAACAAACAAAAAAACCAAAACAAAATGAAACAAAACCCAACCAAAAAACCCAAATCACTTGCAACTAGAAAGACCCAAGAGGTGTTAAACCGATAGCCCTGGAGATTGCAGTGCATGACGTGCATACTATGAGATTTCTCTGCAGATACATCCCAGTGCTGTGCCTTTACTTAAACATGAATACACCAACATTTGCCTCAAAGATGAAGTACTGGCTATGATTCATGTGACTTTCATGAACACTGCTTCCAACAAAGATGTCAATAGCCGCACTGCCTCTTGGCATTTTGTCCATCAGGCCAAATGAAGCACCTCTTGCACGATAATCTGCAGAGCTGACTTCACTCTTTTCACACTCTAAACAAACTCAGGCTGTAGAGTACAAGGAAAAATAGAACTGCTCAGTTTCAGCAAATGATACCTGAACTGGAGCTCACTGTGTCCGGTTGGCTTGGAGCACAGTCAACATGGATTCGGTCTGTTTCACACTGTTCTGACTTTCCTCGCAAGCTCAAATCAGTCATAGTACTGCTAGCAAATAATTCTGAATGAACAGGTGAGCTGTGGGAAGCCTCACTAACAAACCATGCTCCTAAACCAACCTCTTCCTTCTCAATGAGGAAAAGTTCCTCAGCCTACTCTCCTAAGAAAGTGAAGCTGAAGTGACAGTGCTCCATATGCTCATGTGTATGGACACGTGTCCGTGCATGCCTTCCCTCCTCTTTATTCCAGAGGCTCAGCTTAATTTTTTAGTGGCCTCAGAGGATATGAAATTCTAACGCTTTTGTGAAAACAGGCTCATGAGAAAAACAGATTCTTCACTGAGGGAAAAGCTGCAACACCAGCTTGGGCCCCAACAGGCAGTAAAGAATCCACTTGAGAGAAGGGCACCCACACTGTGACTGCCTCTGTGCCTCATGAGAAGCTAACGCATCCATTTTGCAAACATGGGTGTTTAGAAAACATGGGTGTTTTTCCACATGGATTCTTTGGTGCATAATTAGGTCACATCACCACATAGTACAGTATATTTCAGTTAAAATCCAGCGAACTATGATACAAACTGGAGTGGGTTGGAAGGATCGGATTTAGTCAAGTATCCTTGCAACTATTCCTGTCCTAACAAGCAATGCAATTAGGTGCTCACAGCGTGAGACACCAGCTTACATACAACCAGCATGCTTACCCCTGCAAGATGTGATGTTCTCTTACGTCCAACAGCATCAGTAGAGGCATAAAGTTTTGCTCGATCTCCTGAGTTCCTACAGTTCATGGCCTTGTAGGACAGAGGACTGATGGGGCTGCAAGATGCTGAACGGGGACAAATGGGGATAACTACGGTGTTGGTTGGTTTTGTTATTTATTAATTTTAATTACAGAGCAGCATTGGAGAATTGACAGAGGAAAGCCAGCAGGAACAGAAACCACCGAGAAAGACAGAAAAGAAAGAAGGTATTAATACATAGAGGAATGACGAATTCTCAAGTCAGAATACCATCCGATGAATTAGCTTAGACACACATAATGACATAATTTCAATAGGCACTCAGGTACTTTTCCATTTGTAAACGAATGATTTCTTTTAAACAAATTAGGAAGTATGGCACATAACTGGGTAGCAGAAAGTAACAATGTCTTTCTGCCAAGTTTTTATACAACTAGTTTTGAAAAAGCAGTAGACACAATGACTGGTCTGACTGACTAGCTTAGTATATGCACTGGCATGGGTTTCAATTACATTTGGAACAGAAAAACTAAAACCAGAATGCCTATTAATTGGTCTTGTAAGTGGAGAAAAATAAAAGGAGACATACACACAAAGTTCAAAGTGCATTAACAATACAGAATGGTTTCACCTAGGAAATTAATGAAATTGCTGGCTGCCTACAATTTTTAGCAAGTGATGTGTTTTTAAAAAACCTGGTCTTAGGAATATCTGAAGCCCATGTATA
This sequence comes from Eurystomus gularis, assembly GCA_013400335.1. Taxonomy (NCBI): domain Eukaryota; kingdom Metazoa; phylum Chordata; class Aves; order Coraciiformes; family Coraciidae; genus Eurystomus; species Eurystomus gularis. The sequence continues at coordinate 131,686 of VZZY01004628.1, read as the reverse complement.
TTTAAGAACTTTTAATATTTCTTGATAATACTAGAATAGCAGCTGACTCAAATACATTCTCAACAGCAAACTATTTTACACATTACAAAAGCCAGCTAACAACAACAAATCAACTTGGAAACAACCAGGATGGCAGTTTTTGTTGGTTTGCCCAAGGACACAGACTGTTACCAAAAGATCTCCTGCCAATGGCAGATTATCAGATACACAGTGTTCTAATTACATATTCAAAGAGAATTATAACACTGCAAAACATATCATGGAGAACTTCTTGCAGCAAAGTATTCTTGGACTTTCTCTTGATTTATATGGAGGAGAAAACTGGGGAAAACTATGTTAATACTGCAGTTTTTTGTCTTTCCTGGTCATTTGATATAGTATTAGCATAATTATTATTCAGCCAGTTGCTTGCCTTTTTTTTTTTTTTAAAAGTGAAACATAACTACACCCTCAGTTTCCCTGGTTAAAAAATCCCCGTATTTCTTGCCTGTAGATCCCTCTCTGAGCACACTTGAAAGAATGCAGTTCCACATACAGTTAATTCTTCCAGTCTTACAACACTACAGCTGTTGTTACAGGAAGAGCTCACAGACCTAACAGTACTAACGCTGCAAATTCTACTGCACCGAGAGACTAATGTTATAAATAAAGACAGTCTCATGTAAGCGTTAACAGTAATGGCTCTCATGCTTGCCTTACTATTTATAGTGATTTATGTTTGATGAGGTATTATAAGATGATTGACTTCAATAAAAATTGAGAAACAAGAAAACAGGGGGATTTGATTGGGTTTTTTTGGTTTTTTGGCTGGAGTATCTGAACCAGATAGGAGGCAGTGGCACAACCTATCTTTTAAATGGTTTATAATTTATGCAGTTCCCACCCTCTGTGAATCAATTCTCTTGCTGCACACTGATATTCTGAAGTTACCACCAAGGATGACATCAGAAGTATCAAAAGACAAGAAGTTCATTTTCATTTGCGATGTTGCTAAACAATGCTTTAGGCAGCACTCCCAGTGAATCCTGCACCAACAGGCTTACATCTACCCAGAAGAGCTTTTGGAGAGTTACTTAAAAAACATTTTGGTTTTGGAGGGTTACTTTAAAAATATCCAGATGTAGTTTTATGCTGGATGTCCCAAAAACCTCACTTAAAATTTGAGGACATGAATCCATATTTAATTGGATTTTGATTTTTTTGCTTTGTGATTTATCTTTACAGCCAAAGGGCAGGGTAATTTTCTAGGGAATAATGACAGGCTGGGATGAGGGAGTGCTTGGGGCACAGCTGTGAGCCATTACCACCACCTGGTCATTAATCTCCAGGAAGTCTCCTGCATGAAGAGACTGCAGTTATTGCTCCTAGAGAACAATACCTGGTAAACAATGAGCAGATGGATTCTTCTTCTGGGTGGTACAGTTCCAGTTAGCATACAGAAGGTATTTCAGAGAATCATCTCAGACTGATCACTGACAAATCAGTCATTCCCGCTATTTGCAATCTTTCTCAATATTCCGTTCAGTTTAGAGCTTATTGCCCAGTATGAACAACAGCAGTCACAAAAAAACCTTCATGCTTGCTCCGGTAAAGTAAGCACTTACAAAATTAAGATATTGCATCCTCAACTGTTCCCTGATGAAAAGCTGCATTTCCAATATCCTGCTTGGTAGATGACATCAAGTATTCATTTTACAAGCTCTTGTCTGAGTGAAAAGGACTTTTGTACTTGTTAATTCCACTGTTTGCAGAATATCATCCACATTTTCCCTCCTACAGCACTACCCCTGCGGAAATGTAGTGTAGCCTAATTAGTCATAAGCTTTCTTAAGTGAAAGCTTCTTTAAAAGTAATCTTAGCAGATCTCTATTCCTTCTTACCTTCTACGTCCTTTAATTAGAATAAAAATCCTGTCTATATCAGACAGGGAAGACCTACCTAGACTTAAACATTCAGCATGCACAGCAATATACTATTGTAATAGTAAAGCCCTTAGTGTATGATCATAAAACAGCCTATGATAAAAGAAGAGGCAGCTGTCACCTGACTAAAATAAGCACGTATGCCCTGGCTGTCTGGAATGCAGTTTTGCCTGGGCTTTAAATAATCACCTAGCAGGATTTTTGCATTTCTGCATGTTAGTTTTCCCCTCAGGAAGTACATCAGAGAGCCGTTCTGGGGCTGGCAGAGACCTTTATAATGATTATAACCTCCCTATACCTGCACATTTAACTTCTCATGTATTAAATCCACTGCAACCAGAGCCTATCTTTCTAGAAGTCTAACTTGTTCCTTGTGGGAAGTGCCCTGGTAGAGAGTGAAACTCTTATTTGCAGCAAGCAGCTCACAGCCTTAGCAGCGGGTGTGCTGAAACGGCTCTTAACAACATTGTGCACATTTCTTTAAACAGCCATGGACAGCCTGACGTTGTTGCCCTGCATGTGCTGTGTTCATTTATTGCACTGATGAACAGGCAAAAGAAATTAAGAAAGAGGTGATGGGAGAAAGAGAAAGAGGCATAGCAAACAACTATACAAACAAGCTTTCATGCTGTCATGCAATGCAATCATGGACGTTCAAGCTCATTCTGGGATGATACCATGCACCCAAAATTAGATCAATAACTTTCAACATCCCACTGGGAATCTGGAAAAATAAGCGGCTGAGACATGAAGCCTCTGTTCTTACAGGTTTACCTGCATCTCCGGACAACGCAGCTGTGCTTTTACTTCGGGCCAGGAATGAGTGAGTGGGCGTCAGGAGCCTGCTAACGATGCTGCTTTCCCATGGACTGAGCTGTAGACGGCGAGCTGAATGTGCACCATACAAGCAAGATGTTAGAGCAAACACTTCACAAATAACTACATGTTGTAGAAGTATCATCTCCTCACCACTGCATACATGAGAATCTTGAAACTATCTTCAAAGATCAAAAGCATACAATCATCCAGTGTTTGGCATTTTATTCTTACTCTATCTTAGTAGAGGAACTTGAACAGGAACAAATATATCTAAACATTTAATTCATGTTACTGCCTGTGGCATTAGGGCAAACTGTTAAATTAATACTGATATTTTGCATATATGTCACATTCCCTATTAGGAATGATAGGATAACTTCTGTACTAGGAGAGCAGTTGCCACTCCTAAATAGAGACTTAAGAGATGTTTGTGTCCCAAACTCTTTCTAAACATAAGGTATATAGTCTTCTAGTTACAAAAAAGACCAATTACTAAAACAGTTTCCAAAGTCTGCCAACCTAGACAGAAAAAACAATGAAGGTTGCTTACTATTCTATAGAGAATTGTGTCAACGAAAGAGGTTTTATCAAAGCATCGCAAAAGGTTACAACGCACCTCAACTGCAGATGCCAATACCAAGCTCAGCAGCTATAGTTGTCTCCGTAACACATGAAGCCACAGAATACCATAAGTACATTCAATCATTAATTGTCTGTCAAAAGAATTCTGCTAATGATAATTTTCAATTTAGAACAGTAACAAGAGCCTATTTTTTTCATTGTTAGTCTGTCTTGAAAACACATGACACATCGATCTGGCTGCAATCACTCCTTTGTCTTGCATTTCCTAATATTGCCTAATGCAAATTTAGCTTGTCAATATATTCCTTCTGCCACGTAAGATTTTTTTACTTTTTAAAAAAATCCCTGTTTAAACATTGATCATGGTGAAGTAGTAACCAAAAGAGCCCTATAAGTTATTTTTTATATTGAACTAGATGTTTCATTGATGCTCTGATGAAAGAAAAAGTGTTATAATGAGCATCACAAAACATTCAAATAGTTCCCACAGTAGTCCATTATAGCAAGTTTACACCATAGCAATAATCTGGATGTTGCAGGTGAAATCAAGTCTTCCTACATCTCAGCATTTGCTGGCCTTAGCTTGGTGTTTATGGCAACAAACCTGCAGCTTGAATTTATGAGGCTCAGTCTCTAAAACATTAATTGAAGTGACTGGCTGTAACAAACTTGAGATTAATTTGCATTTTTAAAGGTAGAGATCCATCACTTTTAATAGCCATAAACTCTAAATCTGCCTTTAATCTACTCCATGCTGAGCCCCATGAAAAGAGGGGCCGATCTCACTCTCATCCTATGAAAATATAATTGCCTAATCCACCCTCAGCACTGTTTTTCACTTCCCAAATTGCTCCCCTAAATTCTGCTAAGTAAATAAGGGCATTACTATAGAAATGTAGGACTCTCAAACACAGCAGGCTCTCTGGATAAATGTCCTTACACAATGAACTACTTCCAGAGCTCTTTATGATTAATGGTTCCATTCTGCATTGGTACAGATTATACAGAGAAACAGAATACCCTACAGAGACCTCCATTACAGCACACGCATTATCATTAAGGTTGTAATTTAACAATGAAGAAATATCACAGAACTACCGTTAAACTGGATGCAATAATAGTAAAATCTTTGCTTCCTTTCTTCTCCAGGCACTACATTCAGTACAATCACTGTTTAAAGGTACTGTGGCAAGACAACAGATTATTTTTAGTGGTCTCAGGCTTTACCAGGTGAGGCTCACAGGCACAAGTATGGATGAGTCTGCAGAAACTCTTCTACCATAGTTTAAAACAAAGATCGTACAACACCAGGGAGCAATCTCTGAAATTTTAGGCCAATAAATCAGTACTACGTATACTATCAGTTTCTTGGAGTTCATCTGTACAGCTGCACAGAGCTGATAAGTAAAGGTCGCAATGTAACATGGCCCAGTGGGCCAGCCGCAGACCTTACACATGAGGCCCCAGAGATGAAGGAGTCTCAACAGCACAGCTGAGAGACTGATGACTTAGACCACTAAATTGCCATGTTTCACCTGTCCCATGTCACTTGCCTGTAAGGTGCCTATGGTTTAATTCTCTTTTCTCTTTGCCCCTAACCTTGCAGAACTTACCTCCACATCCATCACCTACTGGAAGCAATTGTACACCCTTATCATCCAGCTAACAGCACTGAGGCAGTGTTTGGGGGTGAGCTAGCTGATATGCACCAACAGTGAGCTAAGAGAGACCAACAAAAGCTCTTTTCTACATATAAGCAATGGGCCTGATTCAGAGGTCAAAGCAGTTTTTAGCCAGCAGCTTGGAGTGAAGTCTTCCTAAATCTCTAAAATGGGTTTAGATCGGAGTCCAATACAACTTGGCTTTGTGGATCAAGGTCATCACATCCTGAATTTTCCAAACTCACAGCTCTCTGAAACATCATATTTGACACTTTGAATACATATTCTAACGGTCATTAGGATCACTGTTAACCTAGGAAGCCAAATAAACTTTTGCCCACTCCCTTCCAAGTGCAAGAGTATTAACACCTAAATGCGTTGAACAACTTCTCCTTGATGTCCAATTCACACTGAAAAAAATTGAATACACAACAAAGAGCATCCCAAAATAAGGTGAACTAATAAGGTAACGGGTTTTTTTTCCTTGCTCTTATGCTTTTAATGCCTTAGGGTGATGATTTCAAGATTTAGTCCTTCAAATGATCTGACAGACAATGGGAAATGATATTTTTTATTCTCATACTGTATTAGGGCTGCTTGCTCCTTGTTTCCACACAGGAAGCATATTTGTGATAGGGCTGCAGGTGCAAGCAAGTACCCCTATCCCTGCTACAAGCAGGCTAGTTTAAACAAAGAGCTTTACAGCCCAACTCGTAACTGAACAACACACTGAAATTCCCAGGGAGTTGGCAACAGTGCATTGATTACAACAACCTGTATTTGCCTTCAGGATATACAAACTGAACACTGGACAGTTATCTTAGTTGCAACAGAATAAATAGCAAGTAAGCAAACAGCAGCATCTGATTAGTTCTAGGAACAGATGGGAGGCAGGGATTTAAAAGGCCTGATGATGAGCACCATGAAGGAGACTCTCACTGCTAACAGTGGTGTTTGCCACAAACATGGTAAGGAGTAGATGGGGAAAAACTACTCTAGGCTTAGATTCTCTTTCAACAGGAAGCAATATAGAAGAAATTCAGGGACTCTGGTAAAGGTGGCAGACAAAGGTGATGCAGAGATTGAGACCATCACCAGTTTGAAGGAAAAAGCACTGCAGAGAGGAAGAGGAACACAACTGTAGTGCAAGTTTTGCTTTTCAAAACTAAGAAAGTGTGTAACTTGTACCTCATTTTAAGTATTATCCTCTTGCTAAGTTTTCCTTAGAGAGCACAATTACCAAAATTTACTGGTCAACAGCAGCTTCCTCCACTTGAATATGTGGTCATGCTTTCTTACAGTTTCAACTACTCGGAGCTGTACCACTAACATAAAAGCATAATAAGAAGCCTGTTTTAGCTGACTGAGTGTAAAATTGTGATAAAGAGAGATATTGCAATACCATACTTGAAAAGAAATTAACCAGTCTTTTAGGCAATTAGCCAATGAAAACTTTTGTCTTTCGCTGGGCCAAAAAAAAAAATCCCGTCCTTCAAATGGCAGAAAGGTGCTGCTTAACTGAAGACGTGTTCTTGATGACAGCTATAAGCCACTTAGAGTAAGCTTATCATCCTCATCTCCAACTCACTGTTTTGTGGGTAGGAGTATGCATTACAGACAAAGTGTGATTCACCTCTGGAAGGTGAAATGGGGAGCAGGCAGAGCCTTCGTTTAAGCATTTGCCTTAAGATGTTGAGGCCACTGGAGAGACCAGTGGCACCCCTCCAGATATCTGCTCAACTAGATTTAGGTATATGACTTTGCACAAGAAGGAGGGCACATACAGCATTCAGGTTTGCTTTCCATCTTGGAGTCTGTGAAAGATATAAGAGACTTGTGAAGAGTTCTGTGCTGTTTTAATGAAAACGTCAAGCAAAGGATGCCTCAACACTTAAAAGTTTTTGACATATGGCTATCACATCCATACTCCTTCTCTTTCTCTGCTGCTAGACTGCCTACTATTCTAACTTGTCCTGAACTTGAAATGGGTAGCAGAAACAAAAAGACAGTGAGTTACAGTCCATAAGAGCCTATCCTTCATATTTAATGCCTGCTGCTGTCCCCCCTCAAACCCACTCTCTGACAACATCCTTCCTTAAATAGAAGCATCCCCTGGCAAAGTACAAGCAACTACCTGGAAAAATAAATAAATAAAAAAATTCGATACACATATACCTGAAAAATGAATAAAATTAAAACTTACTGGATTTCAGCATTTAGAGAAAAGTTATTGGGGTTTTAGAATAAATTATTTCCTAATATAATGCTGTATTTTTTGCAAGTTACCAGACTCTGCAACTAGGTTAGCCTGTTGGGATTAACACAGCTCATCAGATCAACCAGACACACACGTACAAGCATGCACATAATACATGACGCTTACTTAAGACACACACATAACGACATCTATGATTCAGTTTTGCAACACAATCAAAATTCCATTCAAAAAAACTGTTTTTGAAAACATGCATGTATCTGGATTGAAATGGGACAGAACTTCTCATTCTCAGTAGAGGACAAGAAGTCTCTACCAAGCACTTTTCTGTAAGGCTCTTTGCACAAGTTATACAAGAGACATTCCTTTACAAAACTCCTTTAAGCTCAATGTTTCAATCTCAAATCCTCAGAACAGAGGCAGCAATTCAGCTATGTTAATTTTTAAAAGCTTGAACGTTTATCATTTGTGCAGAGCTGTATACATCAAAGACATACACTAAAATAATCTTTGAAAAGTAACTGGAGACAAAAAGCCAATAAACAGACCATAAGAAAAACACCCATACCTTCTCAATAAAAATAATGAGAAATGGTAATAAAATAACTGCTTGAAAGCTTCATGCAACACATTCTTAGATATTCAAGAACTACTACCAAAGGAGAAAGGAAAACAAAATAATGAGAAAATGGCCTAATGCAAATAAAAGGTCACACATGATTGCATGCACCACAGAGCAATGTATTCTTTCAATAGTTGTACCTCATTTACTAAAGACCTGACAGAAGCACTGCTTTTATAATTTGCTAAAGTAAGATTGTTTAGGTAAGTTCTCTTGTTTTAAAAAACAAGAAAAACATATTTATTCTCACAGGAAAAAATGTTCAACCATTTACTTTTCACATTTGAAGTCTTTTTACTCCCACTTAGATGAAGTACAGAAAATGACTTCAGAAGCTTGTTTTATGTGCAAAGTAATACATCAATATAGACCATTCTTTCTTGCTCTTTTTTTTTTTTTTCTTTGAAACTGTACCTCTGTCTGGAGAATTTAGTAATGTTGCAGATGAGGAGGAGAGCCGCTTGTTAATGACTGGATCAACATGTTTCGAAAGGTTCATTGTTGAAACAGATCGCCTGTCTGGATCTAAAACAAATGGAGATAATGCTAATTGACAGCCCACATGCAGTAGTGCAAGTTCCTAGCTCACTAGTGGGAGGAGGAAAACATGACTAGGTCACTCCTGCTCTACCACAAGAACTTTCAAAATAGAATGGACTTCTCAGCAGACGTTGTACAGGTGACTCAAAGACTGGGCACAAAACCATGTCTAAAATATTCTGTTTATTGATTATCATTTAACCAGGTTGCAATCCAAGGACTTAATGGGGAATCTAAAGTGGATATTAGCAGACAAGATGGTATTTGCTCATTCCTTTCAATATTCTCATAAAAACTATGCTCATGACTTAGAACAGAAAGCTTCAGGGAAGGACCGACATGCCCGGAAGTGTGATGTCGTTCATTAAAAAAACCCCTTAGCACCTGAATAAAAGGTGACATTTGATGGGGCACTGTTACTAGGCAGAACATCAATAACATGACAATACAATGCTGAAAGATTAAGGGAAGACTAGTGCACATGGGAAGTAAAGGTAAGCACAAAAGGAATTAAAAGATTTAATTTAAAATCCTGTAGTTATATGCAAGTGCTAAACTTCGCACCACAGGGTCATTTTCTACCTGCTGTGAATGAAGTTGTAGTTAGTCAATCCAAAACAGCACATGGCTTAGCAGAAGAAAGTGAGTCTCTGTGGAAGACTACTTGTAATGCGCACGCTTGGCATGTAATACTAGAGGTTTTTAATTTGCTCTTAGGTTCTGTACATTTTAGAGCAGTATTCTATCACTTGCCTGCACAACTGCTGCAGAGTCAGCATCCGCACCCTGCTGAGGGGGTGATGGTTATGACAAGAATACAGATCGCACTCACTTCGTGTGTGTGTCTCATGAAGGTTGCTAGCAACAGCAGAAGAGAAGGAACGAGCTGAACAGGCCAGCTATACACTTCCTGTTCTCTCAAAAAAAAAAAAAAAAAAAAAAAGGAGCTACATGCATCAACTACATGCCCTCCATTGCAAATTTCCATTTGGAAATCTGACATTCAAAAGATGCTGGGAGAGTCAGTTCTGCTTTTGCTGACATTTTAGCATATACTGAAGCTCAGCACTACTCAGCAGAGCATTCAACCACGCTGAAATGCAACAAGGCTTGAGCATATGCCCAAACGCTCCACTGATTTACGTTCTGTGTGTGCAAAAATATGCCCGCATACCGTTTTGGAAGCGGATATAAACCCAGGACACTGACAACATCAAGAAGGACATTGCTGAGATATTATCTGCAGTTGTTTACTTATGACAAGTACATCAACATTTTATTTACCTGTTCTGATCTAGTGGATTACAGTATACACATTGGGTACAAAAAAATTTCATAGAAATACATGGCATGAAAAATATTTTTGTTCTCCCCAGATCTACGAACTGTATAGGATTCACTACAACTGGCTAGGGTGAAGAAAGACTCTCCTCTACACCATGGGATTATTTGCTCCTTTTGCCCAATGTTAGAATGATTCAGTGAGGGTATAAAACCAGGAAACTGCATACTGGAAGGGAGATAAAAACTGAAAAATGGGTTTTAAAAAGAGAAATCTAAATGTTATTGCTTAGAACAAGACCTCTGTAGGCTGGCAAGATTATCCCACATTGAGCTATGGGGGTATATAGCAGACATTGAAGAGTTCTCTGTGCCAGTCAGGACTAGAGAGAGGATACTCGGGGTCCACACATCACAGGTCTTTGTCAGAAAAGTATTTGTGGGAATGGGATGGGGATTTTGATATCTCATATCTAATCTCTATCTGAGAATAAGTACAGCCCCAAAGTTTATACATTTGCCATAAAGGATGTACTGCATGAAACAGCTTTCTGAAGATGACAAATGACAATATGAAAATTCACCTCTTGTGTTTGCCAATGTTTCTTTTTGTCTATGAGCATAATTTAAATGAATGAAATTTAGCATGAGGATTTGTGTGCAAGCATTGACAATATGCACTCTCTAAATGTAGAATAGGCCAAATACAATCCACTGCATAAAAGATTGCTGGTTTCTTTGTTCTAAAAAAAGAATTAAGACATCCATGAGCACCACATCAGCTGATGCAGCTGGCTATATGTCTGTGTTCATGTGCAAAATTGCAAATCTTGTGCACATGTAGTTGCCAAAAGGGTTTTAGAAAAGACCAAAATATTTAAACTGGGTCTCTCTGAATTCCAGTGGACAGAATATTGTGCTTAATTTCAGTGAATTGTGCCAAATCTTTAGAGTCAGCCAGTAGTAACTCTCCATAGTAAAAATAAATAATAATGAAAAAATCTGGTACTAACAATGGTTCTAATCTATCAGCATGATGTTAAGCATGCATTGCAACTACATGAGGGTTGTTTAGTTACTTATGATCTCGTTTCCTGAGAACTAGCTATGGGTAAAGGAATCAACAAACCACAGCAATTATGTACCAGGTTTTCTAGCACCACCCAGAGATCTGAAGTGGTGCTCCAGGCCTGCTAAATCGAGAAAGGTGAATGATGATTCAAAAAAATAACCTAGGGACAGAACGCAAGACAATGACTTTTCACAGCAAAGAAAATAAAAATCAAATAGGTTATACAGAGTTAAGCAAAAAAGTAACCTTGTATGAAAAATAACTGTTTATGGAACTTATACATGACAAAGATTTCAGAGCATTATTTTACCACCTTTTATTTTCCTCCTTGATGAAAGATAGGACACAATGAAATGTACACATTAGAGTAGGAAGAAAAGAATTCTAAGTGCCACTTTTTGGTGAAAGAAACAATAAGTTCTATTTGGGGGTTTAATCCCTATTTAATAGGGCACATACACATTAATGATTGGCAGATTAAGTTAGAGATGATAATGGAGGAGAAAAGCATGTAGCTAAAATTCACTTAAATAGCCCATCTTTAAGTTTTTCTAGCAGGAAAAAAGGGATTTCTATCTCCCAAAATATCTGTACAAGGTACAGATAGCTTATTACAAAGAACAATTTTTCTTGCTTGTGACTGTTTTAACCTCAGTATTTGGTTATTTCCACTAGACCTATTTTTTGAGCTGTGATATTTAGCATTTGCACATAGTAGCTCATATCACAAGATACAGCACAAGCACACCACACATACACACACAACAGCAAAGCAGCAGAAGCAAGAAGCTGTAGCAAGATCAGAGTTACAGAATTAGTCAACTCCTGAAACAAGTTTTAACTTCTGTTCAGATTTTTGCTACACAAAAATGTCAGGAACATGCCATTGGTAGCAATAATAAGATCAAGAACAAAGAATTTAAACCAGCATACACTGAATCATCCTTCGTTTTAACAGAAGCAAAGTAAATTCCAGTTACTGGCATGGCAGAGAAACTGGCCAGCAAACCAAGCCTCCCTCTTTACCTGTGTTATTAATGCGGTTATGTAGTGCTCCTCCCCAGGACCACCTGTTTTGCTTTTGTTTTGGCTTCTGGCTTCTTTCAATTGTGCGACGTACAACAGCTTCATGTCGTTCCTTAAGTACAATAGGATAATACATTTGGATACTATTGGGTTTTTAACTTAATCTTCTCATCAAACTCTGCTACCCTCCATACAGACAAAACCTAGCAGGCATCCTGGAGTTGTGCTCAAGCTTATGTGCTGCCTACTAAGACACACGCTAGAACAGGATTAAGCAGCAATTAAGCCATATATAAGTCAAAATATTAACTGTAATTTTGAAAAGGTATGATCTGTTTGAGACCTGCAGAACTGCAGGGATAAACCAGTGGCCTTGTTACGGCAGCCACTACACAAACACACCTTAGGACTACTTCCAGCCTTGTATCTCGCACCTACTAAATACTGGAACAGTGGGAGAGAGAGGAAACAAAAAACCCACAAGGATGAGCTGACTTACTGAGGATCACGCTGCATGTAGTTCTGAAACAAATCAGCCAAGAGCATATTTCATTACATGAGCTTTCTTAAAGTTTTGTTGGGGCAACTATTATTTAGCTACCCTTATACTGAATGGTTAAGAATTAACATATAACCACACAAAACCGACCCGATTTGTATTTGTCTGCATGGGTTGTGCATTGTCATACACTGCAACCCAGACATGCTCAGCTTGGCTGCATTCGATTCATAAAGGGCACTTTATGAATCGGTACCTTTCGGATTCTCTCTTATATTGGCCATGGCTTACATTGCGTTCTTTCCACCAATTCAGAAAGTTTTACAGTACTGTATCCTATTGTAAAAGCAAATTGAAAAGTATTTTCATGACATTTATTCTTACCTTATCTTCTTCTATTCTCTGCCTTCGCTTTTCCTCTACAGCAGCTCGCCTTCTCTCTTCCTTTAATCTCTGCTCTTCTAGCTTCTTTCTGCGTTCCTCTAGGTGTTTCTCATAATGTTGCCGGGCTCTCTCTTCTCTTTCTAACCAGATGGATTCTCTTGCAGCTGTGAGAAAAATCAGAAATAAAAGTATTAACATGCTATATGTGATGAAGTCTTTAATATAATTTGAATAACCAAGCTAAATGGAAAAACTTTTGAACTCTTTCTTAAGAGACATATGCAACATCCTAACCTCTCCACATGTATTAAAACATTGTGTACCCTGTTAACACTTTCATTTCATCTCATCTCAATTTATTACTATGGATTACCACCAGAAATAGTGAAATTACTTGAGTATGTAGCTTCCACACGGAAAAAATATTTTTTTGTTAGTTTAAAATACCTAAATACTTGAGTCAAATATGTGAACACACTTCTGTTGTGCAAGCCATGATAGAATCATAGAATGTTCTAGGCTGGAAGGGACCTCTAGAGGTCATCTGGTCCAACCTCCCTACACGAGTAGGTCAGGTTGCTCAGGACCCCATCAAGCCTGACCTTGAATGACTCCAGGAATGTGGCCTCCACCACCTCTCTGGGCAGCCCATTCCAGTGATCTATCACCCTTATGTTAAAGAACTTTTTTCTAATATCCAACCTAAATCTACCCTTTCCTAGCTTAAAACCATTACTCCTTGTCCCTTCATTACAAACCCTTTTAAATAGACCTTCCCCTGCCTTCCTGTAGGCCCCCTTCAGGTATTGGACAGTCAAACTGGAAGGTCATGATAACTCACTGTAGTATTTTACTGTAAAATGAAAGACAAAACTATCCCCACTATGTACCTTTGTGGATCTGTGCAGATCTGTTATGACAGAAGTGGCTGGGATGAAAATTCTAGCACCTGGACAGTTAGTTATACCACCAGCTGACCAGAAGGAAAAAAATTACCCACCAAAGAAGTCAGACCAAAGGTGAACTTTAATCTGTCATATAACTCACAGCGGTGAACAGTATGTTTCAGAAATGTGAATCAAGACAAATCAAGAAGTACTACGCGAGACAAATTTTGCTCCCTGTCAGGGTCTGAATTTTCAATAAGGTACTATCTGGAACACGAGCCCAGACTGTAGCCCACAGGAAACCATTTACATGTGATACTTTGGACCTGTCCCCATTGCTTTCTTGAAAGCTTCAGGTCCCAGAATTTTTTGTGTTCTGAAAAACCTTCTTACTTGCTTTTTAAAAATCCCAGACATTTGATACCTCTGGATCTTCATGAACCGACAGATGGGAGTGCAGGAAGAGATGCACCTGACAGGCACAAGACTAACATCACTGTGAACCACATTAGAAAGCCATACATAGAAGGAGCTCATTGATAACATAGCAGCAACAGGGACCCAGGACAAGAAAGTATCGAAAAGATTTTAAATTTCCACGGCCAGCCATGTAAAGAAGATCTCTACCTAAGTCAGAGACAGTATTTTTAAAATTCAATCTGAGGAAAAAAAGAAAAAAGCAAAAAGAGAGCCTATTGTTATAATCACATACTCCAGAACAGCAACTCCAGCCTTCAATTAGCAGAGATATTTGTGGTATTTGACACAAGCACATATGAAAACTGAAAAATCCAAATGCTTCTAGGTGTTCAGAGCAGACACTGAAATCGCTTCTTCTAATGCTAGGGACTCATCTTCATCAAACTGCTCCTCTGCACTTCCCTGCCTACTCAAACAAATCCTACCTCACCTAATAAAGAATTTAGATTGAACTCTAAACTTTATGTATTTGCATTCGCAATCTCACAAAAAATCTCTACCCTGAGTAGACCAGTTCACATGTAGAGCATTTCCCTCAAGAAAACAGCTCTCTACCACTTAAAATACTTTGCTGAGAAAGGCAGATGGCATTTTTAGCTTTGCTGTGGGATACAAACTGGCAGAGAGATGTTTCTTCAGCAGCTACAAGCAATTGTAAGACATCCTCTTGGTAAGATGAATAAAAGTTCAGCAATATGTTTGCAGGAAATCTAAGAATCATAGCTAGAATAATTACAGCAACAAGGAATAGTACAGTTGCTTAGATAATTACTAACAGTAGGTGTGAGAAGTTACACCTACAAAGGTGAAATTCTAATGCAAGAACCAGTGGAAGATTTATATGAATACTTTTCTATGCTACTTTAGTTAAGTGACTTGAGGGAGAAATGTAAACGCAGATTAAGGCAGAAAATAGCAGAATATGGCACAAAAACCAGCTTCCAGGCCAACTGAAATCTGCAGAGGTTCCTTCTTCTATACTAAAGCCTTAAAACATAACTAAGTAGAGCTGAAGTTGGTGTTCCAAATGCAAGACAAATTTGTAAACCAGAAACATGCATCTGCTGCCCTCTCTTGAGAGCCAATAGCTCACCAAGAGAATGGATGGACAGAGATGACTCTCACTATGGTTTACCCTTCTCCTGGAATTAAATGACGCCTCATGATGCTCTGTTTCTATTGCCCAGGTTCCGAGACGACTAAGCCCAACTTTTTCAACAATTTGGGTTACATCCTGAACAACTGAAGCATGAGACATGTCACCTCTGAGGTACCATCCCCTCTTTTCGTCTTTACCTTCTGCTTAACAGTCCAACTCCACAAAACCAATGCCTTAGGCAGAACTACTGTTAGCCTGTCACCAGAGAGGTAGTGATTTTTGCAAAAGCTTGCCCTTCCTATTAGCTTCTGCACAGCTGGATTGCAAAACAGGGTCAGCCCAGGCAGCCACATCAGTGAACTGTACTGCTCTTTCCACTTACTGTACGTGCATTTATCTTGTTTTCTTCAGCAAATGAAGATAACATTCTCTAAAAGCAGCAACCCGGTTACTTTCAATCAACTACTTTAAACACAAAACAAAACTTATCTTTAATACCATCTAAAAACTGTCAAAAGACGTTTTTAAAGTGTTTACACTAAAGGAAAAAAGACTAGAGAGTTTCATCAGTCTTTGAATTCCACACTGCAGACATGAAATGTCTGCATGAAATATCCTGTAACCATTAGTGTTAACCTTCTCTGAAATTTTCATGAAAGATTCAGGAGAAAGAAGAATAACTTCTTCTTAGGACCACTTCAGGTCTCCCTATTAAAAACACACACATTTTGGTGGGGTTTCATGACTATTTTTAACCAAAGTGCCGGCTGACATCAAGTGGAGCAGCATTTCTCCTTCTCTAGGCCCTGAGTTTGTAGTCCTCCTTGAAATTATTAAATTGTATTCCAGGGTAAAAATTGAAGTTTACTCAAGGGTTAAAAAAGCCTGTTATAAGGTAAAACTTAGGGATATTAAGCCCTATTCTGAATACCTAGGTGTGCTTCTGGAAGCACAGCAAGCTGTATTTCATAGAGACACATACATGAAACACCTTGTTGATCCCCTTAAGGGATGAGCCTACAGGAAACGGAAGATACCTCTAAAAGGTCCAATCACCTTGAAAAAAAACAATTTGCAGGATGTGGAAGGGGAAAATACCCACTTTTATGATGGCTCCTCCACAAGCTATGTCCGGTGCTGAGCCAACGCTGAACTCCAATACAGGTATAGTCCAATGAAAAAGCTTTTTCTTGGGGTTAAGCTTTAATAACTTCATGATACTTCTCTTTCTGGTAATAACACACATTGTCTGACAATGTGCAAGAATCTTTCAAAGAAAACTTGGTTGTCATTCAAATAGTACCTGCATGCTGAAAGCTTAAATGGCACATGAACTTTAAAGCTGGAATACATAAAGAGAAGTCACAGCCTGATCCTTGTTTTATCTCCTTACTTAGTATAACCTATAAATTTGAACACAGTTCTGTCATACGAGGGCATAAAATTAGAGCATAAAAAGAAGATTTAGGAATAGAGCCCTGGACATGCTGTTAATGTTTTCTTCTTGCTTGCAAACTAGTAATGCTGGATTAAATTACAAAGCAACATAATGAAGGCTGTATTTCTGGCACCTCTGAAGTGAATAACAGAGCAAAAGAAAACAAAATTAATCAAGAAAGAAACATTCAATATAAGGAGACACATTAGGACTTGAAACCAATCAATTTTACACTAGAATTAACTAATTCAACGTGAGAGATGTTAACGTAAAACCACGGCCATTTCTTTTGTGGAAATCATTTTGTAGTTTCTTTCCCCAGTCACGCACACAGACAGAAAGCCATTCTTTGCAGCGGTTTTAGGCTGTGAGGGATGGGGGAAGCATGCATTAAGTGTCAAAGCATCTATCTTCTGTTTATCCATGTGATGTAAGGGATGTCCCCCCAGCTCCTCTTTTGCTGTACCTTCCGCTGCCTCTTCACTTTAGTCCTTTTTCTTGTGGTTTACTGCCCATTTTATACAGGCAGATTAGTCCAGCACCACACTTTCTCAGTCTGCATTTTGCATCCACCTTGGATGGACATCTTACCTGAGTAAAGATGCTACAGTTTTTGTCAGTCTTTCCAGCCTTTATCTTTTCTGACTTTACAGCACTGACCTCAGCAATAGCTTTCTCCTCTGACCGCTGTTTCACCTTTCCTCACTGCCAGCTCTGCATTGTCTGAGACTGTGATTGCCTCCTTGCTGCATTAGCAGAAAAATGGATCAGTGATGCTTTAACTGTACCTAAAAATGAGGACATTCCACAGAAATGGCTGACTGAATGAATTAAAAGGTGAACTTCACAGCTGTAATTAAAGGTGAAGTTAACATTAGATTCTCTAAGCCAACCTTTCCCCACTAAAAATGCTCCGAGGGACATTCAGCACAGAAGTTTTAAAAGTAATCTTCTTTAAAAATTGTTTTCTTGTCTTATAAACCCTTCTGACGCTCAAGTGCTTTGAGGACATCCCAAAATGATTCATATACTAGGGGCACTGATTCCCAGCTTCTGTGGGGCTTCTGACTGGAAATGTCGGATAAAGTTCTGTTCCCAGCTGCCAGAGAAGAGAATAAGCCAGAAGGAATTCACTGACAGAGAAGAATTCCAATTTTTATTACTGTGATATTTTGCCAAAGATCACTTTCAAATGGGAGAGGAACATGTAACATAACATAATCTTCAAAATATTTTAATGCTTATGCACTGTCGGTATTAAGAATATAATGGATCTAGCCAACCTGAAACTCAGAGATATTCTAAAATCTAAGATTAAAAACACATTTCCTTAGAGAGTTAAATCAGATGGCAGGATTGCCATCTTTTGTTCCCAAATCCAGAAACTAAAGAATCATTTATCCTTGTCAGGATCACAGTTGTGATGAAAAAAAGGTCAGTCTTCAAGCAGGATTAGTGTGAATAAAACATGCACAGATGTAAGAGTTAAAATATGGTTTTCTCAAGAATCAGGGACTGAGATACTGTGACGTAAAAACAAGAAATCGCTAACTCTTCCTCTTTGCTAGGCCACCACCTAAGGCTATCAGAATGAAACCCATTTTAAAACCCTAGTAACTTTCCCTGTTGAAAAACACACCTTGATTTTTCTTTCCAGTTATGGAGAACCAGGTCTATGCTAATAAATGGAATGTTCCCAGACCAACTGGCATGTAACAACTTTCACCTGTACTACTAAACTTCTACCCTCCAAAATGGTGACCGTTCTCCATCAACACATGAGGAGAAGCCCATGGACCTCCCCTGCCAGTCCCGAAACCTTATTTTGGAATCAGCGAGGAGACAGCTAGTTGGATGAAGCCAAAACCCTGCCAGGATCCACCATAACATTTTAATAGCAAGAACAATTGAGCTTCAGCAGCAGGGAATGCTCTCCAGCACTGTTTAATTTGTCAGTACAGATGCAACCAATATGGCGGAGTTAAGGGAGAAGCCCTGCTACTGAAAAAGCAGTAGCTTGTATTAAGCTTTCCCAGTTTGACCAGGCCATCTACCACATTTGCCTTCACAAACAACTCAGTTCTGGTATGTGTCTCACACAGCCTCCAGTGCCAAACACAACTGGTCAGCCTGACACATATACAAAGGAGCCATAGTGCCAAGCAAGAGCCAGGAGAAGTGTGAAGCTCCCCTCCCTCTGTCCTCTAAGAACAGCCTCATTTGACAGCTCACCTACCATCCTCACCTACCACCATGTCTCTTGGGATTCCTGACTTGCATGACCCAAGAGGGTTGGTTTCACACAGACAGATCTGATATTCATATTTTAAACAGAAAATGTTAACTTCATGCATAGGCACTGCAGGAAAGAGCACAAAGTGAAAACTTGATTACTAAGGAGCAAGTGACACGTTGGAAGCATTATTTATAGAATGAAGCAAAGATTACCCTAATAATCCTGTAAAGGTCTGAATGCACAAATCAGCAAGTAATATACACATTACCAAATGGTCAGGGGAATTAAAAAAAACAAACAAACTTACAGCATGGCTGCTAAGCAATTCCTTTATTTCTGCCCATGTGAAAAGGCAAGTCTAAGTGTAAAGCTAAAAGAATTTAAAAATCAATACAAACTTCCTAGTCATGGAAAACATGAGTTGCACAGAAAATAGGCCAAGAATTCATCTTTCAGAAGTGTTGGGATGGCACTTCAAAAGTAATGCCTTTCCTACAGTGAAAGAACTAAAAAACATCCTTTGTTTTTGATGAGGTGATTAGTCAAAATAGCATGTGTCCGTGTGGTTCTACATTTTCTAAAGAAAGTTCCAAAACCAGACATGAATATACTAACGTGAAAGGGGCATTTCTGTAGAAGCCTTTTTGTTCTTTTCAATTAGGTAGCATAACATGATCCTCAAGAAGCAGCAGATACCAACAGGCTCACCACACATATGCATATGTATCCAGAAAACAAAAATGACAACACTCGTCTTTCCTACTCTCTAAACTCTCATTGAAAAAAAGTAGACACCCGAGTGTGGTGAGTAGAATAAGACTGCTAAAATACCACTGCTAGGTGCAAGCAAATCCTCAGGAGTGCAGAGCATACTGACCCATTATACTACAGTGAAAGCCACATCTATAACAGCACATTGGAAGTTGAAAAAAATTAAAGCTTGAGAGTAAACAAAAAAGGAAAAAATAATCTCAGATCAACCCTCCTGTAACATCAGAATATTGCCCAATAAATAAACATAATTGTTATTAAACTGGTACTCCACATGATCTCAACAGAAGAGTTGAACCACTTTATTTTCATGGAAAGATGGATAACATGACGTACATTTCAAGTTGCTAAAAGTACAAAATGAAAATGTTAAAATATTACCAGCTCTATGCTTACAGAACTGAACGCTGTCTTCTTTTTGGGGAGCAGAGAATAATTTCACTTGAGGTATGACTGAAATTCTCAACTCCTGCTTAAAAAGAAGCTTTTGCTAAACTTGACAGATCACCTGAATCAAAAGGGGAGGAATTTAATTTAAATCCAACTTAATTCTATCAAAAAAAAAAAATTCGTTCTTTCAGTTGCTTTACTGTTGCATGGCTGATGTCCCAGTATTAACAAAATCCAACTCTAATTTTCAGTGAGACAAATTTATGTAACAACATTATACAACTTGATGTTTAAGATAAACAGCTTAGGCATTTCTTTGCTATGGTTCACATGACATGAGTGACTGATTATCTAGGTTCTGCACTTAAAAAAAAAAAAAAAAAAGAAGCTTGCATGGCATTGTAAAAATCGTTGCTTTGCTGTACTGGAACACAAATCTCAAGAGACAGTTCCTAAATCATAATGTTTGCAGACAAATATACAAATGAAAGCACAATGCGACTTTCAGTTTTCTTGTTGGTTCAAAACAATTCTTCATGGAAGGACACACAATAAATACACTCATACATCAAGGGAGCGTGCAGAACTCTCCCATTTAGAAATGAAGGATTCCATGTCAAGTTAAAAAACCCACTAGTTTGTTGTTGCTTTTAAAATATGTCACACAAAATGACACATTTCTTAACAGAAGTCATGTCCTTCCAGTAACAGATACTCATTTATCAATAGCTAGGAAAATCAGAGTTCAGGAAAACTTAAGGAAATCATCTCTCTGCACTTGAGTAATGCATTGTTACTACACAAGGATTAAACCTGGAAAAAAAAAATAAAATCCAAGACATGTCAGTGTCATCTATGACAAATTAGTTATAAAGTGCCAGTAACCTCCACTTGCTCTGGAACCTGAGGAAACTAAGCCTACGCATACCATCAACCTCAACTCTGGGAGCAGCTTTTTAGGGATTGGCAAACATTTTGTCATGTTATCCCCTTGTGCAAGCCAAATCCTTTCCTTTTCACCTCCAAAAGGACCCTAGTGATTCATGTATGGCTAGTATAATGTTACAAGGTACTGTAAAGAAAGAAGGATATTATTGCTATTAAGACCTAGATCAGGGGTCCTCAAACTTTTTAAACAGGGGGCCGGTTCACTGTCCCTCAGACACTGTCGGGGGCCGGACTATAGTTTGGAAAAAAATGAACGAATTCCTATGCACACTGCACATATTTTATTTGTAGTAGTGCACAAAAAAAACAGGAAAAAGAATGCTGTATCCAGCCCGCGGGCCGTAGTTTGGGGACCCCTGACCTAGATGGCAATAAATCATATTTCTCCCAGTTAGAAAAAGCAGCATAACTCTAGCTAGAGTTATAATATAGTTCTATAAGCATATACAAGGTAGAAAATGGAAATACAGAACTCCTGTTCCTCAAGCCAAAAGAATAATGCAGCATCCAAAGAAATCAGGGTGGACATGTAAAAAAATAAGAGGAAATACTTGTGCTCCCTAGTCTCCCAGCTGCCACAGAATTTTGTGGCAACATGTTCTGTACTTCTATTTTATGGCAATAAAGGATGCATTCAACATATTAAGTAGTCTAATCTTAACTGGTAAAAAATTCTAAAACTCCAAAGTTCCATTTATACCAGTGAAGCTTTCTCGCATTATTTCAGAAATCAACCCATTTTTCATTCAGATTCACAAAAGTAATAGGTACAGCAACGATGAACCCCAAGTTGTGCATTAATTAAAAGGTCTACTTTAAAGATATAGTAGTGTATTTAGAATGACCTTATTGAATATCTAGCACAATCAGTTTGCTGAATGCTCCTAAATGCAAACTGGCAAAAACATTACATGTGGAAGATAATCCACAAAAATAACCCCAAACAAAACCAAAAACGGAGTAGGCCTTACCTAGCTGTTTTTCTCGTTCTTCTCTCCGTTCTCTAGCAAGCCGCTGCCTGTCATCAACCTTTAGTATTGTTGGGTGATCTACAAATGGAGGGAGGGGGAAACCATTAGGCATATAGCATAAAATCAAATAGTACCATAAACAAGCTTTTAGGGGAATGACCACTTAACAACTCTAATGGTTCTATTTCAAAAGAGATCGCATTTCCAGAAATCCATTTTACAGAAAAAAAAGAACAATTTTTAAAAGCTATGAATGCATCCTACTTATCAAGATGCAAACACTCCCAACGAATGGACCAAGTCATAACTCTGGATTCCAAGCAAGACCACTGCCTGTGAAAACAACAGAAGAAGTTTTGTTTTGTTTCCAAGCCTATAACAACTTGATTGAGAGCTTTCTGACAAAATACTATTATTTCATAACCTCTCTCCAAAATGCACCCACAGGATATTCTATGATAGTGCAGCACACTCTTCCCACCAGATTGCTTGAAAAAACCCAGACTCTATTTCACGAGACTGAAGCAGCTCAGTACCTAAGCAAAACAGGTTGGATCAAAAAGCTGTAGCAGTTCTGGTTGAGCTTCTGAAGACAGCATGATACTGATCTCCACAGACATTTGTGTGTGCATATGTTAAAACCTCTGGCAAACACACAAAGACAGTGCTTCACATACATGGACTGGTATAATATCAGTAAAATAAGATGATTGTTTCCTCAACTATATTTACAGACTGAAAGTTAGTTACACGATTTCTTTAAAAGTATCTGCAACTGACCACTTGGATGACAGCATTGAGACTAAGGATAATATGAAAAAAATCTGTCAGAGCCCAGGCTTGACAATAACAATTCAGGCTTGGTTGGAAAAACATCACTTGCCCAGTGAGTTCTCTGGAAGACAACAAAATGCTGAACAGCTAGCGTCTGCTTCCAGCCTCAGCAGTGGAGCTGTTCCAGACAAAAAGGGGACAAAATCCAAGTTACCAACTCATCTCAGCATGTTGCCAAAACTAATTTCCTACTCAGCCTGTTCTGTTAAACCTAGAAAGCTGTTAATTTTATGCCTTTTTCACTAGCACTGAAAATATCTGCTTTGACGAAAGCACAGGTTAAAAAAAAAAAATAAATCAAACCAAAACAGAAAAATAAAAAGGATTTCTGAGTATAAATAAATGATCTGATTTATTTTAGTATTGAGGGGAATTCCATTTTGAAGTATTTTAAGGTAAAGAACTACCTAGAATACTGTCACCATAGGAACAAGACAGCAGATCCTTTTCACTATTCAGTGCGAACACACGAATAAGCAGTTTGTGAAAACATCTAAAGTTAGCTGATTTGTGTATAAACCGCATACCAATGAAAAAAAGTTACTGCAGCAACAGTGGGTCATAAAAACGAGGTTAAAGATATTTGCAAAAGTAAATCCCTGAAGTGAGGATGTGCTAGATGGATTTTGAATAGTTATTTGAATTAGACGAAAAATCAGCAATGCACATTTCATAGTCTACAGAAGTTTCTGCACCAGTATGACAGGATGAATGAGTTCACTGAGGACTAGCTTCAGTTTAATTATTCTTGAACTCTCATCAGTAAAAAACTATCATCTCAGCAATGGCCACAGACTACAGTCCTAATTAATGGCATTAACAGAGATGCAAAATAAGAGCTGCAAGGAGAAAACCTATTGTGTAGTTGGTGGGAAGAACATACAAACACAACAGCCGCAATGAAACGTGCAGCAAGTGAACAAGTCACCAGCAAAGGCAAAGGTAATCCATCCCCAGGTACATGCTCTTGGTTGGAGAACACACAGTGCTGCATTTATGAAGCCCTGCCTAGCCACGCTGTTGCACAGATTCGTCCAATGTACGGTGTAGGTTAACATTTGGCTGATGTTAAGAAGTGCGCTGACTTGCACGCAGTCTCTTCAGCAGGCAGACACAGGTCAAAAGGGTAATAATATTCCTTCTCTCTCGTGGCTGGCACACAAGATTCACAAAACATGAATTTCTGTAGCATGAGTAATTAGTGTGAGCAGAATGAGGCACATCCAGTAAGAATTCCCTTGGAAAACAAGGATCCCCTTCAAGGGCTGTCAGCAAAGTCAATGTAACACCAAGCTGACAGAGAATGATAGAGACGCTGGGGAATAATATAAAATCCTGCTTCTTATTCTCCTTCTAGATTTTTCTTTTCCATTTTTTTGAGCAGAGAGATTTTCCTATTGGAGAGATGCAGCAATTCTTCAAAGAGGCAGGAGGGTTACATGGATAGGTGAACTGAAAAGGTCTCCCTCAAGAATTCCTAATTATAAGCAGTGGAAGGAATAAAATAAATTTTTAAAACTGCCCTCTGCCATTCTGTTTGAAGATGTCCAATTATTTTTTCTGTATCACACACCTGTCAGCGTTCACACACACACACACAGCCCCTCTTCCAACACTCCAGGATGTTAGAAGAATCCTACAGAACACACATTAAGTTGCAGGCTCTGCAGAGTTTAAGTATGTCTTCAGTAACAAGCTATTTTGCATACACTGGGGACCACAAAGCACTAAATCAATATGGCACAAAGATGAGGATAACACCTTTGTAGCAGACCAGCATTGCCTTTGCTCTGCTAGAAGCTGGAGCATAAATTGCTGGTGCAAATCTTACACTGTTAACTAAAATGTCTTTTCTAAGCCTTGAAAACCATCCTTCATAGTTTGGCTACAAGCCCAGCCTCCAACAACTCCATTCCGAATCCAGCTGATCTGCTGACGCCCTCAGCACAGAGCTTCAGTAGCTTCAAACTGTGGCAAAACAAAGTTCACTGGTCTGCTCTTGATTTCGTTTCTCATGTCTCTGCTCATTAACAACCCACCAGGCAAATACCCGGGGGACCGGCATTGCTTCTTACTCAGCAGGAACACCAGGACAAACACCCAAGGAACTGTTCTCTCTCTTGCCCGTATTTGCTATCAGGCACTAGCTTTAAGTTGCTGCACAAGGAGATGCTAAACATGTCATTTGCAACAAATCCTTCAAGAATTCCTCAGTTCTTACAGAAATAATTGGTAATGGGGCACATGCAAAGCCTTGCAGAGAATGCTGCAGGAAGGTCCACACGCTGCATAGAAGTTGCAGTCTGATGATGATGCAATGTGTGTGAACTCATGCTCAGCAACCTATTTCACTACATTTACACAACATGTTATGCCTGAGAGGAATGTTTGATGAATAAATAAGCCATAGTTCTATGAAGAGGAAATTAATTTTGTACCTATTGCTGGAAATTAAGCCCCTAAACTACATACAAAAACCAGTATTTTTCCATAAATTTACACCACTTACTGTGAGTATTTTGAAGAATTTACAAGATCATTTATAAGAGCTTAGAATCCAGGAATAGTATTTTGCAGAACTTCAGCACTAAAATGTCAGTAGTTTTTGGTCCCTAATTGTATTAGCAAAACAGAAATGCAAGCTTTTCAAATCTTCTATATAATTAATACTCACTCAACTCTTAAGCACATCGATACTTGTAGAAAGTAGGTTGTAATTAGGTTGCTAAATTAGTAATTGTCATATGTAATTACTACATATGGCCAATTTCTGTGGCTTAGGTAACTATCAGGTGCACTCAGTGTGACCTCAAAAGTCACACTACTACTATTCTTCATTTTGATCTATAATCCTCTCACTCTCTTCTCACAAATGGCTGCTTCCCTTCTGCCCTTGACTCCTAGGGTGCTATTTTCTTACAGCGAAGAAACTAAAAGGGATATCAAGTGGAAAACAACAGCCAGTTTGTATGTTAGGTCACATGGATGCTGTGGGAAGAAGGAAATGTAAACCACACCATTATCTGAAAAGATGGACTGGATCTCAAACTCTCTTCCCTTTGTCGAGCTCCCTTTGCACTGCCGTGCATGCATTCAGAGTTGCCTTGGACTCCTACCCAATATTTGCTCAGCCTGTAGACACCTTCCAGACAATAATGACATGGTTTATAGTGACAGCTGTCACTCCTGCTGCAAACTTTGCCTTGGTTTTTAACCAAAACGGTTTGACACAAATTTCATACCAGTCTAAAGAAACAACAACAACAACCATGCCCAAACAAACAAAAACCAAACCACCAGCTCTCAGGAACTCTCTCTTCAACACGGACTCTCACCAGCTGGGTGCAGAGCTAAACCCTGCACACTTGCCTCCAGCCCCAGGAACTTTGTGTTCCTTTCTGCACGCCAGAACAGATGAAGGAAAAGTAGAAGCAGCCAGGACGCCCTCCTGAGAAACAAAAACTGGGATCAAACTACTGCAGGATAAAGTGGATACTGAACACTTCCCAGTGTCAAGAGCTCTGTCTTTGCCATGGAAGTGGGTAACGTTACCTCCATTCTCTCCTCTTTTTCCCATTGCCTTTCTGGTTGAAAGCAGCCATGAATGCTGTGCTTTGTGCTGGACCCAGCGCTGCTTGGCAGAGCACAGGAGGTACGATGTGAACACAGACAGCACTGGGATCGCTCCCCTCTGGGCACGTAGGCTAAAGGTACCCAGTTTGGGGATAGGGAAGAGTCTCTCAATAGAAAACAGTCACTGAGCTGCCAAGCCATGGAGGACTTGAAAAGAGGGAGCTAACAGTGTGCCCAGTTCTCAGCAACACAAGCACCTGTACAAAATGGTGCACCAGCATTCTCCAGCACCTAAACAAAATCACTGTTAACTGCATATTTTAAGCTTGGGTACCTGAATTGCAGTGCAGGCAGAATTTAGATATTTAAGCGTTCTTCTGGATCTTGGTCTAAGCATGCAAGTGGAACAGACTCATGGCATCAAGGACTACATTAAGCATTCTAGTACACAGACTTTCAATTAAGTGAACAGAGAATTAAATTCACACAACGTACCAATCAGGTATAGTGAAGTAATGACAAACATCTGCCCACTGCATAAAGTATATTACAGAATATGGCATGCTTTGTGATAAGTGAAGAAATGTCTGAACAGAAGCATGTTTATATAAAGCTGTAAATCTCTGCCTACAGCAGATAATTCTCATATAACCACAGATGCAAGTATCGTGGCTTCTGTTGCCTTATCTCACTTCCCAGTCCTCTTTCCTAAACTGTACTGAAAGAAGATTTCAGTTTTGCTTCTTCACACCTGATCAGATTCCAGCCTAACTAAATATGAATAGTCACTGATACCAGTTTTGACTGAAACCGTAAGAGAGGTATAAGAGCATCAAGCATTTTTAAAGTTCCTGAGAAGACAACTGCTTTTCACACACTAGTGAGGCAAACAGCCTCACAACATGAAGCACGTGGAACGGTGTACCTGGTTTAGTTCCAGTGTTGCTTTGTCCCGAAGTGACTTTCTTGTCTTGTAATTTAGAACCTTCAGCTGCTAAAATAAGAAAGACAAGGAAAGAGATTAATTAACCATATTACTAAACAAGAGCTCAATCACTCTATTATAATGTAACTTAAACATTGTAAATTCCCATTAAAACCAGACTGTTCTGAAGCACCACTTCAATACCATTCTATACCATTTGGATGTTGGAAGGACAGAGTTAAAAACTTTTAGGCTAAATAAGCGTATAATGAACTGGTCTGAAACCAGGATAACAACAATGGAAGGCCCTTAAGACTAAATGACAGGATGACCTCGAGCATTGAAATAACCAGAAACGAGACACAGTAATGAAGAGCAGCATCTAAAGAGAGTAAAATTGTCTCAGCCTTTGTAGATAATGCCTCATTATGGCCTCTTTACATAAACCAGAGACAGATTTGGACAAAGATCAAAATATGAGGTGCCCCCTACATAAACTTGGTTGATTTTAACACTAAAACCCACGCCTTTAGGAGGAGAATTTAAAGTAAATGCAGGACCACCTTAGTATAATGAATTAGGTAATTGATGGAGCATGCATACAAATATTATGTGATGTAGAATAATGTAATCAATAATATAGAGTTTATTTGTTATTTGTACTGTATATAAACTGCTACTGTTCAAGCTAACAGCATGCTGGATTTGCAAACTATCACCTAGCAGGTGTTTCTGCAGAATGAAAACAAAGCAAATATCTTGACTGTGTGTGTTGACTGGCTTTGCACATTGGGTAAAGGACTTCGAGGAAAAAACTACAATTTTGCACAGAAAAAAACTTGAAGTTTACACAGAAAATATTGAAGCCACAATACAAGTTCCCCTTCAGTTGGGGAAAGATCCCTAGGAAGATTCTATTTTAACAATGTTGTTTTTAATAAGGTGTATGATTTTTTTTGCAGGGGAGAGGGAGGTGAGGGAAATGGAAAAATAGAGTTGATCAAATGTTTAGAGTTCAAGAGCAATGTTTTCCTGAGAGCAATATTCAAAAAGCACATCATCTCACTAACAAAAACAATGTGTGATCGAGGAAATAATTGTCAAAAAAGACATTCCCCTGCCTGACAACAACGTAGTCACAACGTAGTTACAGAAGTAACTACTAATGGATTTAAAAAATACTGATTCCAATTCACAATAACAATTACCACACCTTAAAGGAAGCCCACAAAAAGATTTTAGTATTTTGCCATTTTAAATCCTCATTAAAAGGATCAGTTTGACCTACAGGTAGGCAGACTGATTTTTTGGCAAGATAAATCTGAGGAACACTGAACACTTGCACCTCCAGGCTTTGTAGGATCCACTGTTAGCAAAACTCATACTTTTTCCTCTCAGTTCCAATAGGTGGTACTAAGCCTGAAAAAAGTAGTGTTTTATTCAGCAGAGTAAGTGCATTTAAACTCTTTATATCTCACAAATTCTTTATAGCTTAACTTCGGGGCGAGGGGGGGCAGTAAAACAGATTTTCCTCCTGCACGAATCAGCCATTTAGAACATTGTCAGAAAAAGTTCTGCTGTAATGGATGGGGAACATACGTCACGATTCCCATCAGCCTGGCCTAGGGCGTAATATAGAAGAGGAAACTATTATAAAATAGTAACAATATTGTTTCTGAGCATTAGTGATAATGCTGATGCTCTAATAGCTTCAGCACAAGCTTCTTTGCATCTCATACAGTGCATGCGCATTACTTTCTTCAAGCGTTGTGCCACAGGATTATGCAATATTCCAATAACTTCAAAACAAGGGTTTAAAAGCCACCCAGATAATACACTTGTAATAGACCTTAGGTAGACAGAGTAATTTTTTCTTTTGTCTGACATTTCATTGGAATAATTTGTGACACAGTTTGAGCACACATTCATATGACCACTCATATGACAAGTGATGAAGAAAAGAACAGATGGCACAACTATGAATTTTAGCGATGCTGGATATCAAATCAAAATTGGCACAAGTATTTAGTAACTAGCGTAGGTGTGCTCCCACATAAAATACTTCTTGCTTTAAGACACAAACAGATCAGACAACTAAACATCTAAAATCCAAATCTAAATATTGATAACACTGGTTCCAGCAAGACTCAATAATCCAACACATGCCAGGAGAGACAATTCAACTACCTAATACTTGCTCTGCTGCTTATCTAAACCCACTATCTTTACATGGAGGGAATAAAAGCGTGAAGCATTCTGGAAACTTCAAAGGCTGAAGACAGCCTGGGTAACAGTGTAGATTCGTGTAGATTTAAACAGTGTAGATTTAAGATGATCACAGAATCAGGGCTGTTGAGGCTGGAGATCATCTAGTCCACTGCCTCTGCTCAAAGTGGGGTTGCCCTGAGCAGGCCATGCCCAGTTGGGTTTTGACTATCTCTAAGGACGTGGACTCCACAACTGCTCTGAGCAACTTGTGGCAATCTTTGACCACTCTTCACAGTGTCTTCCAAACCAGGATGCTGGTTGGTCAGTTATTAAACTTTTCTCTTAGGCCTTCCTCCCCAGGTGAAATGTTACCTAACAGTCGTCTCTGTCCAGTACATGGATTTCAGAGACTGCACAGAAACCACTCACTGACTGAAGTGCTGGCAGTATAGAACAGTATAGAACCTCTATTTTAAGGCAGTTTTGGGGGATTAAAATGCAAGCGTGAAACAATACTGTGAAGAATACATTTATTTGTCAATACAAGTTAAATACCTGAGTAAAAATTGATTTTGTGTTGCCTAAATACATGGGTATATACTTGATATCAAATACCTAACTGAATCACAGAAAGCAATGGAAAGAATCTGAATAAGTTAAAATAGCTTCACTTAGTAATACTAATGTCATGTGAAATTTTATTACTTTAGGTCATATACCTGTGAATATAGAACAAGGTACATCTGCAAAATAAGCTGGAGGACAACATCACCAAAGCAATAGAAAGGACTCTGCTGCCATCCTGATATGTGCTCTACATTATTGTATTTTGCTCTTTTAAGGATGTAGCATAGGTTATAATAAGAACCTAAGTGGGAATCAAAAGACACTTAGCTACCCTCTCTCAGCTCTGCCATCACTATATGGCACAGTATGAAACAAAACTAGACCTTAGTTTCTCTGTCTGGAAAGGGGAAAAAACGGAAGTGGGGGGGGGAGAAGAGAGGTACCGCTGCTAAATACATGTACATTTGAAAACATCAAGCTCTGAAGTAAAACCAGAAGCGGCACAGAATTCAGCATTCAAACATTCCAGAGTCAGATCTGAAGGAAAGGGATGCACAAGGCTGAACAGTGCTAGGGAAGATCTCTGTAGTTTCAGCTTTCAGTGTTACCTTGAAACAAGGCAAGTGCAAAACTGCCAGGTTATTCCTTTAAAAAAGCAGGAAATTAATTTTATTTACAAATCTATGATCAGCTCTGATATGTCTAAGGGTTCATACTCTGACAGGTTTAATCAATGCCTCTATTACCAGGATAAGCACAAGCTCTGGAAGAACTGATAAGAAATTTCATATTGGATGTCAGTTTACCTCATTTCTCATATAACCATTAAAATGACACTCTGTTACTTCTCACAGCAGTTATGAGTCCCTGTCCCAAGTACCTGTACCAAAGTCTGTTTTCTAAAAGGGAAAAAAAAAATAATTATAACAGCAAGAAGTATTTTTAAAAAGCTGTTCCATGATCAGTATCTGCCAGATAGAAAAAATGCTTTTAATAACTGTACAGTCTAAGATGTGTCTCTTGAAGTAAAGAAAACAGTTATCTTCAACTTCTCCAAAGGAGGTCTGTGTGAGCAGAAATCGAAACTGGTAGCAGTAGGAAGCAAAACAAGTGCAAAGAGAAATTCTCTCTTAAAAGATGCAAAGTTGAGGAAAAGTCTCATAGGAAACCTTGAAAAAGGAGGAAAACTGTAAGTGGGTAGTGCTGCTTTACCTGACAAGTAAGCTCTGGTCAAAGGGGAGTGGCCTGAGAGCAAGACAGCACATCCAAAGGGAAAAGCCTGATTGAGAAGTAGAGCCCCTGGGAGGGTGCCCTGGAAAGCAGGAGGAATATTCGCCCAGACCCTGCAAAAACCACAAAATGCCAAGGAAACACTGAGCTGGGAAGTATCACACTGGCATTTTGACAGCCTTTTTTAAAAGCACAAGATGTGCAGATTACAAGCATTTGCTTTTCAGACCGTGGCAAATCAAGTGCATGTTGCACAACATGAACCAGCTCTCCCCGGTGAGGTGAATGGCAAACCAGAGCCCCACAGCACGGCTGAAGATCTGGAAAGAAGATGCTTAATCTCTGTTCAGTTGAAGATGAACAGCGACAGGACAGAGGCAGCAGTACTACTGGGTCTCCACTTCCAGAAGTGGAATCCTGAACAGATTAAATGCAGTGGGAAGGGTCACCTGGGGACTACAAGCAAGAGGCGGTGCTCAGACCAGTGTCAGGGTCAGGATGTGCACAGCAGCCCCCACAGAACTGCACCCTAGCAAGCATCTGAAAAGCAGAACTGTACCATAGGAGGGCTGCACAGGCACAGATGAGAGCACAAGGTGTGCAGACAGTTATCGCTGCCTGACAGTTTAGACACACTTCTGGGTAAAGGGTGCACTGAGCAGCAGAGAGGAGATACCACCTTCCAGTTTCTTGCTCTAATTCCACCAGTCAGAGACAGAAGTACCAAAAAACAGCCAGGAGAAAAAAGAAACAGCTAGAACAGAGGAGTGGCTAAAGGGGAAAAGGAAAAAAACCCTAGCTATTCTGTCCCTGCCACTTGTCAGCTAATCCCCCAGTTTGACTGAACAGCTACTTTAACTGTCAAAGAGTGCCAGGAGGTGCATGTTGGGAGATAGAGAAGGCATCAGAAGTTACAAATGGAACAAACTCAGTCAGAAAGCGTTGCCAATACGTAGCAGAGGAAATTCAGCATTAAACTGGTACATTCAGAACAGAGTTAACTGAGAACTACTATATTCTTTACTCCTCAGTATCTAATTCTGCTACCTCCACTTACTTCCTTATGAACACTGCTCCAAAATAAACCAAAACCCCACTCTTTAGTTTGCGTGCTTGTTTTCTATACCATTTTATGCCTGATATGCACACTGTAAACAGGCATAGTTTGAACTAGTCCAAATTAAGCAGTGAACAGAGCCTGCTAGGACTGTATGAGCAAGAATGAAGGAGTGGGGCTACTCTAGGCAGTTTTATCAAGTCCCTGGGAACAGCAGCTGGCTAGCAACATCAACCAAATCAGAGGTATTGCTGTGCTGGGTGGAGTCTGCTGAAAGTGCAGATACAGGTCAGAGCTGACAGTTTATTTGCTTAAATGCAGGACCACATTAAGACCAAAATCCTTAGTATCTGACTTGGAATAAGAATCTGAGCATTCAGCAACTAGCTGCTCAATTCTAAAGCAACAGCACTGAACTTGAAGTCCAAGGAGTCTCCCTAATGGCAAAACTGGAGTGTTTATCCAACTAACAAATTCATGTGAGCCACAACCCAAGGGCTGGGTACTGGGAAAACAAAGTTCAACACGAATAAAAGCTTTCCCAGAGCTTGTGACACTTGCTTCCCCTTATAACCACAGCTTACGAATAAGAAATTAGTAACATGCACACATGTAAAACCTATTCTTCATATTTACAGTAAAATATATTTTGCAAGTTTTAACATTTCTTATCATATATACTTTGACAAACAATATACTAAGTAATATTTTAGTGATGTTTATTGCTCTAGAGTTAAGTACTGCATTCGTTCTGTACTTGCACTCTACACTTATGCTTTTTGTGTATTTTAAAATTGGAAGCTTGGGAAAAAAGGGCAGTGATTTCTCCAGAGATAAATAGTCTGAAAGTCCTATGGCTGGCGAAAAATTACCAAGATTTGTACAGCTCAGATGATAGATAAAAAGCAGCTGAATGTCTAGTATTAACATCTTCAGAATAAGTCGGGACAAAGTTCTGATCCGTTCTCCTCTTCAGAAATGTGGGAGGCAGTAAGTGTCAAGAAATGCATAAGGAAAAAACCACCTACACATGCACTGGTTAAAGGCTACAGCTTTCACAAACAACAACGTAGTCAACTCTGGAACTACCCTTCAGGAAG
The DNA here is from genome assembly GCA_013400335.1 of Eurystomus gularis. Lineage (NCBI taxonomy): Eukaryota > Metazoa > Chordata > Aves > Coraciiformes > Coraciidae > Eurystomus > Eurystomus gularis. The sequence continues at coordinate 98,349 of VZZY01004628.1, read as the reverse complement.
AGCATGGGGAGAAGTGGCCTGGTAACACGTTCCAGCGCAGCCAGAGATCCCATTTTCTGGTGTTGCTGCACTGTACTGCTTCTTGCTGCTGCTTCTACCAGCTGTGTCTGAGCTGACCTGTGTCTGAGTCAAGGCTACTCCTTGCTTTCATTTATTCCCTGTGTAAGCTCACTCTGAAGCCCTAATCTTGTCCAGGACCTGATGTACTTTTTCGTAAGACTATTATAAAACAGTGCTTTGAGTGGATGAAAAGTACACTACACCCAGCACTAGCCTTGCTTTTGTAAGCTCCCATGCACACATAACAGTTATCAAAGTCCTTCAAAATAAGATAGCAAAATTCTTACTGTCAACTACTGCGTGTTACAATACGACTCTGATGAGAAGCACCGAGATGGAGTAAGCAGAGAGATCCAAACACAAAAGCTTGAACATAAAACCAAGCCATCTCCTTTTCTCATCACTGAAATCCATTTGTACACACTGCTCAGAACAGCTGTATTCAAGATACTTACTCTGACACTTGAACTGTGCAGAAACACAGGAACTAAGCATCAGCATTTTATTCATACAAAATATCTCATTTTCTCCTCCTCCACAACAACTTAAAACTTTCCTTCCCCGCAGAAAGCAATAAATGGTGGCTTGTGGGTTACTACTGGCTTCCAAAGAGCAAGTAGCCTGCCAGGAGGCAGCTCCTATCCACAGACCATTCCGAAGCAAACGTCATCCTTTAAAAGCCTTGCTGCAGAGCCCTTCCTCTGCAGTGGATATGCTGCCAGCAAGTGCTCCCCAAGCAGCTGCTGAGAAGCAAAAAAGCACAGTAAGAAAGCCCTGCTCTCAGTGACAATGGACAAAGCTTCCCGGTGTCTGCAGGAAGGTTCAGAGACCAGTTCAGATGGGAGTCTCAGAGCAGTGCTGGACATAAGCTCAGAAATCAAGATCTTTTTAGCACAAGAAGATGGGAAGTCAAGGGAAATATTTGGGGATGGGAGGAGTAAGCAACAGGTTGCAGGAGGTTCTAAGGAGAGAATTGGAGGATTCTGATAGGAAGGGAGCCCTGCGTGACATTACCATGTATTTTGCAAAAGCTTGGTCACAAGAGATGTGAGCTTTCTAGGGAAGGCACCAAGACACCGATGGTGCATTGGCTTTCTTTCTGGTTAATCCTCTGGGGAAGAACATACAGATAAGGACAGAACTGAAACATCAAGTTCAAAAGTCTACACTCTGCACACTTACTGCCAAGCCCCCTCCATTTCACCCAAAAAAACCCCAAGCCCTCTTAAAAGCCCTGGCTTAGATGGTTCCTAAAGAAACAATAGAAACATTTCCCTAAGAAAGCCACCACTTCAGAAGAAAAACAGAAACACATCAAAACCAACATCCTCAGGTTTCTTAATTTATATGCTTCAGAAAACTGTTACCAGAATAGGTATGATTATACCATTAGAGCTCAAATCAAAATAGTTTTGTAACAAAATGTTCTAAATAGCAACACAGTTTAAAATGTTCTGCCCATTACTAGAGCAGTGAGGCTGTAAGAACTGTGTGTGTGAATTCTCTAAAATGCTTAAATCTAATGCACTTCAGTGATTTAAAACTACAGTCTAGGCTTCCACCTTAAAAGAATAATGAGATGTGCCTAATTTTGGTTAGGGTTAATACTTAGATTCTCTTTTTAAGGGAAGTAGGTCAAAAGAACTCTTGAGGGAACTAGTGTGAAGCAAAGAGTACTTGTAGACTATAGACCAGGTCACTATTTTTAGTATACGCACTACAAGTCTTTGCAATTGTAAACTTTTTGAAATTTCCATCATTAACAAACGGAAAGTGTCTATTCTTTTAAAGTCTACACAGCGGTACTTATGGAGTACATTTGGAAGTTAGAGGTTTGACTCAGAAGAGTGACAGAATATCTATATTTAATTTCTGCTCACCAAAACAGTCAAGCAAAGAAAAGTTCATGCCTTAAACACACCTATGAATTAGTTTTACATTAAAATATTTTCAATTCTTAGAAGCTTGTCACTGAAGTACATCTTTTCATACTTCCAATACTGTGGAACGTAAAGGTCTGGTTTGCAAATACAAATAAATTAAGACACCAAGCTTCAGTGACCATCCCAGTTCTTTTTGCTCTGGAACTAATCACAGAAGTCTACTATCAGGGATGCCATGTTACTAATGTTCTTCATCTCTGAGATAAGTAGAAATGAAAGTTTATCAGCATTAGGGTTTACTACTCATGGAATAACATAAGAGTTGTCATTGTTTTCCTCATATTCTAGACTAGAAAGAAAAACAGATTATTTAAAACTGTCATTGCTAATTCAGCACTAAACTGTAAAACATTAAAAACAGAAGCATAAATAGGTTTCTTCGGAAACAATTCACAGACACAAAACTGGATGATGCAAATAACTACACACAAAGGGACACTTTTTTTTTTTTTTTTTAGATTAAAATTGTGTAACTGCTCTATTGGGAGATGCATCTTTATAAAAGATTACTTTTGGCTGACTATGTTGGCTTTAAAAAGCATGGCATCCTAAAATATTAAATAACATAGGAGAGCATACCAGACTGAGTGCCTTTGTAGGGAGAGCCCTTATGCAGCTCAGTGTCTCTTAAAGATGATAAAAGACACACGGTAACTGAAACAGCATTTATGAAAAAAAGCTGGCACATTATTTCCTCTGGATAATTATACTGCATCATCATACTGCAATATGAAACAACAATACTAACATAAAAGAACCACTAGAGAAAAGGTCCCTGTTATCCGCTGATAAAGCCTGTGCTGTGAAGCTAGTTCTGCAGCTGACCAGAAACTGCAAGAAGCTGTATCTGGCTGGCAAGCTCAGCCAGACACAGGTGAGACACATGAATGGAAGCTTTTTAATTACACGTGACTAAAACAAAAGCTGAAATGCCACTACCTGAGGTCATGCAGGGCAACCTCTGTTCCGGACACTTGGCATTTTGTGCTGTGCAGCCTGTCCTAGGCCACGTGCTCTTCAAACACCAAGACTGGGCAGTATGCAACCTGCACTGATTTATTTGTGATTATTTGCGGCTCTGTTGCTCAAGGGCAAAACACTTTGAGCCAAGGTGCTGCTCGGCTGCCTCTCATCCTCAGATTTCTGACTGCTGCAGGCAGCATTTGCTACCACGATGTCAGAGAGATCCCCACATCCAGGATCGGTGTCAGTGCATTGTTGTAGTAGTTGTACACAGAAGGTCACCTCAGAGATTGTGAAATAGAGCACCTGTGCACTTTTCTAGATCAAAAAATTCTGGACTTCAACCTGTGAGCTTTCTCCAAACTATGAGGTAATTCCTCTGAGTAGTTCCAAATCATGATGAAGCTTACACCTACTGCTGAGAACTGGAGAATTAAGCTCGGACTAGCTTGCTTTCAATATCATACTGATCCCAGAGTCAGATTGCTTGAGCTAGGGAGAGCAACCTGAGTTTTCATTATTTGATATCCTTGTTTCAGAGGACACAATGATCAAAGCATATTGCAACCTCTGAGTTCTATAAAAACAGAGATAGCAACTGCAGTAAAGTGAATATGGGGATGGAAAGAACAGGAAAATGGATACTTTGCTATACTTTGCTCTATTAAGCCATTTGACCTTGAGATCTAAACATTTTTTAAAACAATGCAATCTCTTTAGTCTCAGCTTTGCAACAAGAGAAGGTAATGATTTCTTCCCCCAGATGTAAAAAGTAAAAAAAACCCCAACACAACATTCCTTTGATGCAATATGTATTTTTAACTAAAATAAATGTCACAAAATGAACAATATATAGGAGACTCCCACAAGCTCCCAAACTGACACAGTGCTTTCTTCTTGCCAGCCCACAGACACATACAAGCTGTCAGGTCCCTGCTGAGCTCAATGCATATCCATGCTTTCCTCGACGCTTTTAACTCTTCCCAAATTTGTTCAGGCTGCACTAGTCTGACAGGACTTAATGCCATGTGCGTCGGGGTTCATAGCTACCACCCCACCGACTTCACATTTAAGTACAGAGCAAGCCTGTAACAGTGGTACTCCTGCCATGGCAAGGGTCAGTCAAAAGAGGGACACAACTGTTCTTCTGTCTCACAAGTAATTAACCCTTTCTACAGTAACAGAGTGATCCCCTGTTGCCATATGGGGACATCCCCACACACACATACTATATTCAGGTGCGGGCTGAGTAACCCCTGGGTAAGAACAAACACTTGTTATCTTAACTAACATCTTAGCCTGCTGGGTTTTCGCTCTTGACAAGTGAGGTTTAGACCACGGCAACAAGTTGAAGTTTTGGAACTGCTTTTTTCTATAGGGAGCAAATTCAAATAGGTACTGGCTTTCTGGACATTCTACAGAAAGGACAGATTTCAGCAGCTTATTTTTCTGCTTTAACAATCTCCCTCTGCTGTGTAACTGCAGGCGTACTATAAATACTAGGCTGCTTCTAGCATTTCCCTCCACACAAAAAAAGGGCTGCAAGTGTTTCAAAAAGACATAAAAGATGGCAAAAATGAAGTGATATGAACTTTGTAAGAAGAAGAAAGTTTAAAAATAGGACTGTTCTCTTTCAAAGACTTCTTTCTAGTTAGGTTACTCTGCGTTGTCACCTTATGCAACTATGCAGTTGAGACCTACAACACCACAACTCTCCCACTGCATTACTTTTAGAACACACCACCAGCTTCCTGACCTTCTGAGTACCTCCAACCACTTTACTTCCACAGAGCTTCTACCAGCAGCACAGCTGCTCTCACTGGTTTCTGAGTTATTAGTCTGCCACATGAAGGACAATTCCCTCACTTCCCACTCCTTTTAAAAGACACCTACAATAAAGCTTAAGAGATTTTCATTATCCAAGTTCTTCTCTCTGCTTTCATTAAACTCACAATCACCATAGCTGTTGAACTAAGTAGACTTCTGGCCTTCATCCCATAATGGCTTGAAAGCATCTTCAGTCTCATCCTTTTGCTTCTATGAAGGAAATTGGATTGCAAGAGAAACTGTTGAATTAGCTTATTGGGGAGAGAATACATGAGGGCACATTGCAAGAAAAGAAACAGGATAATTTCAATCTAGCCTCTAGATTTAGCGTCTATTTTCATTTTACAGTCAGCAATAACAAATATATTTGCAAAAACAGACAAATTACTTGAGACTGGAAGTGATTTACTCCCAAAGAAACTGCTCTGCACAGGCCCTGACAACTGCCTTTAGTGATATCTTATCAAATCTTTTACCAAAATATCAGCAAAAATAAGGATCTTCAAAACACAAAAAGGGAGCACACAAGAAAAAAAAAAAGTAGTAGTACTGTTTAGCACTGGCAGTCTAAGGCATTTAGTGCTCCCACAGAAAGAGCATGGGATAAAATTGACTCTAAGTGGCTATAGAAGCCGCAGAGATTTCCGCAAGATGCATTTTCTTAAATAATGAAGTACCACAACCTTGTTTACCAAGAAAAAGTTCATTGCCATGTGGGTTTCATCTCCTGACTCAGCACCCCAAGCTCTATGAGGTACTGAAAGCATGAGAGCCTTGTCAATACCAGACTCCAGCACAGGAGCTGAAAAGCCAAGTTAAGCATTACACCGAGAGCGCTACACTGCTTCTGGTACCTAATTATCTTCACACACCACCACATGAGGCCACTTAGATTTATGCCTGGGACGTCTGCCGGGATTTCTCTTCCATAGCAAGGTAAATTCTACGCTACCTACAAGTTGGTGGGACCAATGCAAGTAACACAGGTAACCACTTCACTCCTGAAGCGTTTCCTGGGCAGAGCTCTGCAGCTCACAGATTTTGCAGAGATGCTCAGAGTTCTCCTTCCAGACTTAGAAAAATGAAACATTAATAATGGCTGCCAGTTGCTATAGCAACAACAACTACAGCAAGACGATTCACAGAAGCCAGGCTTTGCTTATGTAACCTACTCTGTGCAGACAACTATTTCTGAAACAGTTAAAACTACAAAGCCTGCATGCTGTTATTTAGCAGTTCAGTTCCTGGATGTGCACATTCAAGCCATTACTCTAATCAAGAGTACATCTGCCTGAGGAAAACTGGCAGTTTTCTGCTAGTCTGCCTCTACCTCATTAGAAGGGATGCTGTAACTACTTACAGCAAGTCCAACACTGCATTTTCTAATTCTTCTTCTGTTCTTTGTATAAAAGATATTTCCTATTGCTGGAAGCTAATTAAAACAAGCATTTAATATGGTGCAAAATGCAGATATTCAGCAACAGTGAAGGAAAAAGGAATGTTTCCTACCATTGGTGGGCAGGGAACAAAGCTGAAACACTGACTTAAAATATATTTCTGCTGCATGACTTATCCTTAATCACTTCAATCGCTGTCAAAATAAAAACTGTGCCAGGACTGTACTGTCATATTTAAGGAGGCATAAGAAAAACACAGCTACTACTAGCCAAGAGTTCAACTAAATTCTCAAGACATCTTTTACTGGAAAACTTGTCTTCTAAAGTGAACATTATAGGAAACTGGAAAATCCTATTTTCAATTAAGGGACCAGTTCACAGAATCACAGAATGTTAGAGGTTGGAAGGGACCTCGAAAGATCATCAAGTCCAACCCCCCTGCCAGAGCAGGATCACATCCTGCTGCCAGGAAACCAGACTTTGTGAGGAGTAAGGTATTGCTTGGCACAAGGGCAGCAGACTCAAATAGCTAATTACAAAACTATACAGAACTGAAAAAAAGCAATATAAATAAATATGTGTTTAGAAAGCCAAAGTTATGTCACTTGAACAGAAAGGTGCTCACGTACAATCTTTAAGTAACACCAGCATTTACTTTTAAAGTCTCTTTAATATGAAGACAACAAAATGGTTACTAGAGCTCTTTGGCCTTCATGTTATATGAATAATTAATCATTTTAGGTATGCTAGCAAAACCAAAGTATATTTTTGACCAGGTCCTTTCTGGGATCTTAGGCTGAGTGTCATATCACTCAAAAGAGGAGCTTATCTTTATATGCTGCTGCACCTCCCTTTGTAAAAAGCAAAACTTCTTCCTCTGTAGAATTTCTGTGGGCAGTTGAATTCGCTTAGACACAGCCATGAACTACTCTATTGGCAGCACAAGCATGTGCCCTAAGTCCAGTACTATGAGAGCTCTTTACACATCACTAAAGCAAAAATCATTCCAAGTCTGCACAGGTTCTTCTTCTAGCTCCTTAAGCATTGGTGCCATTGGTTTTCCAAGCACTTGCTAGTTAGCCAGCTTGGTGATTGCATTGCCTGACTGCCATAATTTGCAGCTCTTAGCCTTTGGAGACATAAATTTCACTTTTTTTGCCCCTGCCGGTCTTGAAGGAAACCTTTTGGCTCTGACTAACTTTTATTTTAAGCACATTCCACAACTTCAAAACCATTCTGAGAGCATGCAGCTGTATTCAGGTTTTAACAGCCCCTGAAAATAAAGTCTTCTAGAGAAATAACATCTCTAAGATGGGTTGCTACAGATAATAAATAAACCCCAACATTTCTTAGTCTACTTTCCTAAGAGAAGCAACACAAATCTTATCTCACCCCATTGCTTTTAGTCTGATATACAAAGGTAGTCTGTCTATCCATCAAATCAAAGAAGGTGTTAAAAAAAGTATAGGAAAAAAAGCGACCATGGTGCTGGTTGGATTGTGTTTAACAGACAGAAAAAAACAATAGGAAAAGTGTTAAACTTGTTGCCTTGTTCTTCAGATCTATTTTTTTAATTGTTTTATAAGGATGGCATGACAGCAAATGTAATGTTAAAACATCTGAGAAAGCACTGCATCATGCCATAAACAAATCTATTTAACGCTAATTTTTAAGTATTCAAGAATAAAAATCCTAAGACAAGTTATTTTAAACCAAAACACTCAAGTGCTCAGTATTTTGCAACAAATGCCTCTCATTCTTGATACTAAGACTTGCACAAATCTTTGTACTTGGAATAATGTTTCTAGTAACTGAACTACAAACTGTTTCAAATCCCAGAAGGTTTTTACACAGTGACCTAGAAAAAAGTTGCAATGAAGTTTCCATTAAACTGTATCTTCACAACTCAGTACCACTGAAATAGATCAAAGCCTGACTTCATTCACAGTGGTTCAGCCTTTCTGATGAGCGGGCTGTTCTCTTCCAGGAGCACAATCACATGCTTAATTATTTGATAGCAAGTACACACATAGGTCATATTAAACCACATTGCATGAGGAATTTCTACTCTGAGATTTCCTAACTTTTCAGTGCTTGAACTTGGAACCTTAAAACTTAACACAAAGCTTGCATTACATACCAATATATATCAGTCACCTAAAACTAAAAACATACAAGCATTAAAAAAAAAAACCCAAACAACCCAAAAAAGGTAACTTCACACACCACAACCCCCTATCTCACAAATCAAATTAGTTCAGGAAATCTCAACGCTGTATTCTCTGGGATAACAGAAATTGATTTGGCAGACTTAGCACCTTGCCACTAGATGGGGAGAATATGTTTTGCCAATATTTTCCATTCCATCAGCTGCACTCCTGCTCCCCTTTTCCTTTCAAAGCACAACCTTCGCTCCCCTCCCCACCTCCTCAGGCACTGCCTCAACCTCCTTCTCTTGCTCCTGAACCTGCAACTCTCTTCTCCTGCCTTTCTACTTTTTACCCTTGTAGTTTTCTGGCAAACACTCTTCCAACCCAAACACCTCCTCCTCCTCACCTCTCTCTAGGGGCACCAGATCACTCTTCCTGCACAGCCAGCAGCATGTACCTGGGCAGCACGGGAGGAGAGCAAGCCTCTGCGCTCGGTGTCGGTGGGCCTGGTGCTGAAGCAGCCTGCAGAGACTGGAAGCAGCCAGGGAAAGAAAGTCCCACTCAGCCTCAGGAGCTCCGGGGAGAAGCGTGCTCACTCATTCCATGGGGATGGTAAATCATGCGAACACTGATGAGCCCAAAGCATTTGAGAGGAAAGGCTGATGCCTCAGTTCAGCACAAAAACCTGGACAGAAATATAGCATGCAAATGCTGAATGCATCCCTACCAGGCATGAGCAAACAGTGACTTTTTATGTGGCTAAATGGCTTCTCATAGGGACAGGAGCAGGCGTAGCTCTAAAAGCAAATTCATACTGTTCCCAGTTTCAATTTTTTCCTTCAAAGCACAGTAGCCTTTAGTTGTCCCTTTGAGACTGATATTAAGATTTTTTTCAAGAAGAAAAATCCCCACTGCTTTCTCATGTCTCATTCTTCAGTAACTGGTCCATTTGCTGAATAAAGTTTAAAAATGGAAGGGAAGAACCTGGCAAAAGGAAAACAGAAGCCAAACCCCTTTAAATCTAGCAAACTTATAAAGAGAATGAAAAAAGGCTCTTTTAATGGGTAATGTTATGCAACCTTAATTATTTGCCATCTGCCTTGTAAAATTCAAATCAAGCATAAGAAGGATAAAACGCTCACTTGGGGTTATTTTATTATGCAAAACATCTTGGTTTTACAACAGCATCACTGAAATGCTTCATGGAATTACAGCTCTTTAATTCACAGTGGCTTCCTCTTTATTGTGGATGGAGACAACAAAGAATTTAGACCTCTAAGCCACATACTTCATTGCAGCAGCCTAACCATGACAGGCTGGTACCAGCAAAAATGAAACAAATACTACTCTCTGTCATAGCAGAACTAAACATTTAATTTCATGAAGTATGTTTGAATTTGCCTTCAGAAACAATGAGAACACATTTAGAACATTTTTAGGTAGTAGTTGGGGCCCTGCCTTTAAAGATTAAATGTTTTACAAGGATTGCTAGACTAAACTGCAGTATACTATGTGTATCTCTAGAACTTCTTACAGAGCATGTTCTTGGTGCCGATTCCTTTGCTTAGTCAACCAAAACAGAGAAAAAATGGACTGTCAAATGAGTGTTTGTTGCAAGTGTCTTAACTATGTCCCCGCAATACTTCAAAATCCAATGTAATTCTCTGTAACATGCATTAAATATTCCACTTCAGCACAGAAAAAAGAAGCATCATATAAAAATATACAAATTACAGAAATGGTGCAAAAGAAAGAGAAACGATATGAGCAACATAATGCTGAAATCATGCTATCTGACTCCACACAGCAATGCATCGTTCACCATGTTTGAGTCACATTTCTGAAAGCCCAGGAAGCCTGTGCTGATGCCCGGTAGCCAGCGGTAACAGGTCCAGTAACTTTAGACAGGATGATCAGGCTTCCCCTCTCTGTCCTTAACAGGGGAGGTGGGGATGGAAAAGTGCTCAAGACTGCTTCACCTTCAGGCAAGCCACTCAACCGCTGTCCCCCAGCTCTTCCCTTTGCTCATGAAGACAGCAGTTGAGAGGTTGGTTGCCAAAGCCATTAAGTTTTCTTGTGTGCAGCCACTGAATGGAACTGGCTCCACACCAACAGTGCAATGGTTCTCACAAGTCACCTTCAGTATCCCCACATAATTTCCTGACTTGACTGAATTGATCACTTTGAAACAGTCACACGGGGTGCTGCCGTGTAAAAGATCACCTTGCTCCACAGCCCCTTGATCAGCACAGCCAGATAACTCCAGAACATCATTATCCCTGCCCTAAACAATTAGAATTCAGCTATACACAATAACAAGATACATTCTGTTTCTGTCTGAGACACTTTAAAACATTAGTTCCAAAACCAGGAGTGCCAGCTAACTTACGTTAGTGCTTGCTTACTGCTGTGCCAGGTTTGCAATTGAAAAACCAAACACCAAAACTAACTTGTCAGCACTTTTTACTTCCAAAAAGCATTTCTCTTGCTTTTAATAGAGCATCAATGCCAGAAGCTGATGCAACTAGAGACAAACACTCTGCAAAACCAAGATTTGCAATACAGCAATTTAAAGGTGCCCTCAACCTTTACATCATCCACCAGTTCTTGTTTGTGAGTAGCAGGTCTAACAGAGCATATCCCCACGTCGGTTCATAGATCATCTGCATCAAGAATTGTTCTGGAAGGCATTGAACTCATCTCCTGGTTTCTAGTACCCTGCTGCATGGCCCTTCCAGAACAGCCAGCCAGCCAGTGGTTAAGAGTACTACAGCCCATGACCATGAGGCTTTCTCCAGCTGCCCAAAGGCAGCAGCATCGGCTCCCCTTTCTTAATCAGGAGGTCTGCAGCAGACACTTAGGACAGCATTATCAGTGCTCTTACCCACAAGGTCTCTACTGCCCAAGGCAAAGCTCCAGTCATTCAAGCCATTCCTTTATATAGAGCACAACTCCTCCTCTTGATCTGTCCACCTTATTTTTTCTCTTTTCACCAGTAAATTTAGGCCTGAAATGCCTCTCAGGGCTCTTCAGCTGACAAGCCCTACACTATGCATGGCCTGACAACAAGCCCAGGGGTGTTGTCACCCCTCACATGCTGGATGTTTACTCTGCTGTCCACACCATGCTTCACAAGCCTGGGGCATCACAGATGAGTGGGAAAACTGGTATCATTCCTTTTAAATAGCTTTATTTTGGATTAGGTTAGGAAGGGATAAGGAACAGTTCTATTTCATGGCCTAAAATGCAGAAAAATAGATTATGAAAAAATAAAGCAACAAATATGCAAAGTCTTCTTAATCTAATGTCACTGTAAAGCTAAATGTGGATTGTTAACATTAAAAGTAGGCTTTTAATCTTCAGTCAGGTCTTAGGAAACGTGGTTGAGGAACTGGTTGTAGTCATCACAGTAAGACAAAGTAGAGGCAATCCTTGCTAAATTGCAATTCTTCTCAGTGCTGGAATCATGCTGCCTTTAAAGAATATACAGTATCCCAACCACTACAGCTCTCCACTAGGCTACTTCTGAAATTTTTTAATCAAGAGAAACACAACCCTTTGCCGGTTGTTGAACATTCACACAGCTTTAAAAACTGTCAGATCTTTGGACACTGAGATCTTTGCTTGGCACCTCACAGCCTTGAACAACAGCATCCAGCTACAGACAGGGCCACACCAGTGCCACCATACTCACCCACAAAGAAAGGGCTGAGCTATGTTTCATTTTTGAAGTTCCAAAAGTCACTAACAAAACCCAACTCCAAACCAATGCATTTTCAAACTACATGTAATTAACAGTAATTAATGTCACAGTGAACTGATACTCATACTGACATAATTAGCAGTAGGAAGTCCTACCTGCCACATCCCCTAACCTCCTGCAAACTAAGAACAGTCTAAATTTAGCTGTACCAGCTAAAACTCCTGCCATTGCTACATCCAGATTAGGAAGTAACAATGAAGGATATTAATTAGAGATTGTAGGGAGAAGATATATTAATTTGCATCCTATATAAAAATGGTATTTTGTCTATATTTGAATTTTCATGACACTATGAGTTTCACAAACAAGTGAGATTTGATCCTGACTTGGAGTTAATTTTGAGACCTTCTTCCCTGAATAAAAGCCTCCCTGATTTCTGTTGATAAACAATGTGAAATAATAATACAAATTAAGATAGTCCATATTTTTCCTGGCTTACCAGAAACTAATAAGATTATTTTCATTTTGGTAGAAGACTAGACCTATGCAATTAGACTCTTCTAAACTTATGCAATGTTTCTACTTGCAGGATGTGCATCATTTAATTCTTCTCCCCGTAGTTGTGTTCAGTGTGTACCAGATACAGTAATGCATTTTTGAGAGCAAAAGAATATCATACCCCTCAAAAGAACAGAAGTTCTAGTGAAGAGGGCAGACCACTTGTCAATTGCCTGTTTGGAAGAAATTCAGGTAGTATGCTGAGTCACATGTTCCAGTGAACATGATTATTTGAGACAATAACTCTGGTAACACTGTAAAATTAAAAAACATTCTAGGGGTTTACATTATCTTCCCCTTGTAACAATTAATGTTGTATTTAGATGACACGAACTTGTCTGTGATACTCTCAGATCTGTGCTACAACAATAACCTGCTATGGATGTTCCAAGGAAATCTCTTAAAGACATCCTTGTGAGTCATCTGGTTAGGAGCTAATGAACACTAACTATGATGGGCTTTGGAAACAGTTCTTCTTCCTCAACATCTAATCTGGGATTAGATATTGTAATGAGTAAGAGACTGTAAGCAACCTGAGAGAAGGACACTGTACTCCAAGTTGTCCATGCATCACGCAGTGCTACTGTGAGTCAGGCTGTACAACATATTCAGCAGGAACCCAAATAGCTTATGTATTTGCATATGTTAAAAACTTCTCTGCATAGTAGCAGCGAGCAAAGCTCCTACCATGCTAGCACTTCCTCCTATACATAGGCTTAGATCTGTGGCCCTTCTTGAAGCCATGAGACCATTATGCATAGCCTTAGGCACATCCAAACTCTTCATCAGAGCTGGATCTGATCTAACTGGGGAATCCGTAACTGCTACAGAACAGATTTTATTCTAGGTCTGTCTGACCAAACAGGAAAGTCAGAGGGACAGGTGGAACAAGTAACAACTATAGCCTCCTCTGAGCTAGTTACAAATCAGAAGGAACTACAGTAGTTGAACGGAAACAGAACGTCTCTTCAATGGCAATAATATCATCTAGAAAGTCTTGAATATGTCCCCAAATCACTAGTGTCTAAGTGCTACTACAGGACCAGTCACCATTTTTCCCCAGAAAACCTTTTAAAACCAGTCTTATGAGAGCTTAGTTTTCTAAGCACATGAAACACTGGGCAAATAATCAGCTGTAGTGTAACATGTATATTTTCACATTTATTCATGAATAATTCTCCAGAGGTCCCTTCCAACACCTAACATTCTATGATTCTATGACTCACAAAACTACTTTCAAAAATGTCCTGTATTGGTTTTAACAGACACTTTGTACGCCTGATGAGATCTGAAGCTCACTGCATTCCATGGATCATTAACTATTAACAATTCCTACCACAAAACATTCTGGATACAAAGAAGTGCCAAAGATATTCCATCCCACCCCCTGCCTCAAGATGCCCATAATCCTACCGTGAGGATATGAGAGCCCCTTCCCCTACCACTGCAGCAGCCAGAGGCGGCTCTGACTGTACCTAACAAGAGGTGGCCACCCAGCCAACTGCACTTAATTCAACACCACCAAAAGGCACCAACACACCACCGAAACTGATTGTAACACAGCAGGCAGCCCAAGGTTATCATGCTCCATCCTATCCTTAAAAGCAAATGGTTGAAAATATTTGCATTTATATTCTTCTCCCTCTTTTTGTCTAAGTCATGCGAGTGACCTGAAGTAATAAGCAGGGGCTGATTAATTGCTGTATGCGTTCCCTTCTGCAGAGCTGAAAGGTCAGTCGGGGTAAAAGCAAAGGGTGACATGACGTACAATACTAAACACTCCTGTTTTTAAGCAGCCACCTTGTTCAATGAACCACGCGCAAACCAAGAAAAGAGTTCTTTTCACCTCATGCACTCAGGCTTCAATGGACCAGCTGAGAAACAGTTGCTGAACTACTAACTCCAAAGGCAGAGAAAAGCCTTATGTGGGCCTCCCTCCCCAAGGCTAAGCGCTTAATGGCATATTAAAAATGTAGATATCTTAGTGCAGATTTCTAAGGATTTCTCTACATTTACATAACAGTTGGCAGCTCTCTCATCTGTGGCTGGCATTTTTTGTTTGTTTTGGTTGATTTCTTTTCCTGGTCTTCATAAAACCATCTGCAACAGTGTACTTGCTTTTACAGTTTTGTTTGTGGAGAAGAGATGTCCAACTGTCTCTCCTCTTATTAAGCTGCCACAGACATTGTTAGACACTGCTGTGCAAAAGGCCAGAGATGTAACAAATAGCAGCAACTATCCCAAAGTGGTTTAATCTGAGATTACATTTTAGAAATAGGATTTCAATGCTTTCTGTGACATTATTTTGTTATGTTATTGCTGTATTTGTTTAGTACTGAACTGTTGGCAAACATACAGTGTATGTTTTCCAGAAGCATTTCACCTTATGTTGATGGTGAACTAGCTGAAGATGAAACCCAGTGAGAACAGAGCAAGGCAACAGTGAGTTAAATTAGATAATTTAAAAATTCCAGCCAGCAAACAAGAAATATTTCATTCTCTTACTCAAAAGTGATCCTCCTTGTTTCCACAAGGTGGAAAACATTTACTGTGAAGAGGTTTCAGCTCCAGCAGTCTCAGTGTCCCTGAAGTCCCAAAAGCTAGCAACGAATATATTCCTAGTTACGGCATCAGTAATATCATATTCTGTCTTTCCACAACAACTAGAGAGCGAGCAAGAGAGCTTTGAATCTAGCAAGATGATTATACAAATGAGTTTGTCAAGGTATATAATTATCAAACTCTTAAATCACTTCTTTCAGAGGGTGTAACAAGAGAAGGCATGCAGACAGGCAGAACTATGCAGATTAAGCAATGTAAATGTTAATTAAGAGATCTGGAGAAGGGAAAGGAAATCATGCAATTCCTCTACATTAGCATGTGGAGCCCTGGGCTCAGGCACTACATGGTGAGGGAAAGCCTTTCTAAGGGAAAAACAAGTAGAAAGCAGAGCTTGGGCTTGGGAAAGGGAAGACAGGGTCAAATTTCTGTCCTGTCTTCTGTCCTCACCCTTTCCATATCCTTCTCCATGCTCAGGAGACAGGAATAGCAGTCTTCAACAAAAAACGGGCAGACCTCAATGCTAACACACACTGCACCAGCACTGAGAGGTTCTGTGGCCTTTGTACCAGTCAGTTGCAAGGCTGAAGCAGCGGGGAAAGATCCTGATAAATGTAACCTCTATTTCCCTGTCTTGTTTTTGTTTTACAGATGCTTCTATTATTGCAAATATACATCTTTCACCAGGACTAGACAGAAGAGTTAAAATGCTTTTTCCCCAGGACAAATGAACAGGCTTCACAAATCTCGGGTACATCACCCACTGCAGGCTGACAAACTGAAGGAGGTCATGCTAGCACACAGAAGGCTCTGTATCATGCACATACTGGGGAGACTGGGAGACAGATTCTTCAAGCAAAAAAAGCCTGCTACCACTGGCTGCAAGACTTGGGGGACCAGATCTCACTTGGCTGCTGTGTGAAAGCTGAAGAAAGTACAGAAAAAGCCTAGGACTCATTGACCACTTGGAGCATTCACAGCCTTGTTTAGAGGTCATGTTCAGGTATCTAATTTTGGTCTGCTGTAGTCCTATAGAATATTATCTTTGCTTCCATGTATGCATTCAGGCTATTAAAATCTACAGGATTAAGAGCTACACTTACATTTCATACAGCTGAGGGAAAGACTTGGTTATAATTTAATTGGACAAAGTTGCTAGAGTGCCTCCTCCAAATCTGTCCTCATAGGACTACCAGTAGCCCTCTGCCTTTGTCTAGGTCTAGAGTAAAGCAGCAGAGATATTTTATTGTTTTTATGCCATGATAAATAACAAGCTTCAGAAGAAATATACTGTATTTTACTCAGCTAAAAGAACACAAAGAATCCATGGCTGCAACAGTATTATCAAGTTATTTCACAATAACCTAGTTTCTGAACTAGTCATCTGGCAGGCCCAGCAGCAATACTTCTTGTCCAGGACATTCCTAATGGATGTAACACATTCAAGCCTCTTACTCCCCGTCCCACTATCCCTCTTAATGTGCTCTTCAGGTGTGCTGCCGTTCAATGCAGTAGTCTAGCTGAAGAAGCACTAAGAAATTGAGAACAGAGGCATGTCACCAAGCTGAAAAGCTCTCTCTACAAGTGGGTAGACTGGGGTGAAAAACCTGACTGTGTTGCATCACTAGCTTTTTAAAGATTAAATCTAGCATGTGCCAACACGCCTAACAGCAACCTGTCACTGAAGTCCAGAGAAACTCAGCTTCTCAGCTGACTGCATCTACAAAATCAGCTCTCACCTCCTACATGCTGGCTTAAGAATTGCCCAGAGTTATCCTAAATTTTATCAGGAAGCAGAAACACTCCCAGGATACTAAGACATATTTTCATATGTGCCTTGTCTTGCTAAGAAGATGCCAAATTTTAATGTGTCATCAATAGGCTAGTTATTTATATACTTGCTCTTTTCCAAGTGCTATTTGCAGGTATTAGAGCAATAAACTAAGAACAGTAAAGTAGGCTTTGCAATAAGAGCCTTAGAAACAGCAGA
This sequence comes from Eurystomus gularis, assembly GCA_013400335.1. Classification (NCBI taxonomy): domain Eukaryota; kingdom Metazoa; phylum Chordata; class Aves; order Coraciiformes; family Coraciidae; genus Eurystomus; species Eurystomus gularis. The sequence continues at coordinate 81,199 of VZZY01004628.1, read as the reverse complement.
TACTGTGAGCTACCAGCTTCAAGGACTTCTTCAGCATTCAGTGAAGAATCTCTCTGACACTTCTTGAAAATCTTCTATATCCTAGTATACATTTTGTCCTAAAATGTGGTAGGAAGGACCTACACTGAGTATCATAAATAGGGAAGCGTAAGGAAGTTTGGAATGCATCTCAAGACGCCACATTCAAATTTTATGTCCAAAAAACAGGCTTCACCACCCCACGGTTCAGGTCCTTTTTCTACCTGCTACCAAGCTATTTAAGATTTCTCTATCTGTCAATACTCACATAATCTCAGCCCTTTGAGTGCTGCAGTTGGTAACAAAACTGAGTGAGAAGGCAGGTGCAAATGCTTGAGCACTCCTGTGGAGCACTGACGGCAGAGAACAGAGGCACACGTGCATCCCCAGAGTAGCTGGGCAGTACCCGCTGAGGCTGTATTTGGGCTGTGCTCTTCCCGTCACTGCTGAACACAATATATTCCCGTGAAACGTATATATTTTATAAATGGATAGTAGAAGAGTCAGAACAGGGTTTGTATTTGCTAAGTTTAAATATATTTTGGTACTATTCAGATGTTAAACTGAGGAAAGACTGTTACTTCTGCATCTAGTTGGCTCAAATTAATCTCTGGTTAACTGCTGGAATGCATCAGGGATAAATCTTAGCTACAAAGTGGCTTAATGGTAAAAACTTAAATGTGTGTCAATACTTGAACCTTCCACTCATTTGCCTCCTTTTATGATCAAAAAAATGCAGGAAACAAGCACACTGAAATAGTATGCTTTTCTTCCATTAATCACTAGCTATATTAAATTATTTCCAGTTATCTGGACAAGAACACCAATGCTTTATCACCATCTCTAGAGACACTATTGTAGTTCTATAGATAAAAAAGCCAGCTGTCCTGCTTAAAAAAAAAAACAACACAAAACAAGAAAGTAATTTAAAAAAAGAAAAAAAAAAAAGCATGCTTTAGTTCTAGGTGAGACTAACAACTTCCTCAGCTCAGCCCTGTCCCCCACAGTGTTCCTGGGTTATACTTACAAATAGTTAAAAGAAAAAAACTTCAGTTTGAATCCTGCTTTCAGTTAGGCAGCTCAAATACTTACAGGATTTGAAGTTAAAGAATTTAGCTTTCTATCTTTCTTCCCTCACAAAAGAAATATTTGGGAACAGTTAGTTAACAACAACTTCCACATTTCAATGTAGCCTGGAAAAAGATATGATACAACACAAAGTAAAAGAAATAGAAGACCACTCAACATCCCAAAGGACTCCACAGGTCCCTGCAGCCTTTAAAAACAACAAAAACAAACCCACAACTTTGAAATAGGTTTTCACCTCCAAATTCAGTGATGCATCCCTGTGTCATGACATTGGTTTCAGCACCAGGTAAAAGCCAAATCCTGGCGTGGGATTTTAACTCACTGTAGCCATCTGTTTCAAGAGGATTATATGGATTTTTTTTTAAAGTGCTAGACACATTAAAAATAGCAGATAGCCATTTCAAATGCTTTTTCAGGTACCTTGTGTTAAAAATATCACCTAAGCTTGAGAGTCAAAGCTACGTGACCCTGTAAATTTGCCACACGTATTGCCACCCTCTGACATCTTAAAAAACCCAAAAACAATATTGTAAAAGCAGCAGCCATTTAGTAACATCTCTACATTTGTTTTTCATAACTAAAGGAAGCACTTATAGTCACTAGCTAAGTCCCAGCTATCCTCAGGCTCCCATCTAATAGCATAGTTATAATTTCCAAAACAGTACAACTTAAAACACTGTGTGTTTTTTTGACAACTGAACGTTGAACTTTTCCAAGGAATATTTGTTCCCAAATCTGAAAGTCTCATTTTGCTTAAAGCATTTACTGTACGCGTTCAAAGAATGAGCTGCATACTCATTTCATGCAGGTGAATAAATGTGTTTTTCCAGGATGTTTTGTTGCTGGGCAACATGAGTATTTCAAATCTTTTACTGCTTAGAAAAAAAAAAAAAAAACCACAGTAATTTTGGTTCTTTTGCTTCAGGTACCTGGAACAGATCTACCTTCTGTCTGAGCTGGGACTTGATCTGCATACATGAGAACAAATTGCTTCCATTCTATTCCCATAGGCAGAACAAGCAGCAATTCAGTGACTGCTCCATCCATATTATGATCTATGGATTTATTGATTTTTGCTTTTTAACCAAGGAATCTGTATACCTTTTTCTCTATGGAAAAAAAAAAACAAACCCCAACCAAAGGGAAGAAGCATTATTATTTCCTATGTGATCAAACAGGTTGCTCAGTTACTGGAGATGTATGATAGGCTTCTTATCCTAGTAATACCACACACACCTAAGCACAGGCAGGAGGGACACAAGTGAAGTTACACTTCATTACATGACCTGTAGCTCTGAGAAGTCATGTGTGCTGGTTTTGGCTGGGATAGAGTTAATTTTCTTCATAGTAGCTGGTATGGGGCTGGTTTGGATTTGTGCTGGAAACAAGTGTTGATAATTCAGGGATGTTTTGGCTATGGCTGAGCAGAGCTTACACAGAGTCAAGGCCTTTTCTGCTTCTAACACCACCCCAGAGATTAGGCTGGGGGTGCACTAGAAGTCGGGAGGGGACACAGCTGGGACAGCTGACCCCAACTGACCAAAGGGATATCCCATGCCATATTATGTCATGCTCAACACAAAGCTGGGGGAAGAAAGAGGAAGGGGGGACGTTCAGAGCAATGGTATTTTGTCTTCCCAAGTAACTATCACGCTTGATGAAGCCCGGCTTTCCTGGAGGTGGCTGAACACCTGCCTGCCAATGGGAAGAAGTGAATGAATTCCTTGTTTTGCTTTGCTTGTGTGCACGGCTTTTGCTTCACCCGTTAAAATGTCTATCTCATCCCAGGAGTTTTCTCACTTTGCCCTTCTGAATCTCTCTCCAATCCCACTGGGCGGGAGTGAGCAAGTGGTTGTGTGGGGCTTAGTTGCCAGCTGGCATTAAACCATGACACTATGTCAAACAGCCAAACCTTCTACTTCATAGGAGTGGCACCTTCAGTTGCCCCCGTTCAACACCATCATTCTGTTAATGCAGATCTGCTTTGCAACTAGGCTGGGGAAAAGAAGTACTTAGGCGATGCATATAGACACATGGTTGTGAATGCTAAAGCTACTCCAAGCCTCCTCCCCCTGCATCATTTTACACAGCCTTGCCCTCAGCTTTTGTTTCCCATTAACATGTGTTGGTCACTGTACATACATTTTAAAAACTGGAGCAGCTCCGATTTTGTAACACTGCTTGCCAATACATGAGAGCACTGGTTAATACCAAGAGAAGTCCAAAACCCTCACTTAGCATTACTTTCTTATTATAAGTACTATAATTTGATACCAGCTGTGTATTTTTTTTCCTGTACTAAAATAGCCCAAACATATACGAACTTCCTGTTTAAATTTGGTAATTCTATCATGATGTTTATTTTTTTAAATAACTAATTAAAGAAATTATATCAATATAAGTTATGACAGCCTAAAGGTTTGCCTTATTTTCAATCAATTCATGCAATCAAGGCCTTATAATTAAATGCTGTCTCTGTTCACATCCTCCAATAATGGTTGTTTTATTATATTATACTTCCATTTCTACTTTGCAACATTATCTGGTATCTGCAGAATTCCACTGCTTTGGCAACCAATTTTATCTGAATATTCATTTTTCAGATGAATTTGATTTCCAAAGATTTTGGCAAAGGTACAACAGATCAATTTCAAACATAATTGGGAACTTCAGCGTGACAGGCAGTTGCTTTAAAGTAAAGTAGGTGGTATCAGCTTACTTTTACTGCTTGTTCCCATCATGATTACTCCACAATTCAGCATCTCTTTCCTTCCCCTACCTAAATCCTCCAATCCCAAAGAAAAAGCCTGCAATCTAAGGCCAAGAATAAAAACGGGTGAAATTCTTGTAACCACCAGGGAAAACAGTTAAGGGTGCATGTACAGCAGTGAGCCATCAGGTAGTGCTAGCAATCCTTTATTTCTGGGAGCACAAAGTTTCACTTGCCCCACTTAACTAATACATTCAAAAACCCCAGATAATTCATTGTCATAATTTCACAACACGATTTCAAGATTAAAGGACCTTCCACTCAATTCACTTTCAGAACCACCCCAGCGTGACAGCCATGATTTAAGTAAATTAAATTTGCAGACATAAAATCAGGCAACATTTACTAGGACCTGTAATTCTGCAACGAGCACACATGTACATGGACAACCCGTGCCGGGGCTGTGCTCTCTGGAATTGGCCCGTGTGATGGGCAAGCACTTATCTAATCACTGCTGTATGCCAGGGCAGGCATCACAACAGAAGGCAGCATCTGGAGGTGCTGACCCCCCAGTCTGCAGGATGTATGTTGGCTTACACCCCTCCACATTAGTTCTAGATCCCAACATACCAGACATCAATTGTCAAAAAAAAAGTAAAAGAATACTGCTGCAGATGAAGAAAAGGCACGTCTTTGTGGAGGGCCTGTGAGCTGCCAACACCTGAAGAGGAAATAAGGCTTAGGTGAGGGTGTTGCACATAGAAGGCATGATAGCATCAAGCTGCTATTTAGTATTAGCCTCCTCTCAGGTATCTTAAGTAGCACTTATAGCAAAAAACAATTCATTTATTACTGCAGAGATAGTTCATAGCAAAAAAAAAGGACACCCACATGGGATAACCCAAAGTAAACAGAGCAGGCAACTACTAAAGAGGAAAACAGACATGCTGAATGACAAAATGAGACAGCAAAAAAGCATCTTAATCAGAAAGATTAAAAAAAAAAAATAAAAATTTGCTGGCTTTAGTTATCAGAAAATATGAGTGAGTGGTGTTAGAAGGGAAAACAAAATAATACTCTTGTTTTCATGCTCTGCATGAACAAACTTGAAAAACTAAAGAGATTAAGAGCTACAAAAAGCTTTAATTCCCTATTCAGGGAATAACTCGTCACAGAGAAGTTCCACACCACAGAGTGTCCTTTTCCTGTTGTTTGGTGTAGGACAGATAAAGGAAAGGAAACATTCTGATATGAAAGTTGTTACTTTTGGAATTGGGATCTTGTGTTCTACCTGTTTTAGTAACTGCAGTCCCTGGCTTATGTAAAAGATTTCATTACAGACAAACAGGCCCCTTCCTGTTCTGCATATTACTGTCCTCAGTTTCCATCAGTCTTGAAAATGTAAAAGTTAAAACTAATTAGACTGAATGAAGTTTTGAGCAAGTAACTAACTACACTACATATCAAGAGTGTAGCTACTTACAACCAAGAAGTCAACTTAAATAAGAAATCTGGTGTTTTGGAAAACAATCAGAAGTGAATTAGTTATTAACAATAAATACTGAAGAAAAGACAAAATCTTCAATTTTATAATGTATCTTAAAAGAAAATAAAATTAAAAGATCAGTGTATGCATAGATTACTCTTTTGCAAGCCCCTGCACCATGTTAGACCCCTTATAATTAAATAGAAAGTGAAAGTACAAAGAAAAAACACTATATGCATCCCATAGCTAGAGTCAATAGTGTTTTCCATTTACAAATTTTTATTGGAAAGCTATTTAAAAGGATTATTTCTAGAAATACAAAGACCACAGTGCTTACCTATTTCATCCATTATATTCAGTACTGTACATTCATTTGCACTGCAGAGGTCTACTGTGAATCCGTAGCATGATCCATATCACCCCATACGCATGACTTCAGTCTCTTATACTACATTGAAAAAATTCAGGCTGGCAATTATGCAAACCCGGTGTAGAAAGGAGGTGGTGTAACGGAAGGAAAAAGTGCAGCTTCAGAAAGTATCAAAAATGCATATAACCAAAATATCCTTTTGAGGTCAAATCTGACTTGCTCTCACCATTTCTGGTTGACCATCTGATCAAAATGGAGTTTGTCACATCCACAGCATCATGGGATTATATGCAAGGATAGGGAGGGGGGAGAAGTCTGCCAAGCACTTCCCCGTGCTCTGCGTCAATAGATTTGGGCTTAGCCTCTGTTAAGCGGCTCAAGCCACCGGTTATTGGTGCTGGCAGCTGTCTACCACACTGCCCCACTTCCTATTTCAAAACACACTGCCTAGGAGGAAGGCCTTGGTCAGTCAGCTCCAACCTGCCTCCACAAAAATGGGAGAAGTAGGACAGTGGAGCCTCCATGTCTGCCTTGGACAGTTCTTCAATAGATTTAAATAGCCATCCCTTTTTGAAGAGGTTAATGCAAAGATCAGTTACAGCAATACTAAAAATAAAAAAAACAACATGCATTTTGAAATTAAAAAAACTAAATTGAGAAGGGACCCTGGTTTTAGTGAAGGATTTTTGCAAATGTACATAAGTAGAATGTTTTCTTAGGTATTTCCAAGATTTTAATGTATTTGGTATACTATTAGCATTTCTTGGACATCAGGTAATTCTTCACAGACTCACAGAACGCTAGGGATTGGAAGGGACCTCGAAAGATCATCTAGTCCAATCACCCTGCCAGAGCAGGATCTCCTAGATCAGGTCACACAGGACATGTTTCTATTGGCTCGATAACAAATGAGCCTCTTCAACAAGTGCAGTACAGTCACTGATGTCAACACTTTTCCAAACATCATGGCAAATCAGTTACTAGCAGCTTAACAGCCACTGCTATATTACATCCTCCATCCTCCCCAAAAATATGCTAATAGCGCATTCAATACAGATTTCAAGAAATACGTATGTTACAGTGCTGTTTTCTATGTCATGTTTTACTTTGCACTGTAAGATATAAAACATACCTGTGTAACATGACCAAACAGAAATCTCAACTTAAATGCTTTCGTTTTAAACTTTGTTATAAAATAATTAGGATTTGTCACACCAAATGTCATGCCATCGTTAGACCTCCCATTTCAATACCAACAGCTTATAAACACTCTAGTTCTGTAATAATCATTTGTTAAGCCATAACAACTACTGTAACACTGCATGTGTGGCACAAGGACATCTCCCACCCACTCCACATGCCGGCTAATCCACATGAGCTTAAAAAGGCCCACAGAAGTCAAAGCTCTGTCCTGTCACCACTCCCAAACCTGGGCTGCAACATGAAAAGCAGCCCTGTGGCTACGAGGGAGCCTGGGAAAGTGAGATTGAGCATCTGGTCCTGCTAGAGCCTTCCCAGTATAACCATAGCAAGGACAACCCCAGGAGAACCAATGCCACTTAAGCCCTCACAGCTAGGATCTCTACCTTCAGATGAAAATATTTCTGTTCTCCGTTCTTTTTAGCATCTCATTTATCCAAATTATAGGTTCTGATGCAAACATCAGCCCCACAAGTGGTACAACCGGGCCCAAATTTTTGCTTGGGGTCTTGGCTACCCTGTGGTAGAAGCAATAACGAAGGCTCTAGAGCTCTTCCTGTGAAATTGTGAGCCTGAAGCAACTAGGTTTTATGGAGTATTGGGGAAGTAGATTGCTAAACACTGTGTATTTGAGTGTAAGCATTAATTATCTTTGATTATGTATACTAAAGATTAATTACAATTAATTTTATCATCCTTGTTCAGATGATGAGCAGGTAACTTGCTCTGCAAGTGGTCCTCTTGAGGTACAGCACTTAAAGTACAGAAAATGCATAAAAACAAAACCAAGCTCATTCTGAACATGAACAAAAAACCCCACCACATTGATGCTGACTGTAAAGCAGAATTAAAAACCTAAGGAGAGAACAGGTTAAACTAACACCATCACCCCACCCTCTGCTACAATGGTTCTGCAAATAAAAAGCAGTGTTTGTGTATTCTGATACATTCACATTGCAGTTCAGATCACACAGCCTGAGGAGGTAAAAGCTATTCTATCATTGACATGTAGGGTAAATTAACTTGCTAATTCACTTTCTAATGCATAGTCCATTGTGCATACAATTACATAAAAAAAAGGAAAATAAAAACTCATGCAGTCAAGAATATTAAATTTGTGTGGGTTATAACATTACACAGCTATACAGAGCTTCTTTTTAATTGCTGATAAAAAGGTACAGCTATTAAAACAAAAAACAACAAACCAAACAATCCACATCATTCACCCTTAAATCAGTCACATGCACAGCACTGAGCATATGCCATCCTTCTCTAGCACTGCCAGACAAAAGCTACATTGCCAAAAATAGCCCCGCAGTGTGCTAGAGCTGCTGCAGAATGCCCTAGATACATTTAGGCCATGAAGACGGAGCAGCTCTGCCTCAAGGAAGGGTTAGGCACTAGCCTTCCTAATAGGCCACGGCTGAAAAGACGGAGGAAGACAAACTTCCACCCTTGAAGTTAATTTTTAATAAACATTATTTAGCTGAGTTTAAAAGGGAGAGTCATCTGAAAGCTATTTCCATGCAGAACTAGAATGCTCATGTATACACAAAAAACATAACTGGAAAAGTTTGCCTAAGAACACTTGGTACAGGCTTTCATTAAAAGGTCACGTAAAGAAAAAGGTGCTTTTTTAAAACAAACAACCAACAACAGCAAACAAAACCATGACATATTATACAGAGCTGACTTTCACAGAAGCACAGAATGGCTTAGGTTGGAAGGGACCCTAGAGATCATCTAGTCCAGGCTCCGGGCCACAGGCAGGGACACCTCTCAACTAGACTAGGTTGCTCAAGGCCTCATCCAACCTGACCTTGAACACCCCCCAGGGAGGGGGCATCTACAACCTCTCTGGGCAATCTATTCCAGAGTCTCACCACCCTTGTACTGAAGAACTTCTTCCCAAGATCTAGTCTAAACCTACTCTCCTTCAATTGAAAACCATTTCCCCTTGTCCTGTTGCTGGACACTCTTGTGAAAAGTCCCTCTCCAGCCTTCCTGTAGGTTCCCAAACTTTGATGTTTCCCCTATGCGTTTTATTCTCTTTCTGCAGAGATTAGGAAAATCTAACAGTTAATGTTTTTCCTATAAGCTGGAAGAGCTAAACAACTAAAGATCATTATACTAAGTGTTTAGAGGGATCAAAGATTGATCATAGCCTAGCATGCCAGACAGACCTCCTCAAATCCCTTGTCAAATTTCAGGCTAATTCACAATTTATCCTTCCGCACCATCCCAACACTCCATTCAGCATGTGAGAAGGCAGCATCTTGAACCAAAGGAGATGAGTATTACATCACTGCAACAACAAACAGAAACCACACTTATCCACAACAGGGGATGTAGGTTTCAAATGAACTAACAACCTACTGACATCTCAGAGTCATCTTTATATACTTCAGCCATTTCCATTCAACAATTTTTTTTTATGAACTGGGACAATGGCAAGTGTACATTTCTCAGTAAAATACTGAGTGTGACCAGAGCTAATGCACTTTAATTTCTGCAGTGGAGAGGACTGTGGTCTGTCTTTCTAATGCTGTTCTCCAAGTTACCTCTAGGGTAGAAAGCTCAGTCTGAGTGAAGATATCATTCCCTATATCAATTGACCAAGACAAAATGGATTTCCTCAGATTAGCAGAGGATTGCCCTACACTGACGGGCCTTACCTTTAGCCAGATGAACAACTGAAAAACAAGAGCAAATCTCCACCCTTGCCTTGCACCCCTAACTGGGCTGACTCTGCAAGTGGGCCTTGTTACACTGCCTGTGAACCACCCACCATTTCAAAAAAAGAATCACACATACCACCAGCTTGTTCTTATCATTCAGGACTACCCTGACACACTCCTCTTTTTTTCCCTGAAATCTCACCCTGATGGTGAGCAGAAGGGATGGAGACTTCCCTTTAGCTACGACAGTCTTTGGAGTCCCACATGTCAAAGTTCAGTCATCAACCTTTAAAGTGTAAACATTAGCCAACATCACAGTCCTCATAAAATGAGTAACATGACAGCAGTACAGTATTTAGAGAGCAAGCTACTGTTATAGCTTGATGCTTAGCCTTCCAGACCCATTTCTATGAAGGTTCAGCACAGAAAGCATTGAACAGAAACAAAAAAGAAAGGGAAATTATTCAAGAAAGAGGCAAGCCTTGGCACTCCTGTCGTTCTGTGTTTCTGACAAGGCTATTGGATGCCCAGGGGATCATCTGTGTCAAAGCAACAAGCTATTTCTGCTCTAAACTGTCTTCATAAAGAGGGAGAGGGCTTGGGGAAAAATGCAGGTGAAAAACAAAGAACCTCTGAAAAAGTGAAGGATATACTCTCTGCCTATCATAAGGAGGAAAACTCAAGCAGGTTGGTGCTTAATAATATTAAAATTGCCAGGAAAGGGTATAATTCAGCCAGTGTTGTCAAACAGCAGTAGAAAAACAGTTCGGGGGGAGATTTCATCATCCATTCCCTGGACATCCATTCCATTTAGTCCATTCCCTGGACTACCTGTGCTTCATTGTGGCTTTCATTACACTGACCACTGTCAAGGAACACGGCCTTAAATTTAAATATTAAAAGAGAAATCCACTGCTACAACAGTTTTTCAGTCTTAAAGACTTTTACTCCATCTCCTTTTAAAGGAGCATAAAAGGATCTGCAAACAATATCTTAAAAACATTGTAAATGTAGGAAAGTGATTGTCTATGTGAAGTTTTCATCATGTTTCAGTCTACTAGTACTAAATCAGAAGACACTGATATATACACATATATAGCTACTATACATAGCTTAGTATTGAGGAACGTGGTTCCCCAGCTGCTGAGTCTATAATGCTCACATTTGTGAGAACTGTGTAATCCTGTGGAATTAACTGCAAATAGAAGTGTCACTCTTTCCTTTGTGTCTATAAATGTCTCCATAATAAATTAACCCATCAGTTATTTACCATACATGTACAGATTTATTCAAATCTTTTCCCCCATCCTTCACATGTCAAAACAAAGGAATATTTTTCATTGCTTTCTTTATGGTAACCAGGATAAAATCACATTTATGGAACTGAAAACTCTCCTGACAAGATGCTTCCACTGTAGATTCAACGTCCTTGTGAAATTCTTTTTAGTACATTAATAGGAAAAGCTCTTGAAAATCTGAACAAGTAGTCACTTCCTTTCTCCCCCCACCTATAGCAGTAATAGCACAACCTAAATTTTTTTTCTGTAGAAGTCAATATTCGCTGTGGCATGAGAGTAAGCTGCAGTCAGGGCTCCTTGACTGTACCGTTGGCTTTGCTTTCCTGGACCACAGTGCAAGCTCTGATCTTCCCTTATCTTATTCCCTAAAAAAATATTATTTTTTGTTCCGTAAAAGAAAGAGAGGAGAAAGAAAGAGAGAGAGAGAGAGGGGAGAAAGAAAGAGAGAGAGAGTGAGGAGAAAGAAAGAGAAAAAGAAAAGGCTTTGTGAATCTGTAGGGTTTTCTTAATGGTTTGGTAATGCTCCCTTTCCTCTACCATGCAGGCCTGCAACTGCATGCACAGGGTGATGTCCTTACACTCAAGAGCAAGCTAGTATATAAATACCAAAAAAGGACAATTAAATAACCACATTGGTGCTCTGAGAGCAGATCTCTCATGTTGAAAACACTCCCCAAGCTCCAAAGAGCATTTGCTGAAAACAGCAGAGTGTGATGGCTGAAGACCAAGAACAATGTCAAGATCCCTTCTGCCCATTTCCATGGCTGTCCTGGAACAACCTGCATAAGGCAAAGTATAGCCAGAAAAAGGGAACAGCAGCTAATTGGCTGACAGCTGATGGATACCAGAAGTACTCCGCAGTTCCCATTCCAGGAAGAGGAACAAACAATGCATCTTTCTTTGAGTCCTCATGAGCCTTTTTTCAGGAACAAGGCCTGCACATGACCCAAGGAGTCGGAGAAGTTTCATTAGAAGCTGAAGAAAGCCCTCTGTGCCTAACAGTGTGATCCAAATATGCAAAATAATCTTCTTTTTTCTTTTAACCTGTAATTACACATTTGATTACACAGTTTTAGCAAAGGAACTTTCTTCAATTATGCTGTTATGAGCCTTAGCATGCCAGTTTGGTTTCAAGCATTCCTACAGTAAAGTTTAGATAATTCCACACATCTGGATTTCAGTTAGGCTTATATCCACAGAGTTCATATTAAAACAAACAAACAGTTATTTTATTTAATAATATGCTTATGAGGCAATTAACTTGAGTCTGAGATTTGCTTCCCTGCTACCCACTGTGCTAGTTCCACGCATTTCTGTACTTAAGCAATGATGTCTGGTACACTCTTCAGTAAGAGGCTGTCAGGAGAGTTGCAGCTTCCACTGTGAGCAAAAATAGGCAAGTTTCAGTTACAAGTTACTGCTGTTAAGCAGCAGTGTATGTAGGCTTCATTAATAAGAATGAAAACAGAGGCTGGGTCCAGAAGTTTGAACTGCCATAACTTGCAGCTGTGTTAAAAAAAGAAAAATGTTTATTAGTATCATTTTGGAGCTCCTATACATGCAAGCTACAGCAGGTAAAGCTGGTTTCACCAGGGTGTTATGACTGGAAAGACATGGGAACTTCAGCCAGCAGTTCAGGGCATAGGTCATTTTACTTAGGAAATGCACACATTTTCCAAAATAACGTTTCAGTGTACTGTCACAAGGTGTTATGCGTGTAACTACCGTGCAGTGTCCACGGTATGCATGTGCCCTTTAGAAACACCACCTATTCACTTTTGTTATGAGCACACCTGCATCTAGATGTGGCTACACATCTTTGCTGTGAGAACTGTCAGGAACTGTACCTTGCATGCTGGTGCACCTTTCCTCTGCACTATTCTCCTTTCTCCTAGCAAACAAAACGCTGTGGAAAGAACAGTCTCTTCTGCATCTAGCTAAGCTGTATGTTTGGCAGCTCTTTGAGGAAACAGCTCTGAACAGAGGAATTTGGTGAACAGATTTAAAAACAGAGCCATGCTATCAAACACAGCAATTACTGCACAGTGAATAGAGCCTGAACAATCATGCAGCAGTTAAGTATTTGATTCAGTAGCGAGAGTAGGTAGCCTCATTACTCCCCAAAGTGTTATTTTAGGCAGTTAGTAAGCTGCAGCCAAAGCCCAGACTTAAAGCATCAGCCTCATTAGCACAAATTAAAGTACTTGCCAAAAAAAAAAAAGAAAAAACCCAACCCCAAAAAAGCCTCCTAAAGCCTCCCAAGCTAGCCAGTTCACTATTAAATAATGCAGACTTCAGAGACTGCACATGAAAGAACTGAATGTACCACTTAACGTTTTTGTGATACTATCTCTAAGGCACAGGCTAACTGCATCAGTACAGGCTGCTTCTGGCTTTTGTGTTTGGAAGTGCTGACTTTATACATACTGGATGACAGTCACAATCCATCATTTTAACACAAGTTTCTCTCTGACTCATGATGCATTGGGTGCAATAAAATAAATGCAGTAGAGTCAAAGCCAGAGCCAGGTCCTCACAGCTTAAGCAGTGCAGCAAATGCATAGTATGGCTGCAAAACATTTACTGCCAACAGCGTACGAAGAAACCCGATGAATCTGGACCTGGTCCAGCATGGTGTCTCTCCAGTCCTCGTAAATGCAGCTTTGATCTTTGGGAATCTCTGAAGCATAAGCAAAGTCAGAAGAGCTAGTGGCACACAAATAGATGCTACTCCAAGTAAACAGACAGTGCAATTTTGTGGGAAGCCCAGGTAAGTAACCACTTCAACAAAGAAACAAGAAGTGTGAAAACTGCAAGATTTCAGGAATAAAAAATACAATTAAAGAAGAGATAACTCTCCTTCTGCATAATACCTTTCTTCCCTGTGCCAGATTCTCCTAACCTATCTTCCCATTCAGTCCTATGGAGCTCTGTTCCCTAATGAGTAGCAGGCTGGGTACTTCCGGACTGAAGCCTTGTTCTTCCATGCAAGCGATACCAGGCTGTGCAGGAGCAGCCTTGTGTGCAGCCCTGCCAGCAGGCCTCAGCCCTCCCTGACTGAGGGGAGGGATGGCTCAGACCACTTCACAAGTTGCCCGCTCCAAACTCTAGTTCTGCAAGTTGCCCAATCACATAATAATTCTCCAATTCCAAAGAAAGGGTTTTTTAAAATTAATTATTCCAGTGCAAAATTATAAAACTTATTATAGGTCTACTTTTTTTAGATGTGACTGAATGTGACAGCAGGATGTATGGACCCATCATTAATTTAGGAGATAAACAGATCTGGGATTCAAAGGTTGATGAGGAACTTGCACCAATTTCTTTAAGGCAGCTTCAGGGAGTACAGCTACACCTGTCCTTGGAAGCTTTTGCATTCTTTCAAATGGACACCGTATGGTTCTTTCAAGCAAAAATTAGACCACTAATTGTTTACTTGCAAAATGTGGCTCAGTTGAATAAAGCCAGAGAGATCCAGAACAGGGCAATAAGTGCTTTCAGTCCATTACCATGAGAAAAAGATTAAGTGCTCTAAGCCTGGAAGCAGGAGGTCAAATAAACTACTTTTTCAATTTACTTCACATCAGAAGTATCACAACACAGACAAAGCCAGCCTGGTCTTTTTAACGGTTTTGCACAAGTCTTAGCATGTAACTTCTTGCCAAACAGACTTGTTTTAACATTCCCCACACACAGCACCTCTTCATATGACAGACTTGGCTCTGCACCACCCATGAGTTACAACTACATAGGACAGGAGTGTGATTGTGCAAAACATCTGCAGCTCTTAAAAGAGCAAACCATTCAGTCGCAACTATGCCATGCAGTATTTTAAATACTTCAAGGTCAGTAAGCCTTGTTTTTTCTTCATATACTTTTAAAATTCTCAGTTTCAACTGCTATTCAGAGAGGGCTTTATTAAAAGACCTTTGGAAGAGGTGCTGGAAACTATGGGAAAGGAGGACACATGAAGTCTAGCTTTTCAGTGCTCATAAACTGAAGTACTTAAGTCCTTTAATAGGTGGGCTCCATCTGATACCACGGGACATCTTTCCAGTTGTGACAGCAGACTACAGAATTCCGTGTTCATCTATTTGTAGTTAACTACAGCTGGTAACAGTCTAGCAGGGTTTTTCCCACTCTCTTAAAAGGAAAGTACTTGACTTGACAGAGCAAGAACAGGATCTAGAATCACTGTCTGTAAGCTGTGTGTTTCATTCTGCCAAAGCTTGTCATGCAATTTATAGTGTAACCTCTTCCCACACCCCAGCTGGCATTAGTAATCTGTCTACATCTGTATTTATTTAAAGAACAATGGCCCTTTAAAAAAAAAAGAGACACCCCTATATCCCACATAGGTAAATGTTCCTACTTTGTTTACCTGGCAGTGGAGAAATGCCCTAGCAATATTTACCTATTTTCATTCTCAAATAATCAGATTTCAAGTATCAGAATATTTGTCAATGACGCAAAAGTCAACTTTGAGCCTAAACACTTCACCACAACACTGCTTTCTGCTTTGCCACAGAAGCTGGGATTAGAAACACTGGCGCAGTAACATCCTCACTTGCAGAAAGCTTTGGGGATCACCTGACATTAAGACATGCCCCAAAAGGTACCCACAGACAGCGGGAACACTTACACTAACACTGCTGATGAAAAAAGTTCAGCCCCTATACTTCACCAAAACCACACTATATTATGTTCTAATGCCTTACCTGGTCGGGACAGGGAATGGAAACACTTTTAACATTTGTGATCTGTTATTTGTGATTTCCCAGGCTGACTGGGCAGCACTGTATCTACAACATTTACCAAAAGAAATCCAAAGAATTGAACTGTTTCAAATACCGTAACAACTGATGCATCTACATCTCATCCAGTCCATGAATAGGCAACCCACTGCAGGCTTGCTCAGCAAACCACCCTGGCAGGCAATCTCCATTGCCAGCTGCTTGGCCACCAGCACCTCAGCGCACACAGCTTTTGGCTCTACTGGCATATGAAAGGCAGAGCTCTGTGGACCACAACCAATGAGCTACACACGTGGCCCATTAAAAACAGCCTTACTCTGGGAGCAGCAGTGCCTGAGCAGCTCTGACCACCTACAGTCCACGCTAGCCCTGCCCAGCCAGGTCAGGGAGCACAGCACGGGGGGAGACAGCAAAAAAGGCCCTGCTGCCAGTTAACATAAGCCTCAGTGCTCCACTTACTCAGTAGTGAGTCGTATTCAACACAAATTACTTATCTTTCAGCAGAAAGCTGCAATTGATCTTGAAGGCATGCAGGACACCAACATACCCCTTCTTAATACTCCTCATTTTATATTTTTTCCCCTTTAAAAAGAAAAGCATAAAACATAATTCAGCTTTGCACTACTTTACAACAGCACAAAATAAAGGTATCTGGAAAGTGATTTCAGCATTTAGAATTGTACAGCAATGGGTTATATAACAGGAAAGCCAGATCTCACTGGATTTTCCCAATTAAAGATCCAAGACCACACTAGGGAGTGAAAGTTTAAGCATATGCAGACAGTGATTTCACAACATCTTGTAATACCTGCAAGTAGCAAAGTCTTCTCAAAAGGTTTACAAGCAAAACATTTTGCTCTTATTTTGTAAAAAAGGATTTTGTGATATATATCACAAACATATATATCTTACAATACATAATGAAGCCCTTTTGGAGTATATAATTAATGCTGGTTTAATTTAAAGAACATTCAAGCAAAAGGTCAATCAAAGAAATTGTGACAAAAGAAAGGGTGAAAACACTGTGCAGAGAATGGGAATTAGGTGCATTGTTGCTCAGTCACAAGTAATTAAGAGCCTCACTGGCTGGCTGTTTTTCCACAGAGTAATATTCAGTAATCCCCACACAGTCCGAGTGCATTTGAGTCAGATGGGAAAGCTCTCATTATAATCACTATTGTCAGGATGTCCTGCAAAAACAAGTTTTCCCTCCCCAGAAAAAGAAACAGAGATTCTTCCTGTAAAAGTTACTAGACGTGGTATTTATCACCAGCTATTCTTTAAGTCACAAGAATTTTCACGTGAAAAGGCAGTCTTTGCAACACAGATCTTGGAAGAACTGTTAATAACTGGTTTTCCAACTGCCTCAGAAGATGGTTGCTTCAAAACTAAAAAGTGAGCCTTCCTCAAGTGAAGAACATGCCTCCATATTTACACTGTTATGTCTTCTATTGACTGCCCCGACTCCCACTCACTCCCAGCCTCCTATCTTGGTGTACTTTCACACTACTTCAGTCCACCAAAGTGAGCAGATCAGGTTGGATATTTGTGGCAGAGAACTGGTTGAGAACGAGGAAGACCAAAGGCTTTCAAAAACAAGTGAATCGCCACACACACAGACACACATTACAAAAAGTTTTGTAACCAAGGAGGAAAAATTCAACTTACTTAGAATGACAGCTGTTGGATCCTGCTTACTCCACAGACCATCCCATTTATTAGTATGCAGTAACTTTTCTAATCCACTTCAATTATTCTACAGCGTCATTATAAGAAACAGAACATCCTCTTTAAGGACTGATAAAACAGATGTTACCAACACCACAAATACAAAACTAAACCTTCTCATCAGGTTGCTCCCTACCTTGTTTCTTTCTAAAGTATGTTAATTTACATGGTTTCAAGAACAAGTGTCTGCTTAGGTGACTCACTGGTTGCCATGTGTCAAACCACAATCCTAGAAGCCACTACAAGGGCAAGCAGGAGTGAACAGTAACAAACAGATGATGGTAACCTTTCTAACACAGACCCCTTTCTTAAAGCATTTGGTAACTAACCAGGTCAAGTTTACACGGTCATATTGTTGTTTCCCCTACTTTAAAAACAAACAAACAAACTGAACTGAAACCAAAACACCACCAGCCCCCAAAACAATAACAACAAAACAACAAACACACAAAAACCAAAACAATCCCAAACACAAACCACAAACAAAAAGCTCTCTTAAAGCCTCTTAAAGTACCCCTGCCTGAGAACTCCACTCAAAACTGGCCTGCAGACTTCCACATTTCATCAGCAGAACCTTCTTGCTTTGATTTATAGCAAAAAAAGGCTACAGCCTCACCATCTGGGGTTAGATTAGTGATAAGAGCTTGCTAGATCTTTTGAAAAGATCCTTTTGAAAAGAAATCCTAGAATGAGTTTAAGAAAACTCCATAATCAAAGCCTGGAGTATAAAGAGAAAGTCTTTAGATGTCAAAGTCTAAGAAGTCTTTAGAAGTCAAAGAACAGCACTTTCTTAAAATTTAACCTAAATCTTCACTGAGTGTTAAAGGGAACTGCTAGTAGCAGCAAAACACACTGAACTCCTGCTCACAGCCAGGCAATAGCAGAGCCTGTTTGCAGAGCTGACTACAAATCACCCCTGCAAACCTTGGGGTCAGAAGCCTATTCAGAGCTCCATTGTAATCATGGAGATGCTGTCTTCATTTCTCAGGAGAGGAAGATCACATTGTCATACTGTCACCTTAAAAATTTCAGCCTTGAAATGTTGTTCCTCATGTAGATGTCACAAACAAGTGACATCTGTAAGGACGGTGATTAAACCGAAGTCTAACAGACAAAGAAGGCATACATAAGCATCACCATGGTGTGAGCATCACTTCACTATACTGCTTTCCTATGCTCTGTATCCATTATTGACTACAAAGACTTACGTTAAACATATTGCAGTGAAAAGCCAAGCTACTCTGCACACAGTCTTTAGAATCACAAAATCACAGAATCATTTAGGTTGGAAAAGACCTCTAGGATCATCAAGTCCAACCTTCATGTCCCTGACACCTAGACCACGTCCTGAGAGCCGCATCTATTAGTTTTTTGAACATCTCCACGGATGGTGACTCCACCACTTCCCTGGGCAGGCTGTTCCAATGCCTAACCACTCTTTCAGTAAAGAACTTCTTCCTAATATCCAATCTAAACCTCCCCTGGCACAACTTACGGCCATTACCTCTTGTCCTGTCATTAGTTACCTGGGAGAAGAGACCAACACCAGCCTCACTACAACCTCCTTTTAGGTAGTTGTAGAGAGCAATGAGATCTCCTCTCAGCCTCCTCTTCTCCAAGCTAAACAATCCCAGTTCCCTCAGGGGCTCCTCATATAACATATTCTCCAGACCCCTCACCAGCTCTGTTGCCCTCTTCTGCACCCACCTCAGCACCTCAATGTCCTTCTTGTACTGTGTCACACAAAACTGGACACAGTACTCAAGGTGCGGTCTCACGAGTGCCAAGTACAGGGGCACAATCACCTCCCTACTCCTGCTGGTCACACCATTTCTGATACAGGCCAGGACGCTGTTGGCCGTCTTGGCCACCTGGGCACACTGCTGGCTCATGTTCAGTTGGCTGTCCACCAGCACCCCCAGGTCCTTTTCTGCCAGGCAACTTCAGTGACTCTGAGCATCTGAGATGTGGTTTAGAGCAGCAATCCAGGTAACTCAGGGACAGTGAGACTCACAGGCACTCCCTGAACACAAACTAGTTGACAGATGTGTTTCTTAAACTTAAGAATAATGTGGTGAAGAAAAATTCTAGCACAAAAGTAAATAAATACATTATGGAATATTTCAGAAAAGCCAGATTGGAAGTGTAAGAACATACCAAAATGCTGATAAACCAGGCACAACGACAAACACAAGCTGCTTGGTCTGCAGCCTGGTTTTATTGCCAATACCTCGTTTCTGGTTTGCAGATGGCAACTGCCATCTGCTTTTTCTTTACCCCTTCACCCTCTTATTTTGCAGTTCAGACTAACTAAACACAGCACTTTTAACAAAGCTAGATGGCTGGAGAATGTTGTTTCTGTTTTGAAAACAAACTACTTTTTCTTCCTTTGCTGCAGGGAATAAGAGAGCGAGGTAAACACGTTTTGGTTTTTTTAGTGAAAGGGAATGTACACAAAATGTTAAAGTAGCATCATTTAGAGTGCGTGTGGACTGTGTGTCCAAGATGGGGTGCAGACTCCTCAATGAAATAGCTGTTACAATTAAGAGGAATGACAGGCAAGAAGGTTCAGCAGTTTGTTTTCTACCATACTGCCACTGCTGCACTCAGAAAACAAGTGCCAACTCCACTGACATGACACCTCTGGGTCTTCAAAAACAGCTTAGACATTTTTAATATCATTCTCGGTGTCGCACAGCATACAGGCCAAAATTTAGTACTGTAATTTTCATCAGTGCATTAGTCAGCATGTGGGCAATGAGGAAACCGACTCTGAAAAAGGAAAAAAAGCAAAGCTAGAACCGGCTGCGTAAAAGGATGACTTCTCCTCTCAAGGGCGGGTAACTGGATAAACCTGCATTTCCAAAACAGTGTTCCGAAAACCGCTCTGAAGCAGAATTGTGAAACAAGATAGGTTTGTACACTAAGATACAACAGTGTGAATCAGGTTCTGTCAGCACTTCTAAAATAAACCTTGCCTATGCAGGAGTTTAAAATGAAGCTGAAAAAGATCTGCAATTCAAGAATGGAAAGCCCAAGCCTCTTCAGCACGCAACTGTGTTTTAGGATATTATAAGATTTTATGTCCAGGACCTTTCACTGGACTTTCGACTAGTCACGCTGTCTCTGCCCAAGACATCAGCACTACGATCATATTGCCATCAATTAAATTAGAATTCAAACATCCTGCAGAAATGTTATTTTTGAAAGTGTATGTTACTTCCTCACTCCTTTTCCCTCTTTGTCTCCCAGCACACAGACAGTAAAAATTCTTCTCAATGCTTTGTGTTCTCTGCTATCCTCAGATCCTTCAGGAGGCATCCTCATATCTGATAACAAAAGAGAGCACATTTCTAGCACAGCATACCACACAACAGGAGGTGGCTATGGCACTAGGCTGTAGCATGGCTCTTCTGAAGACAAACTCCACCAGCCAGAGTATTTCCTGGCTGCAGGAGTGTGCGATGGCACCGGCCTCTTTCCACAACCCTCCAATGCTAAACAAATATTCAGCAGCAGATCACAGAGGAGATCTGTCAGCAGTTGTACCTGGCATGCCAGACTGAGGAAGGATAGTTGTTCCTATGTCTGCTTCAGGTGTAAAAGGAAGACTCAGAAGAAAGTTGACTGTGGGGAAAAAAAACCAAACAAATCAACCTCCATGTGAAGGACTAGGCCAATTGGTAGGCATGACTGGAAGTTCACACTGTAGCAGCATTAAGAGAAATAAAGACTGAAAATCAGGTGGCCAGCAATCAAACTACAAATTCAGTCCGTAAGTACATTGAGTCACAGAATCACAGAATGTTAGGGGTTGGAAGGGACCTAAAAAGATCATCAAGTCCAACAGCCCTGCCAGAGCAGGATCTCCTAGACTAGGTCACACAGGAATGCATCCAGGCATGGCTCCCTTCTGGGACTTCCAGTACATTGACTGTTTCTTCTGGATTATTGAGGTTCTTGTGGAACTCTCAACTCCTAAGCAAACTGACTCTTTGCCTCCTCTTCCAAGCTGATTGTAAATCTGACCTCCAACACACACTACTGAGAACCACCTACTGAGGTTAAGGACCAATCATAAATCCACAACTATGACTTCTAACAGTAAACTCCTGCTTCCCCTAAAGCCAGCTGTATAGACACTAGTACCAGAAAAGGAGGAGTGCTTCAGCTAATTAAGTTTTTATTCCTAAGCCAAAGGCATTCACTGGAAGATTTCTATGATTTGAAATCTCTGCTACTTTCCACATTTTGCCTCCCACCAGTCTCAGCAGATATCCATGCCTGATTTGCTCAAACTCTTGATTCCAAACCCGGTTTCCTCTTGTTGACATCTACACAGATAAACTCTATAAAATAGACACAGACTCAAATCTACAGAAGTATAGCTAATCCCTGAGAACGTGAACTTGACTAAGCAGTTACTCTACACCTACACATAAAGAACATTAAGATGGGGCTTGGGACAATCTGGCTATTCAATGGCTGTCATAGTCAAACCTATAAATCAATGAGATGGGAGTTTTGTGCAGGATTTGGTAAATGTGATTCCACTCCTCTGAAAGAAAAAATACCTTGCCTCAAGCAACAAGATGCGAAAGCCTAAATTTTAGAGGACTCCCTAAATTCTGACATTTCATCTGCATTTTTATTTGCTTATTAAACATTGCCCATAGCCTCCCTCACCTTCATTACACTGATCTGACCCACAGACATCAGCATCTACTCATACCATACTTCAACTCAATGTAGGTGAAACTCCTTTTGACTGCAAAAACAGGGCACTGTGAGATGCACCTTCAGTGAGTGAAGATAGTTCATTAAAATAGAGCAAAATGCATCGATCATTGTGGTGTTTGTTCTCCTGGCACATTACTATTGTGGCCTAAGCTTGGGTAGACTGGGTTAAATAATTCCTTAACATGGCTTAAAAAAAATCCCGCAAATCACTTCTGATGAGACTTCTGATAATACTACAAAACTCTTTTGAGATGCTTTCACTTAGAACTCTTCATTCTTAAATACCAGAAAAACAAGTTCTTCAGTTGTAAAGTACAGATTGAATTCTAAAAAGCAAGGGGAAAAAAACCCACCACCAACCAAAAAAAGCACAAAAAGTACTCCGTGGGTAGCTGAGTAAGCAAAGAATGTACACGCGTGAGGTTTGGGCAGGAAGAAAAATGATGTACTCCCACTGATTCAGCTGAACCCAGTAATGAGTCCCATCAGCTCTTGCTCATGGCCACAAGCAACACTCTAGGCCAGTGCTCATTAATTTCTCTGGAGTTCAGTATGACAAGCAAAAGATTTTCTCTTAAAAATAAAGCCAGACTTCTACATACTTGGATACAAAGGCAACTTTGAAGGAGTACAGCAGTTTCTGAGCAGGCTTACAAACGGCAAAGCAAGAGTGCCAAGACTCTTAACAACACCAAAATCACAAAAACATCAGGGCATTTAACCGCAACATATTTCTTTTAAAAATACATGCTCAGCTATCACCTCATTTTTCCACTGCAAAATGAAACCATAGTACTACCCAAGCATGTGTAATGTGGTACAGAAAAGGCATAGAGGTCCATTTCTTCTTGCTGTTATCTTATTCCAATAGTATGCAACTGCACAAACCCCCTGAAAGAGCATTATATGCATATTTTCAGGAAAAAAGAAGAATGCAATGAGACCTCAGAGAATTTCAAGATCCTTGGACAGATCTACCACTTTCCAGGTTTCTTTCTCTCCCATAAGAAATGACCATAAACTTACATTCCTTTTACATGTATTTTCCCCACAGCTGGAATTGTATTCCCAATTCAAGGTTTTTAAAGCCATTACTTTTGCAGTGGTAACAGCAAGTACGGAAGAAATGCCACTGCTTGCTATCAATCTTTCATGAGTGGTGTTTATTGTTATATAAAGCTTTCTAAATTAAGTTGAACTCCAGTATTTTTGCAACTTTAACAAGCATTCTGTCCTGCAAGTACAGTAACCAAATACTGAACCCTGCTCCCACACGTGTATCTTAGTTGAAATAACCTTGTTTACTTAGAAAATCTATTTCGCAAAATTCAGCCTTTCCGTAATTAGGATTATCCTCAGTTCACGTGCCAAGTCAACCTGAATTCCTTTTAGCAAATACCTTAAACTTTAAAGACTGTCAATGCTGTGGGTTTTTTAAAATTTTGTCACCCACATACTCAATGTCAAGTACGCTCCCTGAGCACATGAACAAACCTCAAGCTCCTCCCCAAAGAGTTGACAAAATAAAGGAATACAATCCTCCAGAATCAGCAGTGGAAGCCTCTTCTCATGGAGCTGAGCTAGAAGTGTAAGATGATTCTTACCCAGCATAGATAAGCCCTCAGTAATCCCAGCACACACTTTGATGAATAGACTGTGTTACAACACAAGCCAAGTCCTCAGACCTGGGACTTTCACTCTGAAAGCCAGAGGGACTGAACAAATCAGATTTGCTCCACTGGCCTCCAGACGTATTCACTGCTATCCCCAAGACTTCCAGCACAGTCTCTTTGCTTTACTGCAAATAAATTACTTAATGCTAGAATCTGTTTGTCTTTATTACAGGTAAGTTGTTTCATGCTACCCAGCACCTACAGCTATGGACAGTGAAATTCTACAAAGACAGCTTTGTAGTAACTTTCTGAAAAAAAAAAAACAAACAACCAAACCACAACTTCCTTCCGCAACCACAATAGCTGCAAATTAGGTAATGAATATAGAGATTTTTTTAAAGAATGTATGTTTACATACATACATATGTATGTTTTAAAATAAATGCCTGGTAAAAATATCACAGATGCTTTTGGACCCCTTCTCTTCTGGCCTTGGCTAGCAGAAAGAAAGGGCAGGCGTAGAGAAACATTAGCAGAACCCACTGGAAAGTGCAGAATGACAAGCCACATTGTCCAGGTTCTCAGCCCTGCCCCTTTACACAGCCAGCATTGTCAAGAGAGTTGGCACCTCCCTTCCTTCCACCCACTCTTTCCCCTAACTTTGCCTCAAATGCAGATGGGCAGGATAAGGCTACCAACTGTCATGAAAACCTTCAATACTTTATTTTGGCGATTCAGTTCACCAGCCTTTAACAGCTGGCCTCTGTTTTGCCCAAAACAAACTGGAGGTTGCCCTACTGACTAGCGTTAAGAGAGGGTCCACTGGGCAAACCACAGTCTCAGGCAGTTTTGCTGGTTTAAGGTGTGGTGGAAGCCAACGACCAAGCTGTCATTCTAGATCCAGCCTGAGGCACAGACTCCACAGCGTGGGATAAGATTACACTTCCACACCCCCTGCACTACCTGTTTTGTAGGTATACAGTTTCAGTTTCCAGGACTTTCAGTTTAATGCCCTTGAAGATGCCAAATCCCCTTTTCTTTCAGGTATCTTGAGTTTGTGTTTCAGTATAGACACATGGCAATGAAATAAGAACTGAATTGTAAGTTAGCCAATCTGAGTTTAACAAGAAATATGTATTTCCCCAATACACATAGAACACTGAGACTAAGCAGACATAAGTGGTCATATTAGAAGAAATCTCATCTCTCTGGATGAACAATGCTTACATAAAAACATCACCATCCACACAACAGCAGCAAAATCTGCTGGTAATCACAGACATCACTGCCATGCACCAAAGGACAGGAAAAAAACCTTTTCTTGTTTTCAAGTGACAAAGAACCAGTGTTACTGTTTAGAGATCCAAAGCATATATGTCTAGCTTTCTATTAGCAGCAATATTCAGACAGCAAACTAGAGGTACACTCCCTTAATCAGTTTTAAATAAGCAGGCAGGCAAAGGATTCCATTGTTGTCTTAGCTGAGACTTCTTTTAATTCCTTTGCCATAAATCTCATAAAGCAGCTATTTCAGTTATTAAGTATTCAAATTAATAATCCAGAAATATAAGCATTACATTTCCACATTCTTGCAATGATAATTTTAGAAACATATTATCAATAGTCTGAGAAGGTATTTCCCACCACCCCGCAAGAGGAAGGAGAGGAGGCATCACTTAAAAGTTTCATAAAATTGAGTAAGCGTTAAGGCAACATCTAAGGTTCACAAAACCAACAGGGCAGAGCAGGGAAATGATGAGGTGAACCGAATTGCTTGTACCTGAATTCAAAGAACGGCTGAGGCCAAAGTTCACACACACAGGATGGATACCTGTAATTATGTATTTATTTATTTATTAGACTTGGTAGAGTTAGGTTGACGGTTGGACTTGATCTTGAAGATCTTTTCCAACCTAAATGATTCTATGAGTTAAACACTAATCTACTTGGACACACCTTTGTGATTTACATTAAAGAACTACACACACTACCTTCAGTCACAGAAATAACATTTGTGTTGCAACATAAGCTTTAAGGGAACACCGAAGCTGTTAAGTGTGTGGTTCTGTGCCTGTTTTGTCTGGATTCTTTGTGGATATAGTTGCAGAACTACAGGAAAGCTGGTGACTAAAACCAAAAACAATTCAAGTGCAAAATAAGCTCCTATAAACCTGTACAAATTTTATTTGAAGAGTGCACTACGTAGCAAAATTCTCGTACGTTATAATGGGAAAGCAGAATAAAGGATGTTAATGAAAGCAAGAAAGGCAATTCAAAGTTAATTTTTATTTGCACTGCTCTACTATGCAACAGCACGTCAAGACCCTGCGCTACACAGAGATGTAACAAAAATGCAGGCCTTATCTCAAAGACGAGAGGAGGAAAGGAAGTTAAAATATTTGGTGAAAAAGTAGTGAATACAACCCACATCCAAGGAAAGTAAGAATCAGGAGCACGTGGCTACAAAGATCACTGTAGGCTTTTATATCTCCAGATTAAAAAATAAAATACTTGACAAACATTTTCATTTGACTATTTGTTTACACTGGAGGAATAAACTCATTGCCTACCAGACTTCTCAGATTCCAATATAGACAACCAAGACAAGAAAATAAATGGCTGATATCAAAATCAATTCACAGAAAATATCACAAATGTTAGCCACTTTATGATCCACATAATTGTTCCCCAGATGACTAAAAGAACTCTCTTACAAACTCTAGTCAAGTCTTAGTATTCTGAGAAGACCTGAACTACCAAAATTTAAAACTTGTGATGATATTCTAATATCCTTAATAGAGGAATAAGCTGCTTTATTGGATCCATTAAAGGCCTCTTGGGTTTTGAACTGCTGTACAAAGACAGGTCCAGCATGATTATAGAAATTACAGATGAAGCAGACATGTAGCCCAGCTCCCATGAAGATGACACTGACTTAGTATCTGCTAGAGAGGGAAAAGAGAAAAAAAAAAAAAAAAAGAAAAGATCTCAGCACCTGCTTGTGCTTGCTGAGCAAAGAGGACAGGTAAAGAACTAAGACGAAGCAATCGCCGCAAAGTAGCAACAGAACAACAGACTCTAATGACTCAAGAAAGCCTCATATGGGTTCATCACACATCTTCTCTTTCTGCTCAGAGCTGCACTGGAGTGACCTTGCTTGGGAAGGAAGAACACCACCCTGAATTCATGCATTCTCCATGACCAGGCATTCCAGCTCTAGCGCATCTAACCACTGATAACTCATTCAAACACACAAAAGGGTAGATAACTACATCTATCAGTGTATCAAGGTAAGCCATCAAACTCTTATCTTATTAAAGCCACGTGCACTCGTTAGTTTGCTGTCTTGTGCTCCCGTGCACATTTGTCTACTTACATTTCAGAGGAACAAGAGAAAAAAAAGGAGTAATCAAAATAACAGTTATAACAATCAGTTACAACAAGAGAGGCAAAGGATAAGCATATCCGTGTAACTGCTGCAAGTAGAAAACACTAAGTCAACAAGAACTTTTACCCTGGGAAACTATCAGTGCCACTGAACAAAAACAGGAAAATTATTGATTCTTAGCTTTGTGGACTGTTGACTCTGGAAGTTATCCAGTGGGTGATAAAGGAAAGTAATATTCTTCTTAAAACATTAAAAACTCTATAACCTCAAACTAGAGTTTGCATCTCCATTTTATACGTGCAGCTTCAAACACACAAAAGAACAGGTAACTATGTACACAAGACCCTACACATTGGACATGCTAACAATGACTAGCAATATATATTTTACGATGACGCTCAAATCTGTCAGGTTCTTTATTGTTCTGAGAAAAAAAAAGTACAAGCTGAAAACATAAAAATCTTGAATTCTGAATTTGTTTGGAGCAGCTACCTTTTTCCTTCGAGAAAAATAAAATAACCAGTTAGCTGTAAATTATTCAGCTCTAATAAATACACATACTATAAATTTGCTATTTAAATGCTTGCTAGCCTCTCCTATTACATGGTGGAATGGTAACATCTGAAATTTGAAACACTGTCTTGGGGCTATAAACTAACATTTGTTTTGTAAACAAAAAATCTTGTACAATTCCCACCCTGCCTTGGCCACAAAAAGGAGCATTCATATAAATAGAATCACTTGATAAAAAAGAATAAAAACTCTGATGATCAAAGTTAAAATTCCAGTCACAATTGTAATGTGCAGGATCCCTTCTAGATGAACAGAATTTAAACCCTAGGATCCATGTGGAAAACATTCATTACATGGTATAAGATAGACAGTGACTACACAGGCTTCACAGACCTCTGTTACAAATCAGTGGCCATCAGCATCCCTCGGCACCATCACTCACCTACTTTAAACAACGTAATATTTCCCTTTAGCAGTTAAAATTCGTTGGGGGCTTTTTTGCATGGTTTGCTGTTTGGTTGGGGTTTTTTCCTGTTTTTCAGGTCAGACTTTTTAAAGTCAACATATTTGCACAATGTGGTTTTTTCTACACTCTGCCAAAGGCACACTGCCCCTTATGCACACGCATGGAAGTATTGCTAATTTTACATTGTCTTTGGCAAAGCTGTCTTCTATGAGAGGCTGGCATTGCATTCTGTATTCTCCAAGCCTACAATCACCTTTTTCTTATAGGTATTTATCCTGACTGTGCACAGAAATCAAAGAAATCACACAGAAATTCACCGAAACATTTCTGATGCAGGACCCTTATCTCTACTGGAAAAAACAGGGTTAATAAAAGTATTTTTTTCTTCATCTCCAAAGCAGATTATTGCATAACAACCCAGGGGATTTAAATACACCTATCATGCACACTGCATTTATGGGTGCCAATATGCGTTGCCAAACTGCACCAGTCACTCACAGACACTCTATGGCACACAGAACAGCTAATAAAATGTTGTGCCTCCTGTGCAGCATATTCCACACACAGCCCTGATCATGCTGCAGAGCTGCCACATACCTTTTGGTCTTTTGGAATTCCCGTTCTTTTGCTGCTCATCCTCTTCGTTAATGGTGAATAAACCCAGCGGATTTGGCCTGGCACTTTTCTTCAGTCTCTCTTGTCGGAGAGCAGTAATTGAACCAGTCATGTTGCTGTTGCCTCTTCCTTATTTAAAATAAAAAAGTAAGAACCTGCAGCCCCTGCTTAGCTGCTAGCTGCAACACTGTCTGTTCATTTGAGCACTTGTAATAGATCCCCTATGGATAAGCAGTACGCAAACAGCTGACAAATACCAACATCCAGGCGGCAGCGGAAGGCTTGCAGTCTTTCCCCACCTTCAAGAAAAGCCCTAATTAAAGGCACATTGGTTTGGATGCTGCTCGTCACTGTCTCAACCTGTTCAATCGGATCCCAGCCCACAGCTCCAGGTTCCTTGCTGCAGCACCTTTTTCCCTGCAACCCTCTTCCAGCTACAGCATGCTAAAATATTCAGCACGCAACACAGGGAGAAAATATGATACGCCACTGTTAACAGTTGCCCTGACAACACCGACACATCCTAATCCAAGGGGGTCTCTGAGTGTTGTCTCCTCAGCTGCAGCAAGCCGGCCTCAGGAACGCTGGCTCTCTCCCGCACGCTTGCGGGGAGCTGGAAGCACCTCGGCAGCCTGGGCTGCTCCGTCCTCCTCGCAGGGCGGTGGGAGGATGGAGCTGAGAGCTGGGCTTGCACAAGCGGATGAGCACGGAGGGAAAAGAAGCCTGGAAGGCTCCAGGCATGAACCTGCATTTTGCCAGATGCTCTGTTTATTCATGTTTGGAAATTGTAGCCTAATCTAAACTAAAACAGTGAGGATAAGTCTTCTTCCATATGCATGTGTTGGGTGTCGCTTCCCCCCCTTAACTTAATCACCTTCCTATGCAGTGCATGCCTTTTGCATTAGGAATGTATACACCCACAATTACAGGCAGGTGTTGGAACATTCTTTTCCATGCGTGAAAACTCAAAAATCAGAGTTTCTAGCTTGTACAGACAACACAGGACAACAAAAGGACTTTTGGAGTGAATATTCTGTACTGCACCAGCCATTAATATTTACTTTGCAAAATAAAGAAAATACAAATGGCCTGGGTGTTTTAAGTAGTTGGGTTTCTTTCATATGCTGGCATTCTGGATTTTCTTTAGCTGCTTATGACAGAACACTTGCTCACAAATTTTGCAATCTGCATGTTCCACCCTTCACAGCTCAAAATGCCACTATGCAACACACTGGATATTTTACCTGTGAGATCTTAATCTTCATCCACTTCCACCTCTCTAGTTCTGTGCTCACCATTTAAAAATGCTACTGAAGAAAAACTGCAAGCTAGAACATCTCTATAATGTTAAAAATTAGAGGATTTTTCCCCACTTCAGATTTTTTATTTTAAACAAAATCTTCCTGTAGCCTGCTCAGCCACCACAAGATGGCACATATATTAGTTGACAAGTCTGCAGGTGGCTCATATTTTAAATCCAAGATTGTACAGATGTATATGATCACCTCAACAACATGGATAATGATACTGAAGAGTCAGAGTTCATGACAGGGAACAGGGTAGGGTATCACAGTGGCCTGGAATGCTCTTCACAGAGGGGTCTTGGATCATGCTCAGTTGGCAGGATAGCTCTATTATCACACACCTCAGGCTCATCAGCCAGGAACTCAGTAGATGGAGAAGAACATAGCAGCACCTGAAGGCTCAGCTGGACTATTCTTCCTTATTCTCCAGCATGGACACAAAACACCCAGTCGGAACAGAAGTATTCTGCAAGTGGGCACCAGTTCTGAACCAAGCCGACAGCCCACCTCTGGTACCTATTTTCTCCTGGCTTCACAACCTGCCACTTGGCTACACTTTGGACTCTGGGCATACATGGAAGCCATACACTGGCGTGACATCTGTCTACAGTTAAAGACGCTTTATACTAAAGGGTGTGAGCCGGAAGAAAAAAAGCTCCTACACAACCTGTTCTATAGCTCAGCAATCTGCCTTCTGGGCTTTATA
The DNA here is from genome assembly GCA_013400335.1 of Eurystomus gularis. NCBI lineage: Eukaryota > Metazoa > Chordata > Aves > Coraciiformes > Coraciidae > Eurystomus > Eurystomus gularis. Next base: position 50,523 of record VZZY01004628.1, on the reverse strand, counting down.
CAGGCTACTGCTTTGTCCTGTAACAGAAACAGCTCCATTCCTCAAATCTCATCCACTTAATGCCTACCACAAATACTGCATATCAGTACATACACAGCCACAAAAAGAGGACGGTTGTTAGAACCATGAGTCCTTTTCACACATGCACAAGACTGTTAACAACAGAACAAAAAACCCCAGAAAACACCACTTAGATGGCAGCTAAGTTAAAACAGCAAAAGGGAGTGGAGTGATAAGTCACTAAGAAAGGACTCCTACCCTTTTAAACATTATGTTCAATCAACCACCTTTAATTGCTAAACTACTTAAATAGGCATTTAAAAACATGTGAGAAGTATCTAACACACATAAATACACCTGTTGGCAGGTGCTTCCAAGCTTATGGGTATGATAACCATTTCAGTGTCTCCATTTCCCTGTTATCTGAGGGGCCAGAGAGAACAGCTACAAGACTGAGAACGCCATCCTTGGCAGGATCCCCTGCACCCATTAGAGTGCCTTGCGCTGAGTACAAAACATAGTGGTGACTAAGATGCTTCAGGGGCTGGTGAAGGCGGATTTGGGCTGTGACACGCAGGCAACTGAGGCGTTGGTGCATATTTCTTTCTGTTGACTTAGTAATGCAGAGACGAATTCTGACAAAGAATCAACAGCACATTCATCTTATGCAGCATGATTTTATTTCAAAGCCCCTGTGGTTAAAAACTATGCCAGCCCACAACATGTTTCCAAATCCCTAATAAAATGGCACCCTAGCCACCTGCAACCTATTACAAGTAAAAGACAGCTATGACAATAGAAGATACCACATAACTTCAGGTACTTGGGGGTTTTTTGTTAAAAAACCTTCCTAATAACACTCTTAAACATGAATAAAAAGATACCAATGCTTCATAAATCCAGACTATACTGACAAATCCCCTTCCTCCACCCACTGGTTTAGGGCAGAAAAATAAATTCCTGGGGTATCTCTAACAGGAAGTCTTTGCTTTTTCCAGCCTTGTCTCAGCCATGTGGGAGCTTCTATATTAAAACTGGGATGAAAGCAACATTCCCTTGAGGAAACAAAGCAGTGGATAATTTTAGTTGCAAGGCTGTTGGAAAAAAGCCCCAACAAACTAACCTCAAAACAAACTCAAACCCATTTGCTTACAGAGCCCCTATTAGTGATTTCCCCCCCTTAACCACTAGCCACGCCATGTACCAATACAATCACAGCTGAGCTCTTACTGATGGGGGGGCTCTTATGTGTCTCCTCTCATGAGATGGAATGAGGGCAACTGTGTATCTTGAGGGCACTGGGTAATTTTTGGTTTTCCCTTTTTACATGGCTTTCAAACCACAATCAGTCAAACCACCACACTTACACACACCCACTGTCATCCACTGGATTGTACAGGTGTAATTACCCGCACAGTACATTATCTGATATGCAACAGTTTTAAACAGCAGTTTGAGTAAACACTATTAGGATAATTATATTGTGATGTGGGAAATGTAAATACTTATTACAATGTGTTAATTGATGTTGCTGCTTTAACATCAGGTATTAAGGTGTCAGGGGTTTACATGGCAAAGTTCTGGTAGCAGGTGGGCAGGGACTAGGGGACTACAGGGGTGGTTTCTGTGAGAAGCTGCTAGAAGCTGCCCCCATCTCCAATACAGCCAATACCAGCAAGCTCCAAGACACATCCTGCCACTGGCCAAGGCCGAGCCCGTCGGTGATGGTGGTAGTACCTCTGTGATAACACACTAAGGGGAAAAAAACCCCTATGCAACAGCAAGTGCAGCTGGAGAGAGGAGTGACAATATGTGAGAGAAACAGCTCTGCAGACACCAGGGTCAGTGAAGAAGGAGGGGGAGAAAGTGCTCTAGGCACCAGAGCAGAGATTCCCTTGCAGCCCACGATGAAGACATGGTGAGACAGGCTGTCCTCCTATGACCCATGGCGGTTAACAGAGCAGCAGATACCCATCTGCAGCCTGTGGAGGACACTGGAGCAGGTGGATGCCCACAGCATCCACCAAAGCCCGCAATGGAGCAGGCTCCTGGCAGGACCTGTGGCCCCATGGAGTGAGGAGCGCACACTAGAGCAGGTTTGCCAGCAGAACTTGTGACCCCATGGGAGACCCCCACTGGAGCAGTCTATCCCTGAAGGACTATACCCTGTGGAAAGTACACACACTGGAGCAGTTCACGAAGAACTCTAGCCCGTTGAAAGGACTCATGTTGGAGAAGTCAGCCAGGGTCAACCCACCACATAAGGTTTGCTATCTCTACCTATGAAATGAAAAGCCAGTCACCAGAACAGTCACCATGATACCTACATGCAGTCTACTGTGAGTAATCTGATAATTTTTAATGGCTAAACTCTAGATTTGCGATCTTCTTTCATTCACAGGATTGTTTCAGTCCCTGTTAACCATCCAAACACTACATGAAGCTCATTACTGTGATTTGCAGTATAATGAGTAAGTTCATGTTCTACAGCCACTGCCTTGTGAAGCACTCTGCCAGTCTGAACTTTCATTCAAGTGAACCTTTTTGCTCTTCCACAGGGAGGGTGGGAGAAGACAAAAGGCAGGATTCAACACAAGTTAGCTAACTAACAGAAAGGGCAAACCTTGAGAAGACAAGACAATCTGTGTCTTTCACAAGAGCTGGCAGGCTGTGATAACTAGGAATGTGTAATCAAGACAAAAACCACTTGATGCAACACTAACTGGAAGCCATCCTGTATCATTGAGCACGTCAGGTTACATTACAGAAAATAAAGCCAACTGAATGCAGGATCATGTGCTATTGCAAAAGGGGCTAAATCAATTTATAGCCGTATTGCCTACGAAACACCCTGCAAACAGAAGCACTCATAAGACATTGCTGAATCACAATATACAGTTTTCCTCCCACTCCATGAGACATCCATTGTAAGTTCATCAAGCTACATTTTATAGGAATCTCATGTCTTTCTCCTGTTATTTTTCTTACCATAACAGCAGTTAAAATACTGCTTTAAAAGAACACCATACCAAAGATCAAGCAACCAAGAAGTCAGGGTTTGATGGAGGAAACTCTCCCCCCCACCCCTTCCCCCTGCAAGAGAAAAAAACAGACACCAAAAAAAACCCCCAACCCCTCAACACTTCCAGGTCCAACAAGCTTTTAATCTTAACACACAAAAAACATCTACTGTTGAGCGTTATTGTGAAACCCAGATATGACCATCCATTGAATAGACCACCATTCAATAGACCACTAGCCTTCAATGTCCCTTTCTTCCCCACTGCCAGCCAGAGGGATTAAAAAGAAAAGTTCAAGGCACAGATGCATCAAGCCAGGGCAGCCTGTTCACCACTGCCCTCCTTTCTGACACTTAAGTTCTCCAAAGCCTGAGGCAAGTTACAATCTCTAGCCTCAGTTTCTTCAGTTAAAAGATGGAATAAAACCTTCAATAGAATTATTCTTCTTAAAGAACACATTGATTCTTACTAAATACTTTTTTCTTTTAAAATACTTTGTATGACCTTACTGTTATAAAATCTACTCAGCAACTATTCAACTACCGAAACAATAAAGAGAAGAAAAGTTTAGAGTGTGAAAACCACAAGACTCACACATGTGCTTTTAGAGCTTTATTCACAATCCTTTTCTCAGCTTGTTCTTCAGTTTTATCCAAACCTGCTAACAGCTAAAGATCTTGTAGGGTACCAAAAAAAACCACAACCAACCAAAAAAATCCCACAGATTTGAGACAGGTCTGGGTCACAGAAATTGTAAAGCAAAATAAACAGTGTTCTGTTTCTGCTCTTGGATGCTAATTCAAGGCCTTTTAACATAAAATTAAAGCTTCCCCTCAACTTATGTGCCTTTTGCATCAAGAATTAGATCAAGTCAATATATTATTTTAACATACACTCCCTTCTAGATTGCCAATGTCTCATTGTTATTTCTGATTTTCTTAGTACTGAGAGGTTCAGGACGAGGTAGGTATCTATCTCATATAGTAGCATCAAGAAAGAAAATGGCATTTTGCATTTATAGACATGTTTTCCCAGCACAAAACAATAAGGTTCCACTGGAAACTGTGGGAAGGTGTTTCTTTCATGGGAAAAAAAGATCAGGAATATCAAAGTACAGTTAAAATCCTGTTCTGCAAAAAAGTACACCAAAAAATTTCCACATGCCTACCCATCAAAACACACAATCATACTTTGTATGAACATTGTCAGCATTAATCCTCTGTGTCAAAAGCTTTTTTTAAGAACTCATTTAAAAATACATAATATAGGTAGTGCTACATCATACAATCATAGCCTATCTGGAGTTGGAAGGGAGACATAAGGATCATCAAGTACAACTCCCTACTCCTCACAGGACCATATATTCCAGCATTGCCACTGACTGAATTAAACTCCAAACTCAGTCTCTCCCTAATTTCCTCCAGCAGACTGACCTCTTTGCATTTACTTTCTACTTCACTAGTTTTTAAATCAGGCCAAAAGAAACAAGAAAGTAAGATCCTTTCCCCCCTCCTGCCCTTGTGAGAGAAAACAGCTATTTACTCAGCATCAAAGGACTGAAAACCTTCTTTTCAATGCCATGTAAATCTAGGACAGAGCAAAATAGCCTTAAGAAGACAGACAGGATTTTCCCCGATTAAAAAAAAAAAGGTTAAGTTGGAAATAGCAAAAATAGCTACTCTAACAGAAAAAATACTTGCTTCCATTAAGCCAACCACTGTCTCAAACATCATGCACACCTAATTTTTTCCTCTACCACTCTTGTAGTCTCTCTTCCTTCTACCTTTTATTGTCAAAACAAAAGGACAGAAAACCTCATCTTTACACAGGTTTCTAAGTCTCTCTTCAAACAGATCTTTAAGGCCTCACTTTTATATACAAGATAATAAAGCACTGGCAGATTATTTTTACAGCAGTACACTATTTTTTTCCCACAACTTCAGTATTGGTTTTCAAACATCTGATAAAATAATCGATTTCTTCTTTCCGCCTTCTTGGCGGGGAAAAAAGGCCCCTTGCATTAATCAGTAAGATTGAATATAAAATGCTAGAAAATAAGAAGGGAAATCTTCATCTTTTTGACTAATGAGAATCCTGCTGACAAGAGTATAGATGCACTCTGAATAGTTTTAAATAAGCAATGGGTTGACTCACTTCTAAAAGTCAAGGCCATAAAACCACAGCAGTTTCATGAACTTACTCTTCATTCACTCATTGAATTAGGTGCTTCAACTCAGGAAAGAGCAGAACCTTTCATCCTTTCTAAGCAAACATCCACTTAAGTATGTGCTGGGGAAACAGAGGGGAGCAGTGGTGGGTTATAAAAATTCTTCAAAAAGCAAACTTAGAAAGGCAGGTTCAGCTCTTTCCACCTTTCTGTCCTGGAGTTTGAGCAAACGTCTCTGTTCAGGTTTCATATCACAGTATCTCCCTTTCCAATAAATGGAATTCAGAATTATTACCCACATCTACCTAAGAGACAACGAATTTTAAATAAGCTAGGTCTGGAAACAAAAAGCAGACACCAGGTTGCTATTTTCCTATCAACTATCCTGACTACTTTGGCTCCTTTGGCTCATCCATCTGTTTATCGGTCCCATCATATGTGCTGCAGAGACTGCGCACATTCTAGATACTACTTTGATCAAAACAGCAAGATGACACAGTCTTCAGCTGCAGAACTGTAGTTGCTAAGAGCGGCCATGGCAATCCTCTCATATGATGTAGGAGACTTGCTTCTCCAGTTCCCACCTCATACCTACCCAATGCAGTTCTGGTGAATCACAGGCAGGCAGCTGTGCCAGCAGCCGTGCTGCCCACAGGACCCTGGAGCAGAAGGCAGCTCCACCAGGAAAGACACCTCTTTCCACCAGGAAAGACACCTGAGCACTCTGGCCATGTGCTTCTCTTGGAGGTGATCTCTTCCCAGTTTCAGCTGTCCCTCTGATGTGTGCAGGGCCACACACTGGACCAAGGGATGTTAAGAGCTCCTCAGAAGGGACTAGACAGAAGGTAAACGTTAACTGTTTTCCTTTCTGCCAATTAAAACTGAACCTGTGTGCGTTCCCGTGCACAGGAAAACCGAGAAGGCTGGGAGCCATGCCCTGTTCTGACTCAGACGCACTCATCAGAGCAGAAGAGACATGACTATGGAGATAAGAGTCTCATCACCTATAAGCACTTTGAACACATACACCAATAAAACAATCAAATACAAGATGTACATTAGCAAGTCTTGTTACTTTTTTTAATTAAACGGATTTGCACAGTATGGCTAATTATAAAAATTGCACAATGCATACCATGATGAATAAAAAAACATAAGGTCATTCTTAGCCAACACTTTTTATTTATATAAAACAGGATGATCAGGCCCTATAGCAGAACAGACCATGTAACTCCAGCCAATGCTCAGTTAGACAAGGAAAGGCAGTGAGGAATAGGGACTTCACAGTGCAGCAGGGAACAGGAATTCAGTAGAAGAGAGAAATCATCAAGGCCAATTGCCTTATCAACTAACAACCCGAGTAGTGTTGTCACTGCTTCTGTCTGTAAAAAGAGCTTATTTTTTTAAATAACCAGTTTGTATACCTGTCAAGAGAACAAAGTGCTTGTAAAGCACTCAAAATTAAGAGCACCTATGTATGTACTAAGTTTTTTGGTAGAAACGTGAACTTACTTCAAAGAAAAGGCAATATGCCAAGACCAAATTAAGATTTTCTCCATTGTTGTATTACTGACAGTATCCGATGGACGGAATCCTGTGAACCACCTCACACTGTGTTAATTACAGTGATCTGACATCTTGCTTCCTACAGGCTTCTTAGCAGGTGACCAAGAAGTCTGGACTTTTGGATTCCATTAACTTCTAGGTAGAACACATTAGAGTATCAGACACAGACATGAGAACTATTTGGAGACAACAGGACATTACTTCTCCCCTCCATAATCTAGTCTCACAGTGACTATCAGTCTGGAGCATAAATCATGCCACCACTTCAATTTCTGAACAGTTCTCAAAGTTAACAGAAGTCAGGGTTGCTAACTCCATCCATCTGAATCGTGAGGCAGCCCACCCTCCACATGCAATCCTAACAGACAGCTTAGGGTCATTTTCCTAGGAAATGTCTCCTAGGATACATATTTCCAAGATTTTTCTCCAAAGCCACAAAGGGTATAAGTATACCTTCTACTTATTGTAATGAAAGCAAAGATTGATTTTAACAAAAGCAAATATGGCATGACTCCAGAATCAATACTGAGAACAGCTGCAGAATTAAATCAGAACCAGTTTAACAAAAAGTACCATCTTCTCATACTCTTTTTCACCTTAAACATGTGTAATATGCATGTAGGCTGTTCTGCCACAGTTCCTAGCAGGCCACTGCATTTGTTTAACAGAAATCACATAGAGGAGATCTCCCTCCTAGAGGAAAGGTAGATGTGCAAAGAGAGTTGCCACAGTGACATTAGTGTGTTAGCACCACGTTGTGGCTTGTATTATGGGTCTAGACATATGCACATTTTTTCAAGTGGAAAAGAAAACATGTTGTTGCAAAATTAGACAGTATTTACATAATTGAGGCAATTATTGCACTGATCATATTTAATTACCCTTAATACCATGAATAATTTTCAGCTGTAAAGTTTTAAACTTGTTTATCTATGATAGTAATAAACCAGCCATCATACAAATGAAATAGCAGCCATCTCAGATTACTATAAATATACAACTTTTATAGTTCGAAATAGCACACATGAAAGATCATCCATTTTCAAAATCAAGCCCAAGTGAAATACCAATGCATACCACTTCAGCTAGATTAGTGGAAGCTATCTTCCTGGAAGAGAAGCAGCACTTAAGCCAACTGCTCCAGCATCATTTCACAGGCCTGATTTTTCATGAACTCTGGAGGGTTTTTTGTGGCTGCATTTGGTTTGGAGATTTTTTGTTGGTTTTTTTTGATTGTTTGATGGGTTGTTTTTTTGGTTATTGGTGGTGTTTGATTGGGGGTTTTTTTGAGGGGGGGTGGGTGGGAGAGGTTGCAGCGTTTCTCCCCCTGCTCCCTTTTTTTACACTAGCAGTGCTGGGGGTAGGTGGGTGGAGAAAGACACCCTGACTCACGTTACACAATATGGATATAAAAAGGCTTGTTCAAACTTTTCCACAGAGCGTAGCCCTTGCACAAACATTACCTGACCAACGATGGCTTCTGTAAGGATTTTAACTTTCTCACTCATACTTTTTATTTAGTTGTATCATTTTTGTTCTACAAGCTACAGATAAATCAGTCTCTATGCGTTCAGAGCTACAGTACTGACTCAGAAAATTATTCAGCCGAACGCGGGTGACTGTCGGGCTGCGCAGCACACGCAGAGTGGAGTGCCGGACCGATCCCACCTCCCTCCACCCAATATTCCCCACAAGAAGGCCCCTGTCATCTCAGAAACCACCAAAACACTTGTTAGTGCTGTAAGATGTGCAAGTATCTATGAGCAAAAAAATTCTAACTGGTGTAAGTTAGTGTTTCCCCTTCACCCTACTCATGTTGCCATCTGTGCATTTATGAACGGCAGAGTAAAAAACCCTCACCCTGGTCATTAAGCCATCCACCTGAAGAAAGCTAGTTAAGCGCAGCAGGCCATCTGCTGGGATCCACTTGTAATATCTCTCCTCAAAGTCCTCCTGGTACTGATAAAGCTTTCCCCAGGATCACCTCTGAAAATCTGTGTATCTAGCCACAGGAGGGGAAAAAAAACCCCAAACAAAACCACAACCAAACATACACCACAACACACAGAGAGCTATTTAAAGGGTTTGTTTTGTTTCTTTAAACAGGAGCAGTTAGTCAACCAGTAGGTAATTTCACCAAAGCAAGGCGGAAGGTTGACCTTCCTGAGGAGCCGGATCCAGACACGGGTGCTCCGCTCACGGCGCAGACCGCAGCCGAAGCCACCGGGACGGCCCTCCCTGGGCACACATATCTGCTCACTCACGGACCCAACAAACATCCGTGGAGCAGCTCCCTGACGTGCTACAAGGGTGTTCCTGTTTGTCACCGCCTGGAGAGCAGCCCCTGTGATAGCTCAGAGGCCTAAAAGAACCTTAACAGACAACACAGTTTCACAGAAGTTTAATCTCTGACATTTCACACACGAGGAAGTTTTAAATGAACTTTGACAGCACAGAGCAATTTAAACTCAAAATATTCAGCACCTCATGCAAGCAGATCCACCTTCTGTCTACAAGTATGTCCCAAGGAGTAAAAGTCCAACACAGTGACATGAAACTACAAATCGATCTCAGAATAAACCTAGGCATATAGTTCCTTTTAAAGCTGTACATATGTAAAATATCACCTGTCAGCTCATCTTCAGTTTTGGTAAACGATTAAAAAAACACTGATAATACAGTTTTAAAAAAATAATAACATCAAAAACGTAAGGTAGAGAGCTTGAAAAGTTTGTTCAACAAGGCTTTAAAAATACATCGACAGCCAGTTCCTCCTGTGGACAGTGAAGTTAATGTAGTTGTAAACTCTGAAATGCATAGGATGACAGATGCACATCCTTTCTGAAGCTGAACTTCAGCTGGGAGTGATTTGTAAGAAAGATTTCTGAACAAAAATACTATACTTCTAATTTTAATAAAAACAGCATTTGGATGGGTCTGCCTACAGTTGTTGCCTGTGACTGCATGGCCAAGTTATATAAAATATATATTTAAAATATTATACTGCAGAACCACAATGAACCAACAGACATATGGCCTATTCATATGTTGTTTTGATGAAAATCCTTGCTCTATGATTCAGAGATAAACTCGGACGTATGCTGGAGAAGTGAAGGCCTGGCAGAGGGTGAGTGGCATCGTACTGTGGAAGGAGGAAAAAAGGAGGGGACTGAAAGCTGGAGCCAGACTTCACAGTCCAGCAAGTGGCACCCCTAGGGCACATGCCACAAAGGCAACCCCTCCACCGCCTGCAAAATCGAGCAGCATCTCCGCCTGCAACACTGATACAGCGGTCGCTCCGCTTGCGTAAGCCGAAATCTCCTCCCTGCACCCTCCTCGCCCTTAGGGCAAAATAAAACCGTTTTAAAACGCTCTTGCAGCGTACCTCCCTCCTTAGAGGAGATGTAAAGACACCTACCTCCCCGCTCTCCCCACGGAAGTACAGGCTTGCCCGTCGCTTGCACGCTTCTGAGGCGCAGCCAGCGGCCCCGGCCCCCGCAGACCCCCGCCCGGGGGCGCAGGCCCCAGGCCTCGCTGGGC